>VUYV01000245.1:0-192730 GCA_008711295.1 Anarhynchus alexandrinus
GGTGCCTCAATGATGCATTGTTTCTTAAAAATAAAAAACCCCCAATATATTTGCTAAAATAATTTCCCACTCACCTAGATAAGATGAACCCGCAGTTAATGTGTTTGGAATTGCTTAGTTTGTGAACATGGTCCCTATTTATTTCTGTTGAGGTTTCAAAGTTAATTTTATTTTTATGTGTCTATAGCTGACATTTTTGAAGCCACAAGATTGTGTTTTCTCCTTTGCGCAGCTTAAGATTTTTAAATTTTTAAAATTTTATTTTAGTTCACAGTTCTTCCACCAGCTCTACTTACGCACTCGTGAGTAATCTGCAGCCGTTTTGAGGGAACTGCCTCGCGTTGGGACTGCGGACTGTGAGCAGAAGTGCAAAAATTGAAGTTTAAAGCTGGAACAACTGAGGCAATAGCAGCTGCACACAGATGAGCAGGCACAGCCTTTGAAAACATGAAAAACAAAGAAGCTGTGCAGGGAAAAGTAAGTATTCGAAAGCATGCCAGTTCCTCTCTGGTATGCCAAGCACTAGAAGTGCATCGCTGGTGCCGAGCTGATTTTTATGCGTTGCTTCGAGCCATCACGAAGTTTCAGAATCAGGACAGCTTGACTTGCACCTTGTTAATTGAGTCAGACATCAATGGCTTTAGTTGTTTCCCTATTCGTTATGACAGTGTAGAAACAAAAGTTTATACTTTGCTGTTATCTCTAGTCATATTTTAAGTGATAGTTTCTACTAACAGCGGAGGTTTGTTCTTCTGTCAGCAGTTCTAAGAATCAGAAAAGTCTGAGCTCTTGCACTGAAATATTCTGTTTTATTTTTTGAAAGGAAGGATGTTAAATAGAAGAGCCATAAGTGTTTTTTTATTCTGTCTGTACCTATTAAGATGTGCAAAGAACAGAACAAACTTCTTTCAAAGGATGATGGGTCATTAACTAAAATGCAACACCGGGATGTACAACATATTTTGATTACCTTTGCCTAAACTAGGTTGTTGGCTAAATCAGCTTTATTTGCCTTGTTTCCCAGTTCTTCATCTGTATTAGAGAGGTCCCAAGAGGACCTCATTGCACCTAAACATTTTGCGGTACTCAGATGTTATATAATCAGGGATATGATACCGTATATGCCAGATATATTTATATGTATAGACCCCTTAGAAATTCTAAGAAACATCCAGGCATGTATGTTATGCATGTATAGATTGTAATACAGGCTTTTGTAATAGCAGAAGATGCTTGCTGCTCTTGATAAAGAGGTTGCTAAGAATGAGAAATACTTCAAAGTAGTGTTTTCGTGTTGGCATTTGTAGTATTAAAACAGTCTGGAAAGATGATAAAGTATATTGGTTCTGAGTAAACACTCCTCTGATGTAGTTTAAAAGGGATCAGTTCACTAAATTGAAAGAGAAATCCAGGTTATTACCAGAAAAACATCTAAAGGAAAAAAATGCTTTAGGACAACCATGGGGAAAAAAATGGGATAGCAAAGTCACAGGTCATTGTCAGCAATAACTCTAAGAAGCACAAACCTCCAGAACAACTGGATTTTGGGTGTTAAAAAGTTTTAGGCCTGTTTTAAGTGCACATTTATTCATTATCAGCCTCTACTTAACAGTATCCCATTGAAGGACCACTTACAAGAAAAAGCAGACCTCTCAAAGTGCTGCAGTTGTACATCTAATGGTTTACTATCAGTGACTGGGGACTGTCTGCATAAAGTACGTTAATCTTCCTGATAATTGTGTCTATCTAACTAATTTGTGCAAAGCATTTCTTGGAGCTGTTTTAGAGGGGACAAAGTCCCTTTTCTTGGGGCAGCGCTGATTGTTACTGTCATATGTATGTTGAGTGGAGGGATGTAAGATGGGTTACTGAGTATACATATGCAAGATTTAGGGTCAACCTTGTGTCATAATTCTCTGCACGGAGCCTCAGACAGCTGGTATTTAACTGAAGGTATTTTATGGGATAAATCATCTTTAGGTACCAAAAGGGCGGCTGTTTCTGTCAGTCTCAGAAGCAGTTCCTTTAGATAGGCAAAACTGCACTGGAATACACTTTAATCATTGTAGGGACCAATAGCAATTGAAATTATATTGCTGTAAAGTTGTTGAAAATATTCAGTTTTTTAAAGATTTTAGATGCGCTTCATCAAATAATATATTGTTATTTTGAGATCAAATACTCAGGACAGGTATGAGTTCCTTCTGCAACAGCAAACACTCAGAACAGATGTCCCAGTTATTGACAGTCCTTTTTTTTTAATTTTTGGTTAGGTTCTTTGGGTTGTTTTTTTTGTGTGTGGTTGCCTCTTTGTGAGATCTAATGAAGTCTCAAGCTGGATTTCTGAAGAAGTCTTTGATCTCATTTATCCTGAAATCCTGAGTTCAAAGACAATGGTGTCCTTTTTTTTTTTGGCTCTGAAGTCTGCTTTCTACAATCTGTGAGGAGCTTAGAGCACACTGGTGCACTAGTGTGTGCAGTGCACTACAGTAAAGCCCCATAAACAAAAGACTTCATGTAGGCCCTGGCTCTACCAGAAGGACTTGTTGCTGTCATGTTTCAAAACTTTGTGTTGCATTGCACTGTACCCGAGCAGCATTTTCTGTGCGGAAACAGGATATAAGAGCTAAAGACAGCAGTAGCATAAAAATTGGTGACCAAATTTAATCAGGAATACTAAGTGCATACTGAACACCAAATCGAATTAAATTTAGATGAAGTAATTGAAAAGTTTCTGAACTTGATTAAAAGAACCCAGAAGTTCATGATAGAGAAGTAAAAAAAAAAATAATCTTAGAAATAATGTTCTTTGATTATTTATCCTTATGGTCTAACAGAAACTGTTGGGCTGATATAGAAGAATCTAGAATGCATGCTTGCCAGAAAAACAGGACAGCTTTCTTTTGAAGGACTCTTGGGAAAATACTTATAT
This sequence comes from Anarhynchus alexandrinus, assembly GCA_008711295.1. Taxonomy (NCBI): domain Eukaryota; kingdom Metazoa; phylum Chordata; class Aves; order Charadriiformes; family Charadriidae; genus Anarhynchus; species Anarhynchus alexandrinus. Next base: position 2,933 of record VUYV01000245.1, read on the forward strand.
AGATTTTAATGAAATATAGTTGCATTTTCCAGATGTTTTATTGAAAATCATTCAGATGTAAAATAAATCAGTAGACTATGTAATGAAATCAAGCTCTATAAAACAAAGAAAAACAAAACCCAATCTCTCCAACTTCATAATTTCTAATGATCTTTCCTTTTAAAATTATAAATCCATCAAATTTAAATATTTATGGCCTTGGTGTCTAAAAATAGTCCCCAAGCCTTGCCTCTCAGCTTGCTGAACTCCATGATAAAGACACATGCTCTTTGGCTTTATGACCCTCTTGATTATTTTTCCTGGCTGGGTGATAAAAGAACAAATTACAGCATGCATGAAAGTCAGCTATAATTACAGCACAAATCTGGGCATCCAGAGACTGGTGGCTGTAGTTTGCAATGGTTTAATAAAGGATAGTGAAACTTTAGAAACTTCCTTTTAGGTATGGGAAAAAATCCAACCTGACAATAGTCAGTGTTTATTGACCCTTTCTGCTATTTTTTTTCTAGAACAATCACTTTTCTCCACTTCCGGTTTGTACATGAGAATGTACGTTCTTTTTCTTTTTTCCACCAGATTTTTTCCTGTTGCTTTTAGAGAATTCCACCGTGCAGTACCACCAAAGAAGCAGTAAAAAAATTCTTACCTGAGAACAATGTGCATACACAAACACAAATTTATCTATTTTTATATATGTGTGTGTGTGCATATTTATGTACATATCTGGCTACCATGGGGTTCTATTTGCTGCAGTTAGAATTGGGCCTTCAACTCTGTACTCTTCCAGGAAGGCTTTCTAAAACCCACAGATTGCTCCTAGCTGTTCCCTTAGTGTACTTTCTGCTCCTGCCGTTGGTCATCCAGACCAACAAAAACTTTTGAAATTGCATGGAGAACAGAATTCCTTGAAAACCAAGTACTATATTTCCAAGAACTCTGATTTGGCTAGAAAGAGAAACCTTTGTAATCTCAAATTTTATGATAGTGTTCAGATCAGAGAGAACTGATAGGAAAACAAGCCAAAAGAAGGGCTTATAATTCCTTCTCCCACCCACTTCCCTGCTCTCCCCCGCTCCCTTTCTCAGCTGTAGTTATTACAATTTATTAGTGTCATAACAACCTAGGTTAAGTTATGCTTACCTGGTATTGCTGTCTCTGAGGCCACCTACAAAGTTGGTTCAGGGATTTGAATTATGTAATTTCACCACCTTTATTTTGTAACTAAGTTGTCTGCTCTGTTCTGGTATTTGACTTTTTTCTCCCTGTCTGTTCCCTCTTGTACTTTTCAGATTTGTTGTTCTTTCCATCTCTATTCTTCAGGCATTCAGCATTCATCTTCCTAGGAAGGGCTAAAAACGGCTAAATATGGAATATCTCTGGCCATTCCCAATACATCCAGGTTACATGAAAAACAGGTCAGGCACACGCTAAGGTTCTGGGGTATGACTCAGGATTTGTCCTCTTCGAAACTCATGGTTGCAAAGTTGCTTACAATGTTATTTAAGGTTGTGCTTGAATGCAGGGTCCACTCCTTTCTTGACTGAAAATATTATATTCAGTTTTAGCTACGGTTCTTTCTGCTGTTTGAACCATAAGAGGAAAATGTTAGAAACAGTGAGACCCAGCTGGGTCCCTTTTCTCGTTTATGCCGGTAATGCTACTGCAGGTCAAGCAATAGGCTGAATAGTTTGTGTTCTTTCAGAATATGCAATCCATTTATAACTAGACAGATTGCTCTTCTGCAAAATTTTAGCATCTTCAAAAATGTAATGATTGCAGTTGTAGATTAAGAAGAAAACATGGATGGGGCAGCTGTCTCAGTTGCGCATAATTAGATTTTTATGCTTGCTGTTAGTACAAATATGAAAAACCACTCATTTTCAGGACAAAGGAACAGAATGCACTAAATGTTATGTGTCAGGCTCAAGGCTGCGGAGCTGTGCCATATTAGCAAGCCTGGCATTGCTTCTTGTACCTGGAGTTATTAGTACAACTCCACTGTTTACTTTTGCCTTCGTTTACACACTTTAATCCCATTCTTAAAGCAGATTCAACCTGTATGCCTCAAGTTTTTGTGGTGGGTTTTGTATTTTTTACTCCATTGATATCTGTCTTCAACCCCTGCTAGCACATTTAAAATATATATCTTTGACTTTAAAAGCAGAAAACTACAATGACTTAACCACTATAGAGAATCCTATGTATTCCAAGTGTTGTAGCATAGAAAAATCTTCTAGTATTTGACCTTTTCTTATTATCTGAATTCAGAAATCATGTACAAAACCAATGTTTGTACAGATTTAATATTTCAAATATGTGTTCTTTAATCTGTTTGTTACTTACTATTCCAGGATTTTATCCCTAGTCCTCCCTTAGACATGAAATAAATTTTGCTTAAAGGAATTAGAAGTGTGTTGGCACCAGTTCAGTATCTTCACATTTAAAATACAAGGAAAGTAGTAGTTACATGAGATCCGTGCATCGCTACATCCCACTGTTCCTTGAATCATTCAGTTAAAAATTAAATACTCCACTGCAATAACCATTTGCAGCCATTTTAGCAGTGTAATCTAACAAAAAGATCACTGCTTCATAACATTGTGGTGTAGTAACTGTAACCTTTAGTAGCTGGGTATGTTAATATTTTATATTCTTTTGTCAGTACTTTTGTTTCTTTCTTCCGTTTTCATAGCAGTTTCAATTCAAGGTTAAAAGCCCTGGTTTGTAAAGGTTCTCTCCCCCCTTCCCCCCCCTTTCTTTTTTTTTAAAGTAGTCACTACTGATACCAAATTAACACTTATTTGGTGGTAGCCATATTAGGAAAACAAGAGTGAAAAGAACCACCATAGCATTGAGCCGGATATTTCACAATATTATTGTCCTGAAGAGGTCAGAAAAACGAATATCCAGGACCAAATTTTAAAATTTATTTGGTGGTGAGGTGCTCTGGTACCACATGTACTGTAAAACTACTCCCTGTGGTGTGCCATGCACAAAGGCAATGGCTTGAATTAAGTGGCATTTATTCGTCCCACCACAACCAGGCACTTGAGCTAAGAACATGGCTCTTGGGATTCCTCAGCTCAATTTTCTGCATTACAAGAGTCATTAGAATACCTGAAAATAATTCTGCTAGATTGTTTTTGCAGTTTCCTTCTAGTTTAAATTTTCCTTTTTAAAATTATTTTTTCTTTCCTTTGGAAATAAATTTATTTTTCAATTTTGGCATTTTGAAAGAAATGTAATAGTAGCCTATTTGTTGGGGGTATTCTTGGGAAGAAGGCAAAGAAAAGATGTTATCCTTTCTTGCTGGAACATCTTTTTAACCTTGTACAAGGAGTGAAGATTTATTTCCAATATCAACTTCAGTTTTCATAAGAATAGTTCTATGTTTTGGGTGGGGTTTTTTGTTGGTTTTNTTTTTTTTCAGCTGTCAAGTAATTTCTAAAGAACCCAACAGGTATATTTTGAAACTCCAGATCTGAAACTTTGTCTAGCTTTTTGTTATGAGAATCCTATCTTTATTTTCTTTAAACCTCATTGGTAAAAGCTTGGATTCTGGCTTACCAAAGCTCAGAACTTTACGTAACAACATTAAAGCAGCCTGCAGCATAAAAAAGCAAGCTTTCTCTCACTTGAAATAGACAATTTCTTTTTAATTTTTTTAGAAATCTAGGCGTTCTAGATATCAGATAATAAATGGGAAATTATTTTCCTGATTCACTGATGAAGTTATGTGCCTTACAATCATAAAAATGTTAAATTTTATTGTAGAATTGAAAATCAGAAGTGATAAGCATTTGATAATAATCGATTATCTTTTGATCTTCACGTTAGATTTTGTTGGTTTCAAATTTTCTCATGCATTGAAGAAATAAATATGAGCACCCTGGATCAAACATCCAGCATGATTTTTACCAAGGTCATCAGAAATGGGGGAAGACATTAATCCTAGAAAAAGCTTTTTTTGATCACGAGTAGTGAAAAGTACATTTACCTGACACAAATTTAAATGTCTTGTGGATCCAACTGATTATTTTTCCAATATAGATGTTTTCAGAAGAATAAAAAGATATGGATGTGTCCATTACATTGATTTTCTGGGCATTCCAGAGTATACAGAACTGATAAATATCCTCCTACCACATTATACTTATTTATTCCATCTGGCATTCACACTGCTTCATTAGATAAGGCTTATTCACTTTAGATGGTAGACAGTATTTTGTAATGACTGGTTCTTTTCCAGGTGAATGTGCTAAATGCAATAACAACCATTCACACCTGTGATTATTTATCACTATTGAGCAGGAGATTTTTATTGCTTAAAGGTTCATAGCTTTCTCTTTAAAGTGCCGTGAAGGACAAATTTGATTAAACTAACCATTTATGATTTACTCTACTTTTATCAGCCCAGCTCTACTGAAAAGCAGGTATGTGTATGATCTGCTTTGTGTTTTCTTTAACTGTAATTTATCACCAATAGGAAAGTACGGTGTAAAAAGAAGGAATTTCAAACCAATATTATTATTCAGCTGTTAATAGGTGAGAAGTAATATCTGGTCAGTTATAAATTGATACTAAAGTTGATTAACCATATGAAAAAGTAAGTCCTCATAATAATACCACACCACTATATCTTATGCTGCTGTTATAAATATCCTGAAAGAAATTAACAAAGCAAATATTTGATTGCTATATGTTCATGGTTGCCAGATTACCATAATAGTTTTGAATATATAAGCGGCGTAAGTAGCAAAAAGATTTACAAGGAAAGGAACAAATTTCTGTTTTCTAGAGAAGTTATAACCCTGATCAAGAAATATTGTAAATATTAGTGTGCAGAAAAAGGCACCACAACAGCAATCTTATACATTCATTTCTTTTTCATATTCACTGAATAAGAAAAAGTTTGGAGGCTAAACCATGTGCAATATCTATATAGACTCTTCTACAGCCAGAGCCATGAGTACTCTGCATTTGTACGTGTTCTAAATGAAGAAGCAGCAATTGGGGTTTTTATTTTAAGTCTGTGCCATGACGAGTTTGTCTCTTGCGTTGACGTCAGAAGGATTTTATTTGGTTGGAGCACTAGAATCTACACCATACTTGTCTGACTGCAAAACAGTCATTTTTGTAAGCTGATCTCAAAGGAATATCCTGTTTGATATACAAATGCAACAGTTCAGAATTGACTTAGATTTCTAAAAATAAAATATTTGAAGAATAATAACAATACGTAATGACTTTTATTTAAAATATCTAGCAGTTACAATTTAATTTTTAATTTCTTGATGTAAAATAACTCCATGTTTTTCTAAGACTATAGTTAAAGAAATTAATAACCCAACAGCGCATTCTAAATGAACAATTCTTAATACTTCAATATGAAAGACTTTGGATTAGAATCAAAGAACATTAGTCACTTCAAAAACTTCATATCAATTTATGAACAGGTAATTTAAATTTCCAGAAATATAAATTATGTATGTGTGTGCTTATATATATTTATAATAAAAATCACAACTTATGAAGTTCTGCCACTGATAAGAAAGAGATTCTGTGGCTGGTAAGTATTTAGGCTATTATAGCTCTGCGTAAATACATTAACATTTCAAATTACTTATAAAACAATAAATCTTAATCTCATATAAGTTCTAGTACATTTGTTCTCATACAGGTCTCCAAAATAAATTAAAATTTCCCAGGTAATTAAATCTTTTTATGAATATAATTAATTCTTAACATTATATTGTATCAAGAAAGCATTTTTGAACTGATGTGTGTGGGAAAGCTGATTTCACCCTCCATTTCCAACAGCTCACCCACTCTCTTGGGTAAGTTGTTAGCAGTGGAGCAGCTGACCCATGAAAGCAGTCACCTTAGCACCTGGGGCCAGTAAGTATATTTGCTTTCCAGGTGCTCAGCATCCTCTCTCAAGCTCTGAAACACTGTGCCAGCCTTTGCTGATCTTCAGGATGCTGATGCAGTGCCAGGGGAAGCTTACGTTCAAGAGAGTATGTAAGAAAATATGTGCTGGAGCTATATCAAGGAAGGTGGTAGTGATTAGTGAATTTCCACGCAACTTAATGTCAGGTTAAGCATGTGGTTATGCAGATTTATTTTTTTTTTCTCCTCAGCAGAGCTTTCCTGGCACAATCATTTGGCTAAGGAGCTGCTTGGGGCATGCCTGAGAGGCTCAGGAAGTCATGAGTGTACTGGGTGTGTTGGTGCCAAACTGGCACTGATGCCCTACAAAGGACTCAGTCTCACTTTCTGTGCAAGAGACGATCAGAGAAGGTATTGTCATTGCGCAAATTACTTATCTTAAAAATTGAGCTAATTGAAAATCTTTCCCACCAACATTTCTCCCTTAGACTTGCTCATTTACACAGGCTCACAGCGCTACGCTGCGTGGCGTGGGGCTGACACTGCAGTCCCCTGCCCACAGACGAAGTCAGTTGCAAAACATGTCGTTTGCTGCAAAGCAGAGATGGAGAAAGGTATTAAAATACAAAAGTAGCACGACAGAGGGGGAAGATGAACTACTAAAATGTGCAGCCTGGGCTTATTTTGTGACAGCTGGGAACCAGTGTCTCTGCTGAAGTTCCAGTTTCAGCAGCACCCTGGTCCCTTGTTAGACACATGGTGTGTTCTTAGATGTCTGAGAGCTTCGGTGTAGCTACATATCTCAACTAGTCAAGTATTATTTACACAGTCAATTAATCTTTTAACACTTTGCTGTGATGAAAAACAAATATCTGTATACCTAAACTTTTCCTTGTAGGTATAAAATACAGATATAGGTGGATATAAATATACCCCAGGGATTATTGATAAAATTATTTCTTGCTTGTTTGCACAGGAAAGTTACTGAAAAGTTTGTATTCACATATATCATGAATAGCCAACAAATACATGTTAGAAGTAAATGAAAGAACTCAGTATATGCTCTTTCTTTCTCCCTCTCTGGCTTGTCAGCTCTGAACCTGTGAGATAAACAAAAGCCAGATTTTTACCTCTGAGCCATCAGTAGGAGCTCACACAAATACAAAAGCCTTCCAAAAGTTATAGGAACATATTGACATTGGCAAAAATGTTCAGTAATTGTTTCAGCGATGCCAAATACTTAAGGCCTGTCCAAAGGCAAGCAAGTCTTGTCTTGAAAATATGTGATAGTTTGACATGGTTTTCTCTTGGTCTCAGTGAAATGACCGTTTCATATACTGCTGGAAAAATAAAAGGCACTGTTTAGACTCAAAAAGAAAAAAAGTTATGTGGTAAATAATACAGTAGTTATCCACCATTTGTTCTACATAATAAAAAACAGGAACAGTGCATATGCATACACATAAATATATTGCCCATGCATATTCCATTATGAATAATAAGTGGTTATGTAAATTGAATTTACCCAACTGTGTGTATATATGTCCAAAACCATCTCCATGTGAGGAAGAATGATCCAGGTGAAGAAAGTTTGAGTGGGATCTGATTCTGGTCCTAAACCTGTTACCAGAAATGAAGAGTATCAAAGTTCTGGCTTTTGTTCCAGGTTCTCCAAGAACTCCAGCTGGAGCCTGATACAGATTCCCAGATCTAGCTGGACAGGGGTGGCTCTGGTCTGTGTAAAACTGGCACTTTGACGAGATTCATTCTTCTAATTAAAAAGAAAGGTTATACTTTTCCACCACTCATATAAACAACAACCCATAGAAATAAAGGATCATATTTCAAGGATTGCTAATGCTTTCCAAGCCATTCCAACATTAGCTGTAAAATTTAAAGGCAAAATAACTAAGTAAGAGAAATATCTGCTAATGAGTATGAAGTATAGAAGATTCTTTTGTTTCTACATTTAACAATGTTTTAAGTGATTTTAGAGACCATTTTTCCAGTTACAAATTTATGGATAAATCATAGAACCATAGAATGGTTTAGGTTGGAAGAGACCTTAAAGATCATATAGTTCCAAACCCCCTGCTATGGGCAGGGACACTTCCCACTAGACCAGGCTGCTCAAAGCCCCATCCAGCCTGGTCTTGAACACCTCCAGAGATGGAGCTTCCACAACTTCTCCAGGCAACCTGTTCCAGTGCCTCACCACCCTCAGAGTGAAAAATTTCTTCCTAATATTCAATCTAAATCTACCCTCTTTCAGTTTAAAACCATTATGTCTCATCCTATCACTACACTCCCTGATAAAGAGTCCCTCCTGTCTTTCCTGTAGGCCCCCTTTAGATACTGAAAGGCTGATATAAGGTCTCCTCAAAGCCTTCCCTTCTCCAGGCTGAACAACCCCAACTCTCTCAGCCTGTCCTCATAGGAGAGGTGCTCCAGCCCTCTCATCATCTTCATGGCCCTCCTCTGCACTCACTCCAACTGGTCCATGTCCTTCTTATGTTGGGGGCTCCAGAGCTGGACACAATACTCCAGGTGGGGTCTCACGAATGCAGAGCAGAGGGGCAGAATCACTTCTCTCAGCCTGCTGGCCACACTTCTTTTGATGCAGCCCAGGATAAGGTTGGCTTTCCGGGCTGTGAGCCTGTTCTTGTTGAGCTTCTCATCCACCAACACCCCCTAGTCCTTCTCCTCAGTGCTGCTCTCAATCCATTCTCTGCCCAGCCTGTATTTGTGATTGGGATTGCCCCAACCCAGATGTAGGACCTTGCACTTGGCCTTGTTGAACTTCACGAGGTTTGCATAGGCCTACCTCTCAAGTCCAGGTCCCTCTGGATGACATCCCTCCCCTTCAGTGTGTTGACCGTGCCACACAGCTTGCTGTCATTAGCAAAATTGCTGAGGGTGCATTAAATTCCACTGTCTATGTCACCAACAAAGGCGTTAAACAGCGCCAGTCCCAATACCACCCCCTGGGAATGTCACTGGCCACCATTTGGACATCGAGTTGTTGTCCGGAACTCAACCATCACAAAACATATAGAAAACTAATCCACGGTGCTTAAATCAGAACAATTTCTAGGAATCCAACCCAGTAGGCTCAGTAGAGCATGTTATATAGTAATGCAGGCCAGACAGTGCATGAATGACAGGAAAAAACCCACCCATGTTTTAGTCTTACATGTCCATCATGACAGCTGTTTCCATTGTAATTTTAGCTTTCCCATGATTTTTCCTGACCTTCTACTTAATTTGTTTATTTGTTTGCTAAAGTACTCTGGTGTATGATTGCTGCTTGAAAGCTTTAGGTGTTAAATTTTTAAAATATTATTAACTGACTATGATAGAAAATCAGTGTTATGATTTTCTCAGGAAAATTTCCTTTGAAATTGTAGTAGTGCTTTCTGTAGGCAAGATTTTGTCATCTGATACACATATGCATATACATGTATATATTCTGTAAACTGGTCACAATATTATTGTCTGCATAATCCCATCCCATACAAACAAATGTATTTGCTGGATCTTAATATGAATTACAAAATAACCTCTCTCTCATTACAGAAAGCTATTCTGCAGCATGAGCAGTACCTAAATGATGGTTTGATTTATATTCCTATCACTTGACCTCTTAGAAAGAAAAATATAAAACTCTCAAATGCTAAAAAACTTTTGTAACTTGCAGCTAAATGGCCACTTCAAAAGCTTTTTTCCCCCTATTAAAAACATGCAAAGCTTGTAGTTCATTGTGTAACTGAAGGTCAGTGGGGCTGAATGATGACTGCACTCTAGAAGTTGTTGTGTTATACAGTGCCACTGCAAAAAGACGAGCATCAATCTATGTTTTGGCTTTTTAAGGTACATTTGTGTTAATAGGAGCCTCACAGTCAAGCTGGAACCAGAGCTAAGAGCAAAGACTAAAGCGGTAAGTGTGTGTTGGGGAGGGAGGGATCCTGCATTTTCATAAGATGCATGGGGAAGAGTATGGCCAGTAGGTCGAGGGAGGTCATTCTCCCCCTCTACTCGGCACTGGTGAGGCCACAACTGGAATACTGTGTCCAGTTTTGGGCTCCCCAGTTCAAGAGGGATAGGGAACTGCTGGAGAGAGTCCAGCGAAGGGCAACCAAGATGACTGAGGGATTGGAGCATCTCCCTTATGAGGAAAGGCTGAGAGAGCTGGGACTCTTTAGTCTGGAGAAGAGAAGGCTGAGGGGAGACCTTATTACTGCGTACAAGTATCTAAAGGGTGGGTTGAAGGAGGATGGAGCCAGACTCTTTTCAGTGGTTCCCAATGACAGGACGAGGGGCAATGGGCACAAGTTGGAACATAGGAAATTCTGTTCAAATACACGGAAAAACTTCTTTACGGTTAGGGTGACAGAGCACTGGAACAGGCTGCCCAGGGAGGTGGTGGAGTCCCCTTCTCTGGAGATTTTCAAGACCCGCCTGGATGCAGTCCTGAGTAATGTGCTCTAGGCAATCCTGCTTTGGCAGGGGAGTTGGACGAGATGATCTCTAGAGGTCCCTTCCAACTCTGAAAATTCCGTGATTCCAAAGTATTTCTTCCAGCTGTTTGTAAAATTGCATACCCACTTCATGTGTCAGAGAGCAGTAGGCACAGACTGCTTTGCAAGGGAGGGCGAGCTGGGAGAGGAGGGTGACAGCAAGGCGGGCAGGACGCCTTTGTTTGAAGTCTATACATCTTTCCTATTGTTCTTCATAGTAGTAATAAATGAGAGAGTAAACTAACTGCAGGGGCTTACGGAGATTATATGAGAGATGTGTTTAAAACCTTTTCTTGTGAAAATTTGTTTGCTGTTTTAGCTTTTTGATTCTGGTGGTGGCAATTCGTGCTACTAATACAAACAAGTTCTAGCAAAACTTGTCAATGAAGAAAACACATGCACCTGAAAATAGGCAGTATTTCTGCTTGGGCATGCCACTTTTAACTTAAAAAAAGATACCCCATCAACCATAAAGCATGGGAGTTAGACACATGATCTGTATGAGTGCTTTTTTTTTTGGGGGGGGGGGGGGGGAAGGGCATAATCTAATTTATACCAGCCTTCAGGAGAATTAGAGAACTTCATGACTGGAATGTGAAAAATCCTGCTCGTTATCTATCATTTTATTAGCTCATTATATTACAAAGAACATGCTATTTTTCTTTCTGCAACTTTAACATATTTTCTTGATGGAATAAGGCTATTCTAATATTATCCTTTATTTCAGTGCATCAAAATGGCTTGATGGACAAAGTCTGGTTGAAAACAAATCCTTTAAGTGGCTATGTATGCAAGTGAAGCAATTAACATGAGATTAAACATCCGTGTATATTTTTGGTATAGCACTAGTGGACTAAAGGAAGAAGATATGGCTAAATATCCTGTTGTTAAGATGAAACTGTTCCCTTTGAATGCTTTCTTTTTTCTTTTCCAATCACATTATTTTCCAAGGGTTTATTATTTGGTTTTTTTTAATGGAGGTGTTGTTTGTTGTTTTTTTTTCCCAATTTTGTGGAGTGAGAGTCTGGAAATGCAATCATTTTTGTTTAACAAAACAGGTGACTTTTAGCTAATTTTTTTTTTAGATATTTAACAAGATACTGTAGACATTTTTCCTATGATATTTCTGATGTAGATAATGATTTATTGTAGTTTGTACTTGGTTAACAAGATATTGTACTGATTTTTAAGGAAAATTAGTTTATAGACGACCAAGAGGCAGCCTTCTCAGGATGACATACTCCAGTTATGTAATGGAGCACAGTGAACATTTAGGAAAATTACTGAAAAATCTTTGGTTTTTTATCTGGGATATTTCTAGAGACTCAGTCAGAAACTGACTTCTATCTATCAGCCTACCCTGTATATATCACATACTAGTATCTGCACTCCTGTTTAAAAAGTGGCCTGCAGTAGTTATAGATGGTGGTTATGGTGGTGTTTGTAAGCAGTCTCTTAAGGCCATGCAGAGACAGTCAAGAAGTTCTTGCTCTGCTAAAGCTATCCTTTCAAGTTTAAAAAACAAAACAAAAAAAGCCCCAAACCCCCAAACCAAAACAAAAAACCCACTCATGCCCAAGCAGTAAAAAGACAGTGTTGCCTTTAAAACTCTTCCGAGTAATAGATCATACATAAATCACTTTACTTTTGAAAAGCGTCTCAGAGGAATGCTTCCTATGAGAAATCCCTGAAGGTAAGAAAGCCTTTTTGTTTCAAACTGGAAAATACTACTTACAAAATGCCATGGATCTGTCTATTCCCTACCCAGCAATTGCCAACAGAGCCACATACCCTACAAGTAAATCAGGTTAAAGAATTCTCTCCAACTAAGCACAGCAAATTCAGCTGTAAAACTGGATTCCTCAGTGAATATTTTCTCTTGTTGGTAATATGGTTCTCATATGGGATCTCAGCATTAGCATTTCTCCAGGGTGCAACATCTTCACCAGTATTATACTGGTGTAATATAGACATAAGAGAAAGAGCGCTGCACACTAAATTTGTGATTCTGCTTTGACAGCACCAGAATGTTTTTAGGGGCCAGACTGTTCAAATAACCATCCTAGCTATACCACGAGGGGGATTTTCCCATATTAACAATATTTTGCCTTCTGGTAATATTCTTATGCTGTATAAACTTTTAAGTTTCTGTAAGCGGCTGTTCCTTCTTTCTTTCTTTTTTTTTTTCTTTCTTTCTTTTTCTTTCTGTTTTTTTTTCCTCCCCAGTGGCTCTCTGGAGTTACAGTAACTCCCCACAGTCCTACCTGGGCTACTACAAAATCCATAGTTCACAGAACAACAATAACTTTATTGACTAGCTTAGCAGGTTATTTCTGAGTAGTCAACGATCATTTTTTGCCATCCTTTGATAACAAACAGTTGCAGGAAATCTAGTTTTAAATACAGTTTGTTGTTTGGAATCCCTAGGTAGATGACGAGGAAAAGCAGAACAATGACTTGGCAATAACTCAGTAAAAACTTGACAAGTGTGAACACCTCCATCCCATCTCAGAGTGCTTTTCTACTTTAAAATACAGCATCTGCCTACTCCAATATTTACAGTGTCCTGTTAAACTCCCAATAGTTTTGTATAGAATAAGTCTCTCTGGAGACAGCACTAATCAAAAAGCCAGGGAATGATTGATTGTTTGTATTGCGTATCGATAGCTTTTCCCCATCTTGTTTTTGGGGTAATTCCACTAGCTTTCTCCAGGATGACAGAGAGAAAGACTCTACCAGGTTTATTTTCTGATTACTTCTGGTGGCATTAGCCCCTGGTAGGTTTGCATGTCATATACTAGATGTCCTCAGAAATTCTAGGTGTTTTTATTCTGTATCTTTTGTTTATCATAAAAAATATTAAAGGATAAGAAGCGTGCTACTCAGTATAAGAGATTAGTATTTAGTATTCTGTATTAGAGAAAAAAATGGCCTTTTTTATACTTAAGAAAGTAATGAAAGAGAGTGATGTTTATATAAACCTTTTCAGTGCGTGGCATTCCCAAAGAACCTTAGTTTGCAACACGAAGTACATTGAAATAGATGTATTTTTGGAGTGAAGTGACCTCTGCCAGCAGAAACTACAGTAGAGAAGCTGAACACAGTACAACATAACGGTAAATGAAGACTATCCATCCAACTAGAGCTACAAAGCAAGGCAATTACCCAAGCAGATTTTGACTGAGGCCACTGGGCACAGTATCTCTACAGTTTTGAAAGAGTAATGACCAGTGATACAGCAAATTAAATTTTGTGGCCCCAATAGCTGCACTCAAATATAATTTTAATTAAAGTATAGATTTGAACTCAGTGTTTCCTTGGAGATCTTATAGCCATCATATCTAAGGTCAAAACACCTTAGCATGAGGAAAATAATTTGTTTCATTTCTGCATCAGGATGTAAACATTTTGCCAATTATGTGTTCCTGGGAAGGATGAAAAGATAGCAATTAAAGAGAAAAAGAAGCTCTTGATTGCCTCTCAAAGCACTAAGAGGAGAAAATGCCTCTTGAAAGCATTTAAAGGCTAAGTGTTAACGTGTTAAGGGACCATTCATTTTTAATTAGGTTATAACACATGGGATTCTGTGTATCAGACATCACTGATTCCTAAATGCTAATAATTACAGTTTGTATTTCCAGAGTAAATAGTAAGGAAGAGACAGCTGTTTGCAGTTAGGGTCTGTTTTTTGTTTGCTCAACCAATGGTTCTACCTAAATTTGATGTTTTCCATTCACTAATCGATATATCATATCGTATCATATCTGATCATCTTCATGACTCTTCTCTGGACTCGCTCCAACAGGTCCATATCTTTCCTGTGCTGAGGGCCCCAGAGCTGGACACAGTACTCCAGGTTGGGGTCTCATGGATGCAGAGTAGAAGGGGAGAATCACCTCCCTTGACCTAATGGCCACACTTCTTTTGATGCAGCCCAGGATAAGGTTGGCTTTCTGGGCTGTGAGCACACACTGCCATGTCATATAAAAAAATATATTCCAAGTATAATAGGAATTTCAGGATTAAATTTCCACAGTGACAAACTGCTTCTGCTTTCTCTGAGGACATACCATATGCAATTGCTAAATAGAATACTTTTTAGAATTTGTTTACCACATTGCCCCCTGACTGTTATTGTTTGAAAATGTCTGCAGGAGATACTAGTGCAGCATTTGAGGGAGGTGATTCTGCCCCTCTACTCCACTCTCGTGAGACCCCACCTGGAGTACTGCGTCCAGCTCTGGAGTCCCCAACATAAGAAGGACATGGACCTGTTGGAGCGTGTCCAGAGGAGGGCCACGAGGATGATCCGAGGGCTGGAGCACCTCTCCTATGAGGAGAGGCTGAAGGAGTTGGGGCTGTTCAGCCTGGAGAAGAGAAGGCTCCGGGGTGATCTTATTGCGGCCTTTCAGTACCTAAGGGGGGCCTACAGGAGAGCTGGGGAAGGACTTTTTACTCGGGCATGTAGTGACAGGACGAGGGGGAATGGCTTCAAACTGGAAGAGGGCAGGTTTAGATTGAACATTAGGAAGAAGTTTTTCACTTTGAGGGTGGTGAGGCACTGGAACAGGTTGCCCCGAGAGGTTGTTGAGTCCCCATCCCTGGAGGTGTTCAAGGCCAGGCTGGACGTGGCCTTGGGCAACCTGGTCTAGTGGGAGGTGTCCCTGCCTATGGCAGGGGGGTTGGAACTCAATGATCTTCAAGGTCCTTTCCAACCTAAACTATGATTCTATGATTCTATGATTTGTATAATATACAAATCAGAACGTCTTTAACACACAGTTAATTGTACTCACATATTCTGTAGCATTAACCCATCATGAGATTATACCTGTTAATTCTTATCTAAATAAATTCTATTTAATTTATTTTGCTAGAGCAATTTGTGTAGGCAATCAACATAGTTCCTTACTCTAAGCTACCCTCTGGGAACAAATAATTACTGAGAAAGGCTTGTCTCAGGGATGATATATAAGAATCATTAAGCACGCTAATTAGAAAACAATGAGGAAAGCAAAGTGCATTTCTGCAATTGGAGAATGGTGGAACATAGGTCAGTCAAAAGAAAATGGAAAGAGGTTCGCGTTCATGTAGATGGGGTATGTGTTACATTATTGGTTTCATCAAAGCCAGCCGATGCACTTACCTGATTAGCCTTGAAGACAAGATGGAGACAGAAGCAGCAGACCTGTTGGTATGGTAAAGAATTCTCCTGCCCTTTATTCTGATGTAAATCAGAGCAGCTGAGGTTAGCAAATGTGAAACCCTTTCGAACGTAACATGAGAAGGGAATCTGACCTTAATATATTGTCTCCTCTTCAATGCTAAAAAAACTTACCTTGAAGAAAGGAAAATTTTAGGCTCCAATTGTATCCTTGTCCTCTGTACAGCTTTGTCCCAGCAGTTGTGCATCATCATGTTCTAAACTTCTGAACAATCCCTTTCCTTTCAGGAGAGTGGGAAGCATCATCTGGCTTTAGGGAAACCTGAGATTTTTGAGAATTCTGCCCACCCTCACTTGTGTCTAAGAATAGTTTCTTGCTTTATGCAAGAGTGGGGCCTGAAACTCCATAATTAAAACAATTATTTCAGAGGTTGTCTTCTCTTTTAGGTGTTGATCACTTTATATGAAATGGCATTTATGAATTGGCAACCTCTATGCAAAGCTCCTTGTTTTGGAAATAAGATCAGAGAGGTTTACATATCTCTCAAAGACCAAAATTACATACTCATCCTGTAAATAAAAATAAGTTGTATTTTGATCAAAATTTCAATCTTAATAAAGCCAGACAGATTTGGACTATTTCAATATGGGACCTAAACTATATGGAAAAAACGTTTTATTCAAATGCGACACATAGGACTAAACCGTAATTCCTCATAAATCCTGGCGATAGGAGATATCAGTGGGAGAGGAGTAATATCGGACTTATTCAGTCATGGCTTGAACATTTTGAAGTTTAAAATATCCACATAGTAATTATTAGGTAAGTAACCATATTTAATAATTTCACTTGAAGGTTCACAATACCTGCAGGAGGTTCTTAATATTTTTTTAATATGATTTTATTTCATCTTACACAAAAGAATACTTCTGCCTTAACTGGCACCTTTAAAATTAAGGAATGGGCTGAAATTTTCTCTCCAGGGGTCGAGAACATTCATGCTTTTGTGAGAAATGTCCTGTGATTCTTGATACCAAAATCTTCTCCAAGAGCTGGTTCATAGATGCATCAGAAAATGACAAAGATTTCTCATTTAATGGCAATGAAAAATGTATACAGAGTTATTTCTTCAAGCAATCTTGGAATTTAAACATTATCTGAGTCACTTGTGCATGATCATTGATGCTTGCTTTGAAATTGGATTTTTATACTTCTGGTTGATTCTTTTACTTCCCTGTTGGAGCATTATTGTCTCCATTTCTCCTTATAATTCAATTTGAACTCGTATCTTAGTATAATCGCATATATATATGTCATCCAAACATAGCCACGGAAATTGTATCTGGATAATTTCCAAAATACGAGTCCCAAAATTTGTGTAAATTTAAAATAAATTATACCATTAATCAACATAGATTTATGAGATACTGATAAACTTAGTCATTTCAGGTAAGGAGAGTGAAAACCAGCTTAGCAATAGAACCCCTTTTTCTTACTCTGTAAAACATCCTTGGCCTAACAATGACCATCTAGCAGCAGTAAAGTGTAAGAAGGTTTTCTTTTTTTTTTTCCTGGAATGAAAAGCTGTTACATTTATTGCAATAAATTTAAATTTACCAAATCAAAAATACATTCTGATCTGTGGTTTTTAAAAGCAAACTAGCGATAAAGACACAATCTCATGGTTATTTAATTTGGGTCATCATTATTCAGCTAAAGTGCACTATACAATTTGACATTTGTAGAGGAACTCCCAACAGAGTTCGCAGTTACAAGGTAAGTGTGGAAGTTTATGCAGCTGCATTTTTTTCATTAGATGTCAGATATAACATCTCTTCCTCAGTTTGCTTAAACTGCTTCACTTGTTCAAAGTACGAGTCCACAGACTTCCAGTTTCCATTAAGTGATTTGTTAATTGCTGTTAATACCTTTTGCTACTTACTAAATAAATTTTCCATCTCTTTCAGTATATATAACTGTTCCTTCTAACTCATTTATATAGAAAAGTTTGAGGCCTGATACAGATGTCTCATTGACCGTGTTAACTGAGTTATTCCTCCAGATTTATCTTGATGTGAGCTAAGAATTAGCCTATTCTCACTTAACTATCTCAGCATTAGGGGGAACCTTTTATGAACTTGTCAAATTTACCATCACTGTCAAGATACAAAAGATTTAGTTTTGTTTAGTGGCTATCTCAAATGTCCAAAAATCTCAAAAATGATAGTTTTCTGAAAAGTCACTGATCTAAAACATGAACTGAATGCTTTATAGCAGCTGGTGTAAAGAGCAACCTTAATAAAAGGAAGATAAAATATATTATATACTGTGATATGTCTAGAATTTTCACTGATACTTAAAGGATATTCACAACAATCAGAGTAAAACTTTTTTTTTCCCCTTTGTCATAGGAGAAAAGAAATTTGAACTGTTCTACTGATGTCTTCTCGATGCAATGGTGCAGTTACTGTCCTTCTGTCCCATCTGTCTTGCAAACCGAACGTGCCAGAGTAAGTGTTCCACTTTGTTTTATTTAATGGTCTCTGCAAGTACTAAAAACATTTACTAATCAGATCCAGTAGATGCAAATAACAAACCATTCAAATCAAACCAGAAAAAATTCGATCAAGACAGAAAAAAGCCAAAATACTCATTGCAACTGGCAGAAGGACTTATCAAGAACATCTTGGTCATATAGAGCAGGGGAAGACAACTCATGTACCTGAGCAGCATGTTCACGCTGTTGCTCCTGATGTTGCCAGCTCTGCGGCTCACAACAGCTGCTACAGAACATCAAATTCCTTTGTGCTTGATGCCACCTCATACTGTGTGACAGCAGGCTCACACTGGATCTTCACAGTCCAAAATGAGCAAAATCAATCTCAATTCCCAAACAGCCAGAACTACTAGAGCAGAAAGCGATTAAATTCTGCCTGGTGCTCTGTGACGTGGCTGGAGTCTCAAGAGGACACTGGGGACCGAAATTAGACATACGTTTGCAATATGAGAGTATACTCCTCTGCCATTGACCCAGTTCCTCCCGGCGACAGTTCAACTAAAGTTAAACTTAATTAAAGGCAGTGGAATTTGAAGATGTATTTGCTATATGTACTTAACTGAGCTAGAACGGCTGCTGCGCTGGGGCACTGGGGGAGAGCAGGGATACCATAGGTTAAGAGGGGTGTTTGCATTATTTACCTATGTGAAGATTTTAAAGGTGAACTCTCTTATACTCCCTTTCATTGCTTACAGGCCATGAATCTTGTGAGAGCTTTTGCCTTTTTTTTTGAAGCCATAAAAGCACCCTTCAACAGCCGGGTTTCTGTATAGTGTGGGCTTAACGGCCACTGTGGTAAAGCCAGTCAAAATTCCACTAGTGGAAAAGCACAAATCTGTAAATGCTGATTCGCCAAGGCTGAAATGGTTAATGGCAACATCTTCAGGCTGACAAAGGTTTTTTTGAAATACATTCGGTTTTGAGGGCAACCTGTCTGCTGCCTTTTGAGGTTTTTTGTTTTTCTTGTTCAGCTGCTTTTTTTCTTTTCGCCCCCCCTCCACTTCCCCGTCTGCTTGGAGAAACGCACAACAGCCCTGAAGCAGATAGCTTTGCTGCATGGGTTGAGGATCTCCCTGGAAATGTCAGGATGGCTGCTGTCAGTACATCTTTTTGTTCTGGGAACATCGTGTCCCCGGTCTCAGCCCCGTTAGCCTGCTGTAGTTGTTCAGACAGATCTTTTCAGGCAGATCTGTAAAGTATCTGCTTCAAAACTCTCCTGCTTTTAAAAGTCCCAATTCCTTCTCTCCCTAGGCAGCTTTGTCTGAGGGGCTGGGATTGCAGTCCCAAGGTGAGTGCTCTCACTGGCATAACAATGGTTTTCAGTTTATACCTGAAAAGTGCAGTAGGTGGCATTCACGGCGTGGTGGCAAAAGGGCTGGTTCACAGGCTCTTTCCTGTTCAGTTTTCTCTGCCTCCTCATGTTTCTCAAAATTCCTTTTTCATTTTGATATCAGAAATTCTTTACTAAGAGGGTGGTGGGACACTGGAACAGGTTGCCCAGAGAGGTTGTAGGTGCCCCATCATTGGAGGTGTTCAAGGTTGACCGGGGCTTTGAGCAACCTAATTTAGTGAAAGATGTCCCTGCCCATGGCAGGGGGATTGGACTAAGTGACCTTTAAAGGTCCCTTCCAACCCAAACCATTCTGTGATTCTATATTTCTTTAGGTCCACTACGTTTCCTTATACAGACAGCTTCATTAAATACATATTTTACTGTACAGTAAACTTATTTGAGGAATGTTTATACCCTTTCTCAGTGTCTGGAGATAATCATGTTTATAATGACTTTACTATTACTGCGGTACATCTGTACAAAGTGCTTTGTTAACTTTCCTCCTGATACTTTCATCAAAAAGAACTTACATTTTTTTCTGTGTTATGTTTTTGCTCATCAACATTTGCATTTTTCAGGGTAGTCTGGAGTCTCTGGCCATGGTCATCTTCTGCAGTCATTATTATTTAATACCACAGTATTGTTCAATTAGAGAGGGAAAAAAATAAATTAAAAAGAAAATTGTATGTGTCTAGCGAAATATTTGATAGCAAAACAATGCAGTCAAATACAGAGAAAAATATAGTTTTCAAAGAACTGTTGCGCATATACAGACATCTTGTTTGGTTTCCTTTTTTCCTCACCCTCACCTCTTCCTGAACATGCTCCAGCTATTTCAATAGAGAAGACTATCAGCTATTATGTCTTCCTTTTTCAAACTCTGGGAAATACCTTCATTTTAGAGATTCATTTAACTATGTCTATAAATGATATCTTTCCCTACAGTGTCCAAGGAGTTTATTTGTTTCGTTGCTCTGTCTGCCTTGTGATTCCCAGAAGGTGTATATGCAGATCTCTGTTTAGACTTCCTTATATTCTTACATTTTAGGATGTACTTAATAGGTTGTTTTAGGGATGAGTCTAAGAAAGTTTTAAGAAAATCTGGGGACATGCCCCCTCACGCATCCAAGCCAGAGCTGGAGGTGGAAAGGAGAAAGGAGGTGTCTGCTGAGCAGTAAATAGACGATGTATCCCTGTGGGACTGCAGTGTCAATGACAGCACAGAGTTTCTCAGTGGCAATTTTCAGCAGCCAGTTGGTTCAGGCCAAGCTACCTGTGGCACGTTGCCCATGTTTTTGTCTTGCAGAGACAGAAGCTCAGAAGTTTGGGCATTCTGCCTTGGACGCATGCCTTTGTCTCAGGGGCAGTGTTGGAGACCTTGGGACCTTTAGGACCTCTGCTGCTGAACCACCCTGGCAGCCATGGCGCTGGCTGGTTCGGCTCCTTGGGGCTCTATTAAAGGCTTGTGGCAGACGACCCGGCCTTCTCCAGCTGCTGGAAATCTCCTGGAATTTTCAAAGAGTCAGGGGCAAGAAGTAGATCTCCAGCCCAGGATAATAGTTGTCCCATCTTGGTCTGAGAAAACTAAACTAAAATAATTTACCTATTGCCCTGCATTTCCAGTTTCTATTCATTCTTCTGTGGAAATTTGAGACCTTAATTTTCATCCTGAACCTCTACATAAAAGGCAATTTTTAATGTTGGAAAATTTGGTATTGACCCACATTCTTTTCCCCTTTTCTCTTTGTTGCCAGCAGCTAGTAGCTGATTAAAAAGTCTCAGAAGCATCTTCAGAAACAAATTAACCTCCATAACATATCTGCCAAACATATCTGTCTCCCACAGATGTGATTAAAAAAATAAAAGAGGAATATCTCTGTGTCTATTTCCTCTTACCCATGATGCAATATCAAAGCAATGATATTCTTGGTTTTCAGGGTGAAGTGAAAAAATGAAGAATTAGAGAGCAGGACATCTGTCTTAAAGCATTAAGTGCTTTTCCTTGTATCTCCTTCAGCTCACATTTTAATCTTTCCCAACAAGCTTTGATAACCTCCATTTAAACCAGTTACTTCCATCTCCGATCAGGAGAGGGAAAGAGCTTGTAGGTGTCTTTCTGTCTCTGTTCTGTCTTATCAGCAGCTCTCACACATACAGCTGCTGAATACAATCTGACCACTTTTTGGACATTCTGCTTCATGCTTTTTGGATATTCTGCTTTATGGCAGACACTGTTATTTTAAAATGTTTTCCATGCTCAGAACAGGTAGTTCTGAACCCTTTAATTCACTTTTTCTTTCTTCTTTGATGCTGTTTTAAAGCAGATGTGCTTCTGAAGTTCATAGTAGCTGCTTCAAAAAAATAACTGTTTTACCAATTTCACTTACCAGCTCTCAGCACTTGCATGGGCTGCCAAGGCTTCCCTGGGGTTGTGAACCCTCAACCTTTAAATTTCATGTGGCTTGCTACCTTAGCTACTTAGACTGTCAAAGGAGATGTGTTCAGAAGCTACAGAAATCAGGAGACAGTAATTTAAAGAAAATGATTTGGAAAGTGTAATTTGTCACTGTCTGCTTTTACATTTAAATTCATTGAAAGACAACATGCAGTGTAAGTATAAAGTTATACAAATGACTTCTTTTAGCAACAGTATTGTGGGCTGAGTAACAGTAGAGGGACTTATGCAGAGAAAGAAAAGCATATGATTGTTATTTTTTCTTGAATCTCTATAATGAGTGACAGCCTTGCTTTACATTCTTTCATAGAGTATCTCAATGTATAGCTGGTAGGAGGTTGATTTTACCTGTGTCTAACCTCAATTTTCCTACTTTCTGGTGTATCTAACAGAATAATCTACAGTTACAGTCTATAGAAATTTAAAGGAGGGAAACATTCATAGAATCATAGAATCATAGAATGGTTTAGGTTGGAAGGGACCTTGAAGATCATCGAGTTCCAACCCCCCTGCCATAGGCAGGGACACCTCCCACTAGACCAGGCTGCCCAAGGCCACGTCCAGCCTGGCCTTGAACACCTCCAGGGATGGGGACTCAACAACCTCTCTGGGCAACCTGTTCCAGTGCCTCACCACCCTCAAAGTGAAAAACTTCTTCCTAATGTTCAATCTAAACCTGCCCTCTTCCAGTTTGAAGCCATTCCCCCTTGTCCTGTCACTACATGCCCTAGTAAAAAGTCCTTCCCCAGCTCTCCTGTAGGCCCCCTTTAGGTACTGAAAGGCCGCAATAAGATCTCCCCGGAGCCTTCTCTTCTCCAGGCTGAACAGCCCCAACTCCTTTAGCCTCTCCTCATAGGAGAGGTGCTCCAGCCCTCGGATCATCCTCGTGGGCCTCCTGTGGACACGCTCCAGCAGGTCCATGTCCTTCTTATGTTGGGGACTCCAGAGCTGGACGCAGTACTCCAGGTGGGGTCTCACGAGAGTGGAGTAGAGGGGCAGAATCACCTCCCTCGCCCTGCTGGCCACACTTCTTTTGATGCAGCCCAGGATGCGGTTGGCCTTCTGGGCTGCGATCGCACATTGCTGGCTCATGTTGAGCTTCTCGTCGATCAGCACACCCAGGTCCTTCTCCCCAGGGCTGCTCTCCAGCCATTCCCCACCCAACCTATAATTGTGCTTGCAATAAATTGTGCTTGTGATAAATTGCTTGTGCTACATTCCAGAATGTAATGTCATTAGATGAAAACTATTTACTTTTAAATGTTACAGGAGAGTTTAAATAATTAAAATGACTATTTATTACTTTTTATGCTAGAAGAAAAATTTGAAAAGGATTAAAATTAAATATTTGCCTATATCTGGCTTTGCATATAGCAGATGCATATGTACCATACACTTGTAGAGATTTGTTTTAATGGGATGGATATCATTGAATAGATACTGTATAATGTACATGTTAGGGGTTGGGCAAGCACAGAGATCTCAAAGACAAATTGCTGCATAAAAGGAAACACAACAAAGATGTTGAGTTCAGGTATGCAAGCTGTCTGTAGGTTTGCAATAAACTATTTTTCAGCATCTTTTCAAGACAGGTACTGCCTTTTCATCATTTCTAGAGGGAAACTTAAGTCTTGTATTTCTCATCAGATGAGTTTCAAGGTGAACTGAAAGGAGAAAGAAGCTGTGAAATGGCACACAGAAATTGTCACTGTTGTTTTTTTCCAGGCGATCTTCTACTGATGCATTTTTAATACTACTTTCAGAGTGGGTAAATACATTATTTCAACATGTTGTTAACCTCAAGAAACTGAAAAACAATGAGGCATGCTGTTTATTAAGGACAAGCTAATTGCATGACTTACAATATTTTCCGTCATCATATCAGGTTTAGATTGAGTTGTCAATGACAACATCTAGCCTAGAAGAGTTATCCGTTTTGTTCTTTTTTCTTCTCTGCCGAAAGGTGTTAGCTCGCTGAAATTATATGGATGAAAAGGTCTTAAAATTGAAAAATAGAACCCAAAAGTACTGCTGGGTGCTCACTTCAGTGTTTATACTCCTTTATTTTTATCATTTTTCCAAAGGAAGAAACTACCTACCTGTCAGGGCGTGCTGAATGAAAAATAAATTAGCTGTTACAGCTCTCTTAGGGACTTATTCCTTTGTGAGTTGATATACATATTTTTACTTTATGAATGTGCATTCTCTTAAGGAATATGCAAAGTATGATATTTGCTTTTTTTGTTTTCTACCCGCTGCTGGTGTGATTGTTTTGTGGAATCTTTAAAATTAAATTAAGAATTTTTTCTTATTTTTGTTTCCTATTTTGTGAAATATATTTTCTTATGAGAGGTTTAATAGGAGCTGAAGTTCACATTTCACTAAGCCTATCACTAAAAATGAAACAAAACATTTTGTTAATAGAGAAGTGGGCAAAATTTTTTTTTTATGTACATTTTTACGTTTATGTCTTGTAATTTATGCAAGAATAGTTAGAAAAGCTTTCAATTATGGTTTATAAAGAGGAGCTGCTAGCATAATCACTCTGTGAGATTCCTTAAGGAAAATAAACCTTAATAGATCTAATCAGAAGTGGAAGATAGGCTACATATAAATAGTTGTCTAGATCATCACCATCCAGACATGATTGTCTCGAGCAGCGCCTTCATTTAGTGTATTTGCTTCACTGAATTTCAAGGTTTGTTTCCTACTGATGAACAGCACTCCCAGTCATTCTAGTCTGGTTTTACAGCAGTTAATTGGTGGGAAGCATGGCAAGGTTAGAAGGTTGTCACTGTCACATGGTCTAGTGTCTTTGATCTGCCCCAAGTATTTTTCAGGAGGCCAGACTATGGCGTTAGCACTTGCTGTTGAACCAAAATAATGTTTAAGTTAAAAGAACTTATTCTAACTGAAGACTAGGAGGGCAGTCAAACCTAACTGTTTTCCAAGGAATTTCATTTAGGCTTCAGCTTTTGTACGCGCATTATTTAACTCCCAAGTAACGTGTATGTATCACATTTGAACAAACACACACACACGATTATTTACGTGATAATTTGCAAATGGAAAGATAAGCCTAAATGCAGAGATTCATATAGATGTGCATGCAGCACAAAATTGCACCTAAGAATTGGGAATTAGGTGTTGAACATTTCTTTTTTTCCCTTTCATACCCTTAGTTTTTGCTCCAGTATATTTTTTTCAGTATCTCTTTTGGATGATTAACTGCCTCCAAGTGACAGTTGATACCTACTTTATAAGGTAGGGTAAGTGCAGCTGTAAGAGTGTATTTCTTTGTGATTGTATGTATGCTGTTTTTGACAGCCTTTTCAAAACTGTATTTGCAGGTGGTTCTTGACAGAGCTGCTTCCCTTCAAGCATCCTTGCCTGAGGCACTTCCAAGCATCCTCAGACTCATTCAAAACACTGTCGTCTTTTCTCCAGTCTGGCCTGAAACTTAGCAGGAAAATGTGTGTCAAAAGATGCTCCCACCATAATCTCTCCTTTGTATTCTGTACAGAATAAAAGGATATACATTTATTTGGTTCATTAAACGTGGGCTGCAGACTATTTTTCTACCTTAGTTATCTACCAGCCATAGTGGAAACACAACTAGCACAGGCACAAATTATGATTTGTTGATTCTTTTGGCAGTAAAACATTACTCACAGTGTTCATTTATTGTAATTAATATTACTAACCATATTGATTCCCAGCATGCTTAAGGAACAACAGTGACAGTCAATATTGTGTGAGGTGCCACACAAAAAGTCACAGCAGAGACTGGATAGAGCTACAAACTTGCTGTGGTTAAACAAGCCCGCAGTCATTTATGACACAAATGACATTGTGGCTCATCTTTCTTAGCAACAGGATTAGCAATAGTGTTTATGTGCAATTTTTCTGGAGAAGCTGTTTCTGTTTGTCATTAATACTTCTCCTGTACCTCCACTTAGAGTGTGACAAGAGTGACAGCAATTTTGGTAATTTTCTCTGATTAGCTGTGTGAGTTACACAAGGTTTACCAGCACATTTTTCTTACCTTTTTCCTTCATTTTCATGTGAGAGCTTGAAAGTTCCAAGAAATATTTTAAAAACACATATGAAAACATATGTATTGGCTGATTTTAATCAAACTGGCTTGTGAACGTGTAGCAAGATTAAGCAAAGTGGTTAACCATATGACACCTAGATGAAAATCATGCAGAACGTTAGCAAGAGTTGCCTGTCTATGGACACATTTCTTTAATTATTTTGATGATTCTACACTTGGTTTCCCTGCATATCCCATGCACTTGTAATAGAAACAGCGTAACAATCTCTCTCATCTCTTAACTCACAAAAGAAATAGCTGAAATAGCTTATACAAAGCCATTCTGTTTGATTTGACTTTTTAATGCATTTGTTCTGGAAAGTGGATATTTTCTGACTGATCATGCATACACGTGAAGAACTGATTAGGAAAAAGTTATTGCATTAACTTTGTTCTTAAAGTTGTTTCTTATTTTTTCCTAATTGTAGATCCAGTGCGTTAGGGAAAAATTCCAAAAGAGTTTGCTTTCTTTCCTCACAGGTTGGTTTAATATTTGAGTGTTATTTTGAAAGGTCACACACACAGGTTTTGAAACTCAATATAGATACTGAAAAAAGCCTTTGAACTAAACAAAGCAATTCCTTGTTCAGAGGAGAGCTAGAGCTAGTGTACTCCTGACGATCTCTAATGGCACAATATGCTGAATTTCCTCTTTCTTCAGTTTCTTTGAAAGGTGTGGTTCCTACATAAAAGGAACTGCTGAAGAGGTACCACCTCTCCTTTCAGCAGTGGAGAAGAGATCCTCGTTACTGATGAAAAGGACAATGAGACAGGTATGAAGACGTTTTAGATATTCACTTAGTAACTCTTATTAGAGAACCAGGCTCCTTGACAATGAGAGAACCTGGTCTTCGGCCTATTTCGTTTACTCTGAATGGATTTACACACGTTTACTCCAGTTCAGTTACAGGAATATGCATGCACTTAATAGGAAATAGGTGATTTTTAGAGATGAGTAAGTATTACTGAAGATTATTTTTGCCTTTTACTGGACATTTGCTTCTGCTCATTGATGTATATGTTGTTTATGACATCATGTATTCAAAAGTGATTATGAATTTTATTGTTGTATGTATCTGTAAACCCAAAGAACTACTAAGTTGTGATAAGTTGAAGGTAAGAATTGATTGCCCTTATGTAAAAAGATTTTGTTAAAATTCTACCTTATATGAGTACCTGCAAGCAGAACTGCAATAGAAGTCAGGCTGTAATGAGAAAAGAAGTTATAGCTTGTTCCTATTTACAAATTATTTTTTTTCCTCCTGGAATTTAGATATATTCTATATATACACTTACAGAGTCTGTAAACTACAGAGAGATTCAGGTAGTCGTATTTCATCATCAGGTTGCTCAATGTCTAATACAGTAACTCCATTTTGGTTTTATAGATATGGTTAATAAAGTAAGTGTAGCAATTGGCTTTTAGGTAGCTTCAAGTCCATCTGCATTTAATTATGTCTGGAAATTTGCTTTCAATTCCTGCTCTGAAAGAAACTATGGAGTCAGATGCAGTGTTTCCAGGACTTGAAATTATATTAGTAGGAAAGAGTTGCTAACACAGTCTGAAGTATATTCTGACTTAATAATACACATTTCTTAGGAAGATTATCATGTTCCATTTTGTCTAGAACAGAAAATAAAATATCATAGAAACAATATATATCAAAACTGTTCCTCTTGTTCATGTTTTCCTGATCTATAGTTGAAAATTTGTACTAATAGAGTGTGGTGTAGTACAAATGGAGATAATGTATTTCTTAGCATTACAGATCCTAACTGTGACAAGGCGGCAGACTCTCACAAATGTACTGTCTAGCCATGCAGTAATGACACCAAAATATTCAGAGACATCTGTTATAAAGATTTATTTGCTCTAACCTTTGAGATAAAGGTAAATCTTTATAGTCATTACTATAAGAAACTAAACCAAAGCAGCAATTGCCAGATAAGATTAGGATATTCAGAGTTTTCTGTCTTCAGAGTTATTTTCTATTTGCTGTCATCTATCTAGCCTTTCTTCTACTGGGAACATTTTATTATTAAAAAAAAATCTTTAAAAATTTGGCTATTCATTTATCTGTATTTTATTCTTGCATAGTAGTTTCCCAGATCATTTTGTACATGAAGTACAGCTGGCTTTTCATAGAAAATTTTGAAAATATTCTCCAGTACCTAGGGACGTTTTGGATATTCTTAGATGCCAAGCTAAAGCCAAGTTCCTAGGCTTAGCCTTCTATTTGATTTATAATATTGTATCAGAATTTATCATTCTGGTTTGATTACAAATCTTGAAGGTAAATTCTGTTTCTGGATTAGGAAAGAGTCTTTACTGTCAGCCCTGAAACACCTTCTAGGATATGCTCTGGGTCTGAATATTCATGGTGTTTTCAACTCCGAACAAGATTACAATGATGAGGTCAATATGTCTATTATGTCTGTGACTTGCAGTTCCTACGATTTCAATGAGGACGATGTCTTAGTAGAAAAGTGAAAATAATTCTTACATTGTCATGTTTTTGTTTTCAACGCATTACAGATGATCTCATGGGGGTCAAGCAACTTTTTCTTGGTCAAAACTGTTTACTCTTCATTCCAAAGTACAGATTGTGTTGAGGGGAAGATTCGTGTCAAACAAAACATTTTGTGAATTCATGTTACCATTATAATATTCTTTTGGCTGAAAAGAGATTAAATCCCTCTCCCCACCCCAATTTATATTTTGAAAACTTCAAAATCAGAATGCTTCAACACTTCAATGAAATGCTTTGCTCTGAAATGTAATTTGAAATAAAGATTTCCCCCAAATTGAAAATGAACAGAATTTTTCTTTTTAGGTTGAATCAGTCATTTTGCGATGGCCTAGAAAGTTTACCAAAATGTCATTTTAGTGATCTTCAGTTTTAAAAATGTACTTCTAAAGGACCCAAACAAGTATTTTAGTTTTGTTTTGTTTTCTTTTGTTTCTTTGGTTGGTCGGCGTTTTTTTTTGGGAAACTGCCAAACCCCAGAACCATGTTATTTATTTAGTTCTGGTTTTGACTGATGAAGATTTTTCTCATTAAGTCTCTCTTTCATCTAATTTGTATTTGGTCTCTTTTTTGTCCATTTTACAGCAATTTTTCATCTGGAAATCTATGTAGTAGCTCTGGACTAAGTAATTTCTGCAAACTACATAGGCATTTTATCCCTGAAATGCATCTAATTCAGCTGATAATCTTGTGTATGAGGGACTGGTTTGAAGGTCCACTTTTTAAAAAAGTTAGACTAAGATATACTTAAGAGTTAAACTTGTAAATCTTTGATAATTGTCCTGGTAGTTAATGGAGAATAATAGAATCTTTGGCCTAAGACAGGGCAAATGAGATCCTCCATGAGAAAGCTAAAGCTTGATGAGATATTGTGATGATTATTAAAGGAGAATACATGTTAAAAATTTTCTATAGCTTGGAAGAGCTAAAGAATCATTGTGTGTCATTATTGCGTTATTTTTGGATGTATAACAAAGCAAACATTGTAAAAAAGATATTTCTAGCTCCTAAGTTGCTGTTAAATCTTTCTTTCCTTTCAAGATTTACTTGCAATTAGTGTTCCAGGCATTAAGCAAGAGGGTTGCAATATTTGTTATCTGTCTCTGTCACAGATTTTTATATCATTTCTGTATCTGATCCTGTGAACATAATTTGTGTTTCCAGGAGTTAGTACATCTTGGCAACACCTTCTGGTTTTGTCAGAAATTCTGTCTAGGAAAGCTTCAGGCGTTTGCCTAGGATTTTCTGAAGTCTTAAATGAGCTATGATTGAGCTGCTGGACTCCTGGAAATCTTGGACAAATAGCCACTTGCTATGTGCACATCAGTTTTAGAAACAGACAGATTCATGCATCTATAATCTACGCTGTATATGTTAGGCAGTTGATGTGTGTGTATGTGGTAAGTCAGACACATAAAGAACATCAAATGTACTGCGTAGGAGCAGTGAGTCATTGGCCTCACTGCACAGCTATGAATCAAAAAGCAAATAAGCATGCACATTTTCATGCATGCTGTGAAAGAAACAAAATGCAAGCGATAATAATGTATGAATATTCAAGATTTACTACCTTTTTATTTCTTTTATAGTATCTTTTTATTTCATTATACACAAAGTGCAGAGGTGCACAAGACGATACACAGGTTTGTTGAGTTGTGCTTTTTTTTTTCCACAATAAAAGTAGGTAGAACCTCAGTTTGAAAAGATGTAGAAACAGTGCTAACAAGCCTCATGCACAGAAGTTGAAGGATCAAAACAACCGTGTAGTTCTGCAACCAATGCCATCAGCTATCACGTTGAGATGATATGAAGTAAATTGTTCTTTCTTTGAAAATATCACAAGATTGCTAATTTCTTACATTTATTTTATGTTGTCCATCTCATTTGACTTCACTACTTCTCCCTGCACGATGCATCAATGTTACCCACTAACTGCTCAGACCAAAGCATCTGATGTAAATCTGGTTCTCCCAGTGCCCAGTTTCGAACTGATAAGTACCCTGTAACAGGAACCACTGCAACGGCCTCTTAAACTTGCAGTTCTCAGACATCTCGTATCATGTTTTACTAAAAACAGGAAAAGAGAAATATGCTAGGGAGTAGCAAGACTTGGATCTACATAAACAAGACACTGCAAGGTGGAACTAGACTGTCAAAGGGAAAATAATTTGCTACTGGGGATGTATATCACCCTAGAAAAAAGAGAGGTGCTGTGGAAGAAGAGTGACTATCTGAATCAAGGCATTTCTGGAAGCTTTGTGTTTGGGCATAGCAACTAGTCAGCGTCATGTCAAGCTTAAAGCACAGGCTCAGTCTAGTTTATGAAATAATTCTTAGTCTGTTTTCTTTACTCAAGATATTCCCTCAGAATATTCAAAAATCAAATCTATTCTTATTGTATATAATGGCAGTGTTTGCAGCATATGTATGTGGGTGTAACATTTTGAACTAGGTTTCCACAATGGAAGCTTTGGAACAAGAGTAACTGCAGATAGCCAGCTATATTTGCTTAAATGAACTTCTGCTGTCATTAGAGTATTTATAGAAACTGAAAGGGCTGCGGATGCAGCTTAGGCAGATATTTGTTTACATTTTAAGGAGATAATTATGCAACGTCCGCCAAGCTTCTGTGCAATCTATAATAATAATTATAATACTTGTACAAAAATACACATTACGCTCCAGCATATGTATCCCATGGCAAATTATTCTCTTCTACATTTTTAAACTGCTTGGAAGAATAATGCTCTCCTCAGGTATTACTGCTTGCGTGGTTTTTTTTCGCACTAGTTTCTTCTATGTTTCTATGATTACCATTCATGTGCTCTCATTTTGTAGAGCAGATTCACTTTTTCCTCCAGCTTATGCAAGCGGAGGATGAGGGCTATAGTTACTTGGTGTCATCCAAACAATCCATCTCAAATGGACCCACCAATGCAGGAGGCAGCAGAGTCATCTTAATCTCTGTACTACTACTATCTGCTACTAACAACACATGAGACATAGAGATAGAAATGATGTGTAGTTGCAATACAAGCATTTTCAGTTCTATCGTTTGCAGTTGTAAGGTGCCACTGTAGTGTAACAGCACCATGAATTTTGGAGCTCTAAATGCTTTCATCCTACTTCTTCATTCAGGAAAGCTGCAAAGTGTTCATTGCTTTTGGACAATTCAGCCTCTGTAAGTAAAATCTCAGATATGTAGAAATTATTGTGGACTAGAAACTTTGCTGTTTCAGACTTCAACTTGACTGAAGGAGAGAGAAGAGGTTTCTAATACCTTCCTGCCCTGTTGAGCTTGACACCGGTAAGGTAACTGCTTGGGACTAATCTGCTCTGTACTAAACTACAGCAGTGCTGGGACAGGTCCTCCGCAGCCAGCCTTGCTGAATCAGTGGGTTCAGTGGGAATCTCATTTATCTCCTTGGTTTTTATTAGTTTGTGGCAGAAATCTGATGATCCAACAGAGTTCAGTTTGCTAAAACAATAACCTATCAGTGTCTTAAGTGCTATTACACCATATTCTTGTTTTCCTGCGGCTGTGTTAAGCAAGACTGTGGATCAGTCTACAATATGTTTGTACCTTAAACTTTGTAACATAAAGTATTTAAAGAAGCACCTAATCTCATCCTAGCTCACTTTCAAACAGCCTTGGCTAAGGCATGAACCATGCAAACCATTTCCAGAGGTATCTGATTGATCTGAGCAGAATTCACATGAGAAAAGGGCACTGAAAGCATGGAACATGTAAACCTTTCATATTGCAGAGAAGGAAAACCTCTTCTCAGTGAATCTCTTACCAGTTGGCAAGGTGCAGATTGTGGAAGAGTTTTACTAGTTGTTAGAATTCAGTTGTTCCTCCACCGAGTTGCATCTCCAAGCCTAGGAAACGTTACAACACATACTAACAGCACATACACATGCACGAGTCTCTTAATTCCCTCTGGAAAAATGTGATTTTTCTCTTTCTTTTACATAAAATTCTTTTACATACAAAATTTCTTATTCTGGATGGCCTGAATAATTTTGGTCCTTGTTCTCAAGTCTGGATCAGATTGACCATGGGGACATGGTTTAGAAGGGGTTTTGTCAGGTTAGGTTAATGGTTGGGCTCGATGATCTTAACGGTCCCTTCCAACCTCAACAATTCTATGATTCTATGACTTTGCAAAGGAAAAAGTGAGTTGGGGCACAGTTGTCTGTGTAGAATTAGTGAGTTAATGTGATCATGGGGTTCTTCAACCTTGTGATGCAACTCAGAATTGCAACTGGCTGCCAGCTTCCTAAGGTTCAGTGCGGCAAATACAGCCATCTGATAGCCACTGTTTCCAGTCTTTCTCTGTTTCATTGACACACTAGCAGAAATGCTTGTATTTTTGTCCTTCACTGCAAAGCTTCCCTTAAGCATATTACTCAACTACACAAGTTCCCTATAACTCAAACAGGAATTTCACATTGGCCAGACTAATAATTTTATGTGGACAGGAATATACTGAGAAGAGACAGTAGATCAAAGTCGTTAAGGGGATGATTTGTCTGATGAATTGTGGATACCTGCACTTGAGACAGATGTCTATGTTTCCATTACAGTGGAGAAAACCAGGGAGGACATAACTCCATTCCTCCTACAGGGCTAAAACTGTGCAGATAAACTGTTTTCTATAAATGCCAGTTTCTCTGCTGACCATAAAAGGAGGCTTGGATGAATATATTGGAAGTAGACATCCAAATCCTCTCCTCAGTGTTTAAAATAGATCTTTACGCAGAATAAATCTTTTGGGTTGGACACAGATGAACAAACACAG
Source organism: Anarhynchus alexandrinus (assembly GCA_008711295.1). Classification (NCBI taxonomy): domain Eukaryota; kingdom Metazoa; phylum Chordata; class Aves; order Charadriiformes; family Charadriidae; genus Anarhynchus; species Anarhynchus alexandrinus. Next base: position 36,278 of record VUYV01000245.1, read on the forward strand.
CTGATCAAACTAATAATTGAAAGCTCAACAAGCTAACACTTTTGATGGACTCTGTTTCACTGGAAAACTTCTGACTAGCTCTAAATAAAACTGCTAGCATTTCACTATAGGGGGAACCGTTCCAAAGGCGAGCTCTCTTGCCAGCTCCATTCAAACTGGGAGAGGTTTGCTATTTTCTCCATCAAGGCTGCTGCCCCCTCGAAGCCACGCTCTTTGTCCTTTTAAATAGTGTCTGCCACGTATAAATGTGCAAGACACAATTAGAGTCTCAGCCTTCAGTGTGTAAAGTGATTATTTCTGCTACATTAATGTCAGCTAATTCATCAGAACATGTAATTCACCTGCACTAACCTCAGAGGCTGGATTCCTCCACAGAGGTCTAATTGGTTTTGCACTTGGTGAAAGCAGTAAGAGAGGGAGAGATTTTATATTTGTAATGTCAAAATGAATTAGAGATCAGGGCAGAACATTTTGCAAATATTGCTGAAAGACATAGAATTGGTTTTGTGTTAGGCAAATCTCTCCTGATTCTATCCCGTAACCTCTCAAACCCTGCAAAAACCTTGTATTTTTTGTCTCTTCAGAAGAATATATCTTCTGAAATATATTTAGCATAAGCTAATCAGTGAAATATTTTGATAAAAATTGTGGCTTGCTTTCTTGAGGAAAAATGAGTGTGAGGAAAGGGATAGGGTTTGTTTTTTTCCCAAACTTAAAATCGTGTAGGGCACAGCACATCCAAACCTGGCATTTGAATAAGCATTCCCAGGTCACGCAGTATGGATTAGCCCAACAGTTACATGGGAGTCCAAGTTGGCATCATCCAGTGAGCATGTGGGAAGTTTTTACATATAGGACACAAATCTGTGTTATTGCATCAGGTTGTGCATAGCAGGTACGGTGTCTACTGTAGACTTGGACATGCTCATATCTTGCCTGAAGTACTTCCTATTTACCTCGTGTCATACTCCATCATGGCTGTTGTGAAACCTGTGTTTCCTTATTCCACAAACAGAAAAGTATGTTTTAGAAAGAAAGAAAGAAAGAAAGAAAGAAAGAAAGATAGACAGACACCCCCTCTCCCCCCCAAAATGTCTGTTATTATGTTCCTTGCATGCAAAAGTGTAGTTTTTGGGATACATAATTTTGTAGGGTTTTGCTGGCAGCAGAATGTAATAAGGTGAATAAACCCAGTTTCTGCCTGCTTCGCACACTGGTTGCCGTAGTAACTGCGGCATAGTGCAGCTGAAGTGTGCTAATACCCTTTAAAGGGAGGTTGAAGGAAGCAGATGGGCAGTGATTGTCATTGGTTGGATCAATTAGACCAGAAGATTGTGAGGCACTGAAAATAATACCTTCAATTGCTTCAAAATTCATTTTGCCAGTGGAACAGCATTTTCAGTGTGCCCATTTAAGATAAATCTCATTGTAATTGTAGTTTTTTTGAGGAAAGATGTTACTTTCCCATCTTTTACCAGAAGATGAACTCGATAGCTTTATTTTCAGTAATTTCTTTATTACCAGCCAGTAGATGTTGGCATGAACAAAGGGTGTTAATATGTTAAAAAATTAGCTAATCCATAATAAACAAATGGATTTATTTATAAGCTAGTTACATTTGTTAAGTTTGAAAACAAAGACAAGAAAGGCAACACTAAAAAGTCTTTCCTTTGCTCCTCTTTTTATTATAAAAATTTGCTACTTGGAACTTAATATTTTTTGTGGAATATGAGTTCTTTCCTAGAAGAAAGCCGCAGTAGTTTGTATCAGGAAAACAAAAGTAATATCTGTCCTGGAAAGAAATATGGAAAACTTTTATAAATAATCAGCTTACTGACTTATAGAGTGTAACTTTATTGTCCTAATTTGATTTACTCTAAATTTATTCCAAAGTAAATGAAAGGAAAATGAGTGACAAAATTTCTGCTATTTTAAATTTTAAGAGAGAAGTTCCTTTATTTCTTAATAGGAAATTTTTCAATCAAAATGTTAAATATTCTATGAAATTTTAAGAAAATTTGTTACAAAATTAAAAATTACTGGTAAGGAAAAAGAACTCATACAGCACAAATGTTCTTCTCATATCCATGAGAGCTTATAACTCTCCCCAAATGTAAAAACCACATTTATCTTAATGGGAATCACATATATATCAGAAGTGTGAGACATGCAATCCTTTTATTGGATCTGAATAGTTGGTACGAAAAGTCTCCAAGATTTGTGTCTCAACAGTCGCAGGTGTCATAGACCCACTTCACTCAGGCTTCACATTTAAACAAGCATGGTGCTGGACTTAGTAGCAGTAATGGACACCCCACACACAGCAGACAGTGAAAGCTACATTTCGCTAAGGAAATTTGAGATCCCAGGAGTTTCTGACATGACTGCCACATTGAGAGAGCTATGGGATCATTTTTCTTTTTCCCTCAAATACGTGTCTCGCAGAGTTTTGTACAGGTGTATGCTATCTCCATTCCTCTGTCATATTCCTGCTGTCCAAAATGCTCTGATTACAGCTTATTTTCACAGCTGGGATGCCGATATGCTTGTTTGTAGCACTCCTTCATGTGGTCTCTAGGAAACTTGGAAGGGTTAGGGGACTGAAGCAAATGGATAGACATGGAGTTAGAAAAAGAGGAGAAGATGAAGCACAGCTCCTGAGGGGCTACGTTTACTCCTGAAAGAAATGGCCATTGGAGGAGAAGAGGCTAACAAAACGCAGAGTTACCAGGAAGAATATGCTGGTAAACTGCAGAGAGATATTGAAAACTTCTGTCACATGTTTTATATGTACCTGTTGGCGCCTGAAGTTTGAGGCTCTCCTGTAAGTCACCTTCGCACTTCAAGAAATGTAACTTTCTGTGAAAGGATCGCTTTACCTTATCATAGGTCCACATGGGAAATGGAGTTTTGGGAGTTTAATAAACTCCACACATTCTTTGAGGACACACAAGAATTTTCTTAACATCTCAAAAGCTTTGCAGCAGCGAACGCCAATAAAGACCAGTCACAGAGCGAGGAAGCTGAGGTGAGTGTTCACAGAAATGGGGTATCCTCAGTACGATTCTCATGTCATACTGTTTCTCTTGTCCATAGTTTGGGGAAGCTGGAAGTAGGGTGAGAAATTCTTGTTTTCCTTTTTTTTTTTCAACTTATGGAGCTCAGTCCAGCTGACTACAATGACATGACTTACAAGTAGTGGAAATCTCTCACGCACCATTACTGCTTCGTTAACTTTGAAGCCCAGAGAAATGTGTAAGGATTCCTGGCTTTTACCCTTTTTTTTTCCTGGTCAGCAGGTCTCGTTGCCTTTTTAATGGTGTCTGGTTTTGACCTTGCTCTTACCAATTAGCTGATTGCTCAGCTGATGAGCTGAGCAGAATAAAACGGGCCATTATGGATAGGATATGCAGATTTTAGATGACTAAGTTATGAAAGTGAACCATCATAGGACTTTTGTGCAGATCAGGCATCTTGATTGACTGTGTTTCAGTCTTGGATATGTTCAGGATAGTTAGCTTAGGCACAGAATACATGATGGGTAAGATGAGTGACTTAGGTAGGAGGAATCACTTTACAAGGTTTCACTGCCTCACTTGATTACAGAAGTATCCCTTACTGTAATACAACAGTGGTGAACACTATAACAAAACCTNGCAAGGTTTCACTGCCTCACTTGTATCCCTTACTGTAATACAACAGTGGTGAACACTATAACAAAACCTAAAATAGAAAATCTGAAAGATATTGTTAATACACTTAAGATCATAAAATCATAGAATGGTTTAGGTTGGAAAGGACCTTGAAGATCATTGAGTTCCAACCCCCCTGCCATAGGCAGGGACACCTCCCACTAGACCAGGTTGCCCAAGGCCACGTCCAGCCTGGCCTTGAACACCTCCAGGGATGGGGCCTCAACAGCCTCTCTGGGCAACCTGTTCCAGTGCCTTACCACCCTTAAAGTGAAAAACTTCTTCCTCATGTTTAATCTAGATAACAGATACAATTTCAAATTATGTGTGGTCCCATATGCGTGACAGAGGAAAAAGGACTGCACGTAGTAAATGAATTGGGGAACACTGGAAATTAAGAATACCGTGGCAATTTTAATGGCGGGCTTTTTAAGGATTAAGATTTGGCTTAGTTTTTAGTCTGCTTCCTTTGTTTTAAAGTTTCCCTAGTGTTTAAAAATTAATTTAATAAAAACAGTCTGCTTTGGTACTGCCAATTTACTTCTTTTAATTTGCAGTTAACATGACACGAGCTCCCAGAGAGCTTTTTAGTGAAATACCTGAAACGTATCAAAAAGAGAAAAAAAAAATCCTTCAAAGAATTTGCTTGAATTAAAGTGCCACTAAAACTTAACTGAACAGCAGTCGGTTTTTTAAATGAAGTTAGTTGAAAGACCTTGCATTTGCTTGCTGAGTGTGTGCCTGGAGCAAAGCTGCTTGGAGGATGACTTACTACAGTTAGTTGTGTTCACTTAGTATAGAAAAGTTGTTATGGAGATCAAGGTGAAAGTGAACTTCCTTGATACCTCATTTCATATGGTTACCAAAACACATAGTTATCCTTAATGTCACCATAATTTCAGAGGAGATCTATCTGGGTTTGTTGTTGCAACTGTGTGACTAGCAATAGCTTTTGTTTTCTCAGTCCTTTCCTTTTCTGGACTCTGACTCTTAATTACATTAGTGGCTATCAGTATTACCTTAAGTTCAGGGCCTTGTGACAGCTGGAAATTCAATCACAAGTGCTTGAGAGACTGGTCAATTACCCACATCATGTGCAAATCAGTCCTTGGTCCTCTCCCTGCAGCACTTGGGGTCATTGGGCCTGACTCAGCACCCACTGCTCAGTTGCCTTTGATGGAAACCCAAATGTGCTTAAGTAGAGTAAAGATAGTTTCATCCGCTTTTCAAAGAAGAATTCTCTTTGTTGATAATTTATTCATGTTTCTGTGTTGATATTAACACGAGTCTACTAACCATAATGAACCAGTAGGTCAATAGCTTTCATACAAAAAGCAGAAATGCACATTTAATGGAACTGGTATAGCTGAGCTGAGTCTGGGTTAAAAAGACTAAAAGGAGAAAAATACATGGGAGAATATTTAGCTGTTCCAGAATAATATCTCACATATATTAATTTGTACGCATTTCAGAAACAAAAAGATCTCTGTTAAACTAGTACTCATCAAAAGCCGGGAAATTAGTATTATAAAGAATGTGTCAGAAGCACGTTACACCCATTGTCAAATCCCATCTGAAATGTCTTTACAAGATACTTTTAAATTCAGAATTCATACTGGACTGTGAATCATTCAGTATCAAAACTCCCACAAGAATATAAATGTGTTTTTGAAGTAAAGAGATTCAAACCCAAATAAACAAACATTTTCCTTTTTAATTCATGAATTTTATAATAATCTTCAATATTCAAGACAGGCTCCCTGTCTCCTTTCTTACTTTAAGATGATGATTTCTGAGGTTATGTTTTTCTCTTTCTTATGATAAAAATAATTCAGGAAGAAAGCATATTCACAGATTCTCTGTTATATATCTGTCTTTGTGTGTGGACGTGCATATATACCTGTCTCTGTGTGTAGATGCACGTATCCTTATCTATACATATCTATTTCTCCTGTTTTTTTCTTTTGTTATATATCTGTTTCCCCTTGGAAAAGAAGCTTTTGTAGCTAGACATACTTCTACCATTTCCGCTCTCTTAGGGGAATGCTACAGGTCTGTGTATTTTAAGGTCACAAGGTGTCTCTGTAATCATCTTTTCTGATTTCTGATATAGGAAGATTTCCACTGCAAGATTCAAATCATAACGCTGGTGAAACTGAAACTCATCTTTTAGAAAGATAGATATCCAGTCCCATTTCAGAGACTTTTCACAAGGAATCTACCTTTAAGAGAGCTTGTTTTGGCAATTGACTCCTTACTAGGAGTCCTGGCTGCATTCTCTCTAACATGTTTTTGTCTGATGTCAGCCTTGATTGCCAGGCTAAAGGATCCTCTACCGTCCGCCGTGGTGTCAATATTCAACCCTGCCCCATGTATGCTCCGTACGCGTATGCACTCTGCTCTGTCTGAGTAGTAGGAGAATGACATCTGTGAGAAATATTAACGACGTGGAAAAACATACCATAGAATGTTTTTACTTTTTGCAGCTTCATAATATTGGTTTGTTGTCCCAGATAACTGAAGTCGTGTTAATCAGGTTTTCTGTCCAGAAAATCCTGACAACTTTCCACTGTGCAGAAATCAACATTCTGACTTCATCAGTAACAAACCACACGCATTGTTGCATGGTGGTAAGTGATCCCTTCTGAATGCAGTATAACTTCCACACCCGCATGTATCTAAACCATAGAAAATGCCTTTGAAGATACCTTGCAGAATGGCTTTATTGTTTCTTTTTTACTTTATCGATGTTCGTATCGCAAAGTAGACTTAGGCTAGATGTACACAGATGACTCTGCTGGTTTTGTGCTAAACAGGTATGTGTAAATTCAGAGACTCCTGGGCTAGTGCACTCAAGTTTATACAGAACCAAAACTTATTTACAAAGACAAAGGATTTCTAAGCTGTGATCTTATATAAGTTGTGTTTCATTATGTAATAATTTAATTTGCAAGAACTATTAATAGTTCTCTGCTAGCAAACCTTCTGCCTCACGTCCTTAGCTCCTGCAGGAATATTATGCAGATGTCTTCTGCTATAGAGTTGTATTAATATAAGTGTGGTGACAAAAATTAATCAAGTGAAAACATATGCCATACAGTATTTTTAGAATACTTGAAAGTTGGCTTTAAAAGTCACTTAAAGTGTGGCAAATAAAACATTTTATGTGCAACCTTATATTCAAAGTAATAATATTTTATCTTCTAACAATTCTGAGTTTAATTTGAGATTAAATATTGCTTTGATTTCCGCTTGAGAAGACAACTTGGTATGTATTTGCAAGATATTTCATAACTCTAACAAACATTGTTATATACCCTGGACGGGGTCATACTTTGCATTTTTTAGATTAATTCAGTGAAATATCTCAAGTTTATTTTTGCAAAAGAACATCTAGCACAAACACAGCTATATAAAAATGAATTTACTCAAATTGCAAAAATAGAAAACCTAATAAGATGTGATTCGTTAGTTACAAATCCTTGCGTCATGTTCAGTTTGCCTTCCCCAGAGCTTAACAAAACAGAGATGGAGGAAAACACCTGCCTTGAACTAAAAACAATGCTGATGATATCAGCAGTCTGTCAGAATTAGCTTACCTTGGGTGTCTTCAAGCTGCCTTTGCAGGTTTTGTTTTTTGAAATCTTTTGCTTGGTCAGGATATTTTTGCTTATACAAGTTTCACCAGGCAGCTTTAAGTCATAATCTGATTTGATGAGGTACAGGCAAACGGTACAATGTATCTGCTTCTCAAAAGGAAAAAGTCTTTGGCAGCCTACTTCAGGGAAGAGTCAGGGAAAGGTTGCTGCAGATGAAAAACTCATAGGCAGATACATTAAGGCTGCTAAATGCTTTGTAACATCTGGCTGTGCAGAGTTCACAAGGATGCTGAAATGACTCTAGCCAGCTCTAACTATGCGTTTGTAATAGCTCAGTTCCTGGCGTTTTCATTTTGGTTATAGGCAGATCTGCACAAGCAGAGCAGAATTCTGACAAGCTTCTAAAAATGTAGCAAGTCATATAAGCAGGGGAAATGAATGTGTAAACAAATGTATAAAAAGCTACTGAGAAGAGGAAAGGAAGAATTAGTTCTCTCAGTGCTTGGTATATGATGCTAAAAGCAGCAAGGAACGGTCAAAATAAATACGATGAAAAAAAACATAAGCCTTTCCAGCAAATCTGTTCAATCCTTGTCATCTGTGATCTGTATAATAGGTTAAATAAAGATTTTTCTTCTATGCTTTTGAAGGGTTGCTATGAATAGATCCTGCCTTTTGGAGGGCTGATTGACTAGTTGATCTCTTGCGTTCCTTTCCAGACCCATGACTTTGTCATTCATAAAGTAACAACGTACTGACATTTCAAACTTCACCATGATTAGTAAAAAAACCCCAAACAGCAAAAATAAATAAATAAAAAAATGGTCAAGAGGATGCTATACAAAAGCTTTTATTTACTATATCCTGGATAAGAAATCGGAAGTACTTCAGAAAAACATCTAAGCACTTAAATTTAAGTAAAGTACAGAAGTAGTTTAACCGATACTAATAAATTTTTATAATCCTGCAAATATATATTTTGCTTACGTGGTAACAATATTTTCAAAAGTAGAAAAAGGAAGAAAAAGCTATATATTATAATGTGTAAATTAGCACATCAACTTACCTTTCTCCCTCTTCAATAGGTATCTTTCATTTCATCTGTGTTTAGTAAGACTCTGCAAATGGGGAAAAATAAGTTTGTGGCAGTTTATGCTTTACCAGAGATGACAAAAAATGAAAATATTTTAAAATTTCCCTAGTTTGCACAATACATATTTAAGGTGTTTTTTTTCTGTAGGGAAAGAGGCTGTTGTTTGACTAATGAAATATTAACTTCAGAAGGGAATGCTTAAGTTCAGCAGACTGATAGAGGAAGAATCTTAAAAATCAACTTACATAAAGCAGTTCTGAGGCCTTAAGAAGTCCCCAGCAAAACTAAGAACACATTCTTATACAGAATATGTATCATTTGTTTAACGAATGAGAAATGTTTAATTAATGAGAAATTATTTTTTTCATGAAAAAAAATTCAAAACAATAAAAAGGAAAAAAATCCTAAAACATATTTGCAATTTTTGAGTCCTGGTAATTACAATAGATTGTCTGCAGATGGCTTTTTGATCTTTCCCTCTTCACTTTTTATTTATTTTGTTGTGAAAATGTACACTTGAATGACTTCTTGCTTGATACTTTATTAAAAATACTCAGGGATTTGAAAGATCCCTTTTAGTTTTCCTAAATGCCAAATGAAAATGCAACACAACATAAATTCTGCAACTCAAACTTTTCTACTTTATGTAACCATCAGAAGAGAATATTTAAAAGAAAGTGCTGGAAATAGTAATATCCTAATAGAAAAAGGTACTATAACAAAAATATTAAACTCCTACTGTCTATGTAAAATAATACCTAAAGTTCAAACTTCAGAAAACACGCAGAATGTATAATTTCTTGCACTGTAAATGCCAGCAAATTGCTAGATTGTGCTTGGATAACTTTTTCTTTAACATTTCACTTCAGGACGGAGTAGACTTGGATGAAGTGAAAAGCTTCATTTAAGAGGTTATAAATAGAAACCGCATAAGTGAACAACAGTTGCAGATGTATAGAAGTTGGTTTGAGCTAAGACATCTGGAGTAATTCTTCAGCAAAACTGTGATTTCCCTTGGTAATTTGATGAGTTTGGTTCACTGAGCCTCTGAGATGAAATCCATCACAGATAAATGATTCCATGAAAAAAGTGAGCACACATAGTTAATGCCATTCAGTTAATCACTGTTCATTATTTTTCCCCAAAGAGACCAGGGACTAAGTCCAGCACAGTGGCACCAGGTATGGCATGTAAACTTTGGTAGACATCCCAGACTAGAATATTAAGAGAAGATCTCCTCTTTTTGTGTGTGTTTGTATACTTATATATACACACACACGTGAATTTACTCACCTGGAGAAACAACAGTTTGAAATGTGGTGTCTTTTCATGACACAAGGCTGTAGAATAGCCCACAGTTATGCCTCTCTGTCATACTGATGCCTATAAAACTTTCTAGGTCTGCCTTTATGTGTCCTGTTTCTATGATGAATAGATTATGTAAAGTGAAAAACAACCACAATAACAAAAGATTGGAAAATATATGGGGGTAATATAAAATATAAATCTTGAAATTCAAACAGGATTCTTAACTTTGTGATAGTTTGTTAGATAAATAAATGATCACGTCTGTGTGCTGAGCTCCCAACCTCAACAACTTTACAGAAATTTCTGAGAAGCTTCTGTATCAGACAAATTTTTTTTTGCTCTCTTTTTATACTTTTTGCAGTCCTAGAAGTCAATCAAACTACATTCAATATAACTATGCAGAGGACTGAAATCTTCCCTGACACTTCACTCTGTTTTATAGTTTAGTAATATCTGAAAATTAAATCAAAGATTTGAGAAGGTTTACGTATGTCTGGAAATGAATCAGAAATGAAGTGTATTTTAAGTGTAATCTGCTTCAGAATGGCTGATCTTTTATTGTCTTTCAAGTCTTTAATAACATGGTTCTCAGTTTATTTTGTCAAGCACTACTGAATGATATTACCCGAGGAATTAATTATTGGGATTTTTTGTTTAATGGATCCAAACAGACTCTTGTAATTAACCCAAATTTGTTACTTAATGCAGAAATGGCTATTAGTGTGCAGTCACTGCCACTCCCTCTAGGAGTTTTTAAAACTCGTAAATGCTATATATTCATACCTCAGGGGAGCTTTTTTGAGTCTGTGGTAGAGCTTGATGATTAAACTTTCTAAACTTGTTACTTGATATTGTTGTGTTGCAGTTGTTTTGTTTGTTTGTTTCCCTACAGAATAAGTGATTTGATGCTGTCACCAAAATCAGTGAAACCTTTTTATTTGCTTGAAAAGACAACATAGTCCAACATGGTTCGAATATTAAAATACATGTACATGAATACATATTTCAAGTGTGTCATACAGTGTTCTAAGCTTGTGCGCACTGATATGCTGCCGTGCTGGATGAAGGAGAACATCCAATCTGAATCTGCAGTAAGGTTTGGCCCACCACGCCTAAGGGTCAGTCAGGTGGGAGCTGTTACCAATGAAGGAGAATAAATGAGTTTGATCAGCAGTTAATTTCAAATGCTTCTGAATCAATTGGGGACTCTGGCAAAATGGAGAGACATAGAGAGAAAGAAGAAAGGAAAGGAAGCAAGCAAGCAGGTCCAACCTCAACACCAGGGACCCAGACGACACTCAACAGAAATCTTAAGGACAGGTAGAGTTCTCCTCACTTTACTCATGTGAAAAATAAAGTTCCCTCTCTCTCATGCACGCTCTCTTGTACTCTTTCATTTTTCTTTTTATAAAGTTTCGTAGTGAAAGACTTCTATCTTTAGTCATCCTTGCTCTAAGTTTATTTGAAATGTAATTGGATAATCTTCCAGAGTCTGGGGGATCTCTTTGTCAAAGAAATTGCAGGGGATATAGTCCCTATTTGGTGAAATTGATAGTTGCTGAAATAACAAAGATATGTTTAAAAAAGACTAAAGATATGATTCTTTGTTCATAATAGGAACCCTGTTTGTTTGAAGGAACCCTATAACCTATGCATGCCTTTGCTTTCATGTCTCTGTGTTTTACTTTTTGTCAAAAAAGTAAACTTCCTAAACTCAGCGTTTAGGAATATCACGACTGTGGATATGTCTCGTTGGGAATTTGGACCTCAGTCTGTGTGCTTGCTACCCTAAAAATTAGAGCTCCCAAATGTACAGTCACCATTTGAACTAATTTTCCCAAATCAGTTATATTTTTGCGTTCTCTCAGAGTGTGTATGTGACTCTCTGGCACATGTGAAAGCCATACACATAACAGGTGGTATTCTGATAATCCAACTTAAAACCTACCCATGTAGCCAGGAAAGAAATGTGCTCCTAAACTAAGTTATATGCCTAGAATTACATGATGATAATGTGGCCTGTGCTCTAACATTGGAAATTACTTGTAGTATTCCTTTTGCAGCACGGTTTTTGTTGGTGAAAAGTATGCTCTGAAATGATATGGTTTTCAATCAAGAATTGATGCTAAATGATGTTTAATGACAGCTCATTGGCTCATTCTTGCTGATTGCCTGGCTCTTGAGGTGTCTGTAATTAGCTATTACCTTGCTGAGTTTGCACAGTTTTTTTCCACTTATCCCCAGTCTGAATATTTTTTTCTAAGAACAGGATAGAGCGTGTTCCAAATTCTTCACCACAGTTTGGTGCGGTAGAAATAAGGACTAATGAAATATTTGAATCTGTAAGAAAAATACTGAGAAGTCTTAGATCTTTGTATATGACATTGAGATAGTGCTTATGAAGGCCATGTTTTTAAAAGACTGTTGAAAAATTGGAGCAGATGAAGAAAAGAGCCATTGACATGTTCCTCAGATTAGAAAGTGTCTTGCTGTGAGGAACTGAGCTCAGTCTGTTTACTTTATCTAAAATAAAATTGAGATGTCACTTGATTACAACATATGAGTATATAGTGGTTAATAAAAAGCACTTAAATCCAGCAGAGAAAGACGTAATTAATGTCTGGTAGCTGAGCCACAGAAATTTGCATTAGCAATTTGGGACAGCTTTTTAACAATGAGGATAATTAAGTGCTGGAATAAATTACTATAGGATTGCTAAATTTACCATCTTTAAAGTCCTCAGTATGGCTGGAAGGAGTCACAACACAGGACAGTCTGCACTTGTTCCAGCTGAAATCCTGCTGGTTGGGGGAGGAGGAGGGCGCTACTGTCTCCCTCGTTCTTCTTGCAGCAAATGCTGTGCCAAAGCCAAATTGGATTGCTTTCTCAAAATTTTCCCTTAATTAAACACCAATTACTGCAGTTGAACACAGGGATACATGATTGAGATCTAATGACCTGTGATATGGAGCATGACAAACTAAATCAATGTTTTTTTGTTTTTTGATTTGCAAACCCACAGACTTCACACAGAGTATCGAAATCTGGAGTAACAACGTAACTGTACTGCAGACTTGTTTTTCCTCCTTATTCTGTGGGGGCTGCCTACTTTAAACTGTTTTAGAGTTGATTTTATTCATAACCTGCATGTTTCTGGGTTTAGGGTTCAATTTTTTTTTTTTCTCCCACATGTTGCATCCCAGGGAGACCTTATAGCAGCCTTCCAGTACCTAAAGGGGGCCTGCAGGAAGGATGGGGAGGGACTCTATCAGGGAGTGTAGCAATAGGGTGAGGGGTAACAGTATTAAACTGAGAAAGAGCAGGTTTAGATTAGATATTATTAGATATAGGAAGAAATTCTTTACTGTGAGGGTGGTGAGACACTGGAACAGGTTACCCAGAGAAGACGTGGATGCCCCATCCCTGGAGGTGTTTAAGGCCAGGTTGGATGGGGCTTTGAGCAACCTGGTCTGGTGGGAAGTGTCCCTGCACATGGCACAGGCATTGGAACTAGATGGTCTTTAATGTCCCTTCCAAGTCTAACCATTCTATGATTTTTGTGTGAGGAGGCTGTCATGAAGAAATTCTTAATATGGTTTTCTGTAGTTGTAGTGTTTTAACATTTCTAATCCTGTTTATATTAATTTTAGAAAATATACCTACATATTATTACAGAACAGGTTTTCTTCCACTATTCTGTTTTAAAACTTAAAGTGATAACTAATATCTTTTACAGCTTGTAGATTTCCTCATGAAAGAGACGTTTTTACTATAGCAATTTATGTGAAACTGCAAAACATTTATAATATTTTTTAAAAAAAAAAAGGAATGGGATTTCTAAGTCTAGATATACTGCTATATAATTCCACTTCAGTAACTTTTTGTCACAGCTTGCTGTTTGTAAGGGGACTAAATTAAAGATTCCAAAAGGATGGTAAAATGGCTTGGATGGGTGTACTGTTTTCTGGGTGAAAAACCAGCTGGATGGCTGGGCCGGTGAAAGGAGTTAAATCCAGTTGGTGGCCGGTCACAAGTGGTGTTCCCCAACACTCAGTATTAGGGCCAGTTCAGTTTAATAGCTTTATCAATGATCTGGACAGGGGATCGAGTGCACCCTCGGTACGTTTGCAGACAACACCAAGTTGGGCGGAAGTGTTGACCTGCTTGAGGGTAAGAAGGCTCTACAGAGGGATCTGGACAGCCTGGATTGATGGGCCGAGTCCAATGGTATGAAGTTCAACAAGGCTAAGTGATGGGCCCTGCACTTGGGTCACAACCACCCCATGCAACGCTACAGGCCTGGGGAAGAGTGGCTGGAAAGCTGCCCGGCAGAGAGGGACCTGGGGGTGTTGGTTGACAGCTGGCTGAAAATGAGCTGGCAGTGTGGCCAGGTGGCCAAGAAGGCCATTAGCATCCTGTCTTGTATCAGAAATTGTGTGGCCAGCAGGACCAGGGAAGTGATTGTTCCCCTCTACTCGGTATTGGTGAGGCTGCTCCTCAAATACTGTGTTCAGTTTTGCGCCCCTCACTACAAGAGAGAGATGGAGGTGCTGAAACATGTCCAGAGATGGGCAACAAAGCTGATGAAGGGACTCGAGAACAAGTCTAATGAGGAGCGGGTGAGGGAACTGGGGTTGCTTAGCCTGGAGAAAAGGAGGCTGAGGGGAGACCTTATGGCTCTCTACAAGTACCTGAAAGGAGGTTGTAGCGCGGTGGGGGTCAGTGTCTTCTCCCAAGTGACAGGCAATAGGACAAGAGGAAACAGCCTCAAGTTGTGCCAGGGGAGGTTTAGATTAGATATTTGGAAAAAATTTCTCCACTGCAAGGGTTGTCAAGCACTGGAACAGGCTGCCTAGGAAAGTGGTTGTGTCGCCATCCCTGGAGGTGTTCAAAAGACGTGTAGATGTGGTGGTTTAGTGGTGGACTTGGCAGTGCTAGGTTAACTGCTGTACTCCATGATCTTAAAGGTCTTTTCCAACCTAAGCGATTGTATTATTCTATGGAGCTTGACAACATAATCAATAACCTACTTTGCTTTTAAGGGTAGTTCTTAAAGTGATTTAGTTAGTGTTATGTTTCATCAGAAACACAAAAGAGAAGACGAGAAGAAAAGAAGAAAAGAAGAATTTGGATTATAGCTACCTACTGGGAATTTTCTATAAAGTCCATGAAACAATGCTTTAGGAAAATTACAATCAGCATTTAAAATATAATTGTCACACACATCAGATTTCTACAAGATCTGGATTAATAAGATGAAATCCCAAACTCTTTGAAGTTAGTTGCAAAATTCTCATTAACTGTCAGTAAAATATTCTCATTAGTATTGTCAGGATTTAGGAATGAATACTGAAAGGAGTTACTGCTGAGCATTGCGATTGTTAACAAGCACATTTGTAATGATCTTTCTCTTCCATGTGAGAATACTTTTCCATTTATATGAGTTTGTTTGCCTGCTTTGTGTGTTTAGACTCCTAACTCTTGAGGACAGAAATTAGTTTAAGAATACTTTGTACAGTCTCTTAACAAAAGGGCCTGTGATTTCAACTTGAGCATCTGGGTGCTATCAGAATGCTACGGTTTAATAATAAATGCATGCTAAATGGCTAGGAGGAAAATTGCATACAGAAGGGCAATTAACTGGAATGTGATAATACAGGCTACCACCTACGTTGGCTTTTCATGGTAATGGCTGTTGAAAGAGACTGAGCACCTTTGTTAAGCATTTCAAAGACGAAACAGCAGCAGGTGCTATACAGAATTCAAGAGCTATTGTTTAAACTTAAGCAATATTGACTAAAACTCTGATTTCACCCTAGGAAGCCAGTTAATTATAGCTGAGTCTTTATTCAAAACCTGAGATGACACAGCTGCCAGAATTACAGATAGAGGAAGCCGAGCTAGTCATTGACATCAATGATATAAAGTACCCTGGTGCTTCTTACCTCATATGAAGGAATAGTTACAAATTGCTGGTATGGTTGATGATACACAGCAGTTAGTGACATATATAGTGTATTCACTATGGAAAAAAAATATGATTCAGATCTAATTTTGTATGTGTTTGACAGTCTCAAGGCTTTCTCAGATGATGGTGCTGTCCTGAATGGAAATAGGTAAATGAAACGAAAATTGCATGGTTCATACTTTTCTGCAAGGTAGGCTCAAAGTTCTAAGGGAAGGAGAGTTTGTTCATTGCATTTTGATAAATCTTAAAGTTGTTCTTCCTTTTTTTATGTGTTAGAAATATGAATTTTGTCTGCCTTGGATTACTCTGTACAGAACAGAGTACTGTGAAGTCTAAGTTTTACCAAGAGGTAAAAACCAAATACAGTTTATTTGGACTGTTTGAAAGATGGGAGGGCAAAAGAATTCTGGTCCTGATGATAGAAGTTATTTTATCTAAGAGTCTTTCCCTCTAAGTCAAGAGTATTTTGATGCTATTGTGTTCAGAACATACAGAATAAGTCTTATAACAGGAAATCTTATAGCTAAAGTGTAAAGTCTTATAGCAGAAAAATGGATAAAGAAGGGAAAGGATAAATGATGGATATGTAAAGAAAAATATCAGGTATTACAAATAAGGGGAGTATGTGGCTACATTCAAAATGTAGCTAAAATCTAACTAAACCTCACAAAATAATTGAGAACAAAAATCTTGGTAAGGCTTATACATTTTCCAGTCTTCAATACAAAATGTATTGACAAACTCCAAGGACTCCCATGACCTATGTTCCCAGAATACAACTACTGCTTTGGTTTCACAGCAAAACAATGAGTTGATCAAAAAACCCAAGTCCCCTAAAACTCCCTGCACTGTTCCCGTGTTAGTTACCCCACTTCTGAGACATGCAGGCTTACTTTCCTGAACTTTGATCCCACATCTCCTATTTATAGGGAAGAACTCTCATGTCAAGTTAAATGATATTCTGGGGCAGGGGTGGGTATTTCTCTGTTCTTCATGAGGAAATAACTTCTTTCTTTACAGACTAATCAAGTCCAAGAATTATCAAGACCAAGAATGCACCTAGTAATTAGGACGTTCACCTGGGGAAGGGACTAGGAGTTTCCTGTTCCTGTTCTTGTGAATATTTAATGTATTAATTTATACTCGAGCTACTGGATAATTGGGATACGGCAGTACCAATGTGGTGTTTGTACAACCTTCTGTAGAGAATTCAGGGGTTTCAGTCCCCAGAGCAAAAGTGGTCTTTGTACACCTCAGAGGATTTTTTTAAAGATATGGGACTTAAGACATCCTATATGACTTTGTAATGGCTATTTTAGCAAGACTCATCATACGGATATGTTTTTTGGCAGCTTTTGGCTCTGTAGCTCTGTAGCTGAGATGTTGGCTCAGGCTGTCCCACTGTACCTAGCAGATCTATCCCCTGTCAGTTCTCAGGCTGTTATCCAAGCAGCAGTGAGTGTCGAACAAGTCCAAGTTACACCCACTCAAATATTCTACTCCTTGGGCTAGATAAATGGTTGGCAGAGACACATAACCTACGTCCTGGCTCAGAAACTCCTAGTGAGAAAAGGGTAGGGAGACAAGCAGACCATTCAGTTTGCAAGCTTCTTTTCTTGACTTCTCACAGCACTCTGCAGACTCCCTGTGCTGTTTGCATAACCACAGGTCTGAACAGATGCCAAAGCTTCTGGTGCATTTTACAAATTGGCATCAAGATCCGTTCTGCTGCCATCCAGACAAATTATGCCCTGGGCCAACGTGTACTTCATCAAACTGCTTGGTAGTCACTGCTTAGGATGTTTTTCATTATCTGATCCTCACTGAGAGATCAATAGAAATCTGTTAGCAAACACTAGAGCCTAAAAGAAGTCAAAGATCTGTATGACAATTTTTATTTTTTGTTGTTGTAGACTCTAATGTCCAGCATAAAATCTTGGTTACCACATAGGCCTTATGATTTACCAATTCATTTTATTTAGGACTAGCTCTCTGTAGAAATGTTAGTGTGTGGCCAGACTGTGTTGCTATCTACTTACTTTCAATATTACCTGACATCCAATGGGCACATAAAGCAATATTTATGAATGTAGGCGGGAAATGACTAGTGGGACAGTATCTGAAAAACTCTCAGATTGTTTTGGAGGTTATAGGTTCTGATAACTTTATTCATATTATGGAGAATGTTACTATGTGGAGCAACACCTCAGAGCTGAGGCAATAAGGTATATCTGAGGTTTGAGAAATGCTCATCCTAATTAGTACAAGGAGGTATCCAAGCAGACTTTATTATATTGGGCAAGAGCAACCCTAACTAGAGTAAACTAGTGAAAAGTGGTGGGAAATGTAATAAAAAATAGATAGTATTTATTCTTTATCAGATGTAATGTCTTATTGTGAACGTTACTGAAAGTATAAAACTTAAGTGATGCATTAAAATCAGAGTAAAAATATTCCTGACAGTAAAACTGCAGGTAGCAAATTTGACAGTGATATAAAAGTGTAACCAGCCAGGTAGAGCTGCAATTATAACCTCCTTCTCTAGTTTGGCTTCTTCATTGTTATTAAATGAGCTTTCATTTACGTATGCTGCTGAAAGCCCATAATCACTGTATTGCCTGTGTGTATCTTTTAAAGATAACCTTCATACACTGTTATCTTAGTTTAATACAATTTATGGTTTTAAGAAATCTTTCACCATTGACACTGGTCACAGTTTTACCTCATTTTACAACACTAATCTGCTACTACAATGTTTTACTCTTGCAGTTTTCAGTCATTGATGTCTTACACTTATTTTGTTGGTGGCTCAGGAAAGAAGAATGCTGTGAAATGAGATATAGCAGATGTTCTTAGGAAATAACGCAGTTGTTCAGCTATCTCAGACAAGACTTTTTTTCGAGGATACATGGTAGTCTTTCTTTTTGGTGTCATAATGTACATACCCTAAGCTTAAGTCACGCGTTCACCACACACGGTTCTGAGTATGCAATGTCTCTGGGAGTTGATGTGCCTAATATTTACACAATACATAGAATTCACTTTGCTAAACACTGAAAATCGTAATGACAAATATCCGTGATATTATCTCATTTATTTAATATTTTAATAGAAAATAGCTCAAGTAGAATTTCCTGAACTTTCAGTCTTGTGAACAGAAGACAAATGACTTTACCCTAATGACAGTGACTTTAAAAGGAAAGGAGGCATATCTGTTGTATTGATTGATATACATTCCTTTTATATGAACCTGGAAGAAAAGGTGCAGGAAATTATTTTCTTATAGAGATTTTTCATGAAGACTTTCATAAAAAGAAACATTTTCATGAGTTAATAACCATTAGTGGTATCAGCTCTTTCCATGTTTAAGACAGTCATTCCCTTAGTGGAAACAGTTACTTCACAGAAAATTGACTAATTTTCAAGGAACCTAGGTTAGAAATTCACAGATTCAGGTGGATTTTCAGGGAATCATGACTAAGTTAACCCACCCACGTTATATCTAAAAGAACAGTTCTTTGCTGAGTTTATTGGCACGATCATCCACTCTTCATTTTAAAGGACATTCCTTATTTCCTTTTCTTTCTGAAACAAGACAGAAGGACACTGTAAAGCAACACAATGCATATAAGTTATCACTTAAGTTCAGTTTCAGTGGAAGCACAGTGGTAAATCCACTTATTTTGGCAGCATCTGGAGAAAGGTCTTTCCTGAGCTCTGTAGGAATTCTGATACAGGTTCAGCAGACTTCAAATACAGGAGGACTCTAGTGTTCATGGGACTTACCCGTGGTGTGCTACTGATGTGCTTGGTCTTGTTGAAAGGTGGTAGAAGGAAGATTTTAGACAACTGTGGTAGAACTCACTAAAGAATGGGTAAGGATTGCAAACTTAGGTGATGCATCAGGACCACTGCTTGAAAACTGAAGAACCTGGCTGGAGCAAAAGAAGAAACACAAAAAAAATAGCTTATGTTTGTGTCATCACCACCATGCAAGAATGATGATGAACAGTGCTTGAGCTGAAATATTTTTTCAGCTTGATTTTTTTAGTTATTTGTCTTATATCCTCTATATGTATAAGGAGCGTAAGAGTAAGCTCACAAAATTCCATTAACAAAACTATTTCCTGATGTACTGGGTCTGGCTGGGATGGGGTTAACTTTCCTCATAACGGCTCATAAGGTGCTGTGTTTTGGATTTGTGGCTAAAATAGTGTTGATAACATACCAGTGTTTGCTGTTACTGAACAGTGCTTGCACAGCTTCAAGGGTTTCCCTTTTTCTCTCTCTCCCTCCCAGTAAGTAGGCTGGGAGTGTGCCAGAACATGAGGGGGACACACAGCCAGGACAGCTGACCTAAACTGAGCAAAGGGATATTCCATGTCAAATAACATCATGCTCAGAAATAAAAACTAGGGTAGAGGAAGAAAAGGTGAGATTTTTTGCTTCCAAGGTGGGTATTGTTCAGAGAATAGCTGGGCATTGGTATGCCTGCGGGGGATGGTAAGCAATTTCCTTTAATTTGCTTCATTTCCACCACCCCCCCGCCCTTCCCCCTTCCTTTCCTTCACCTATTAAACTGCCTTTGACTTGACCCATGCGTTTTCTCGCTTCTGCTCTTCCTATTCATTCCCCTTGTCCTGCTGGGGTGGAGGGAGTGGGAGAGCGGCTGTCTGGGTGCTTGGCTGTTGGCTGGGGTAAAATCAACACACCTGAAAAGTAGGGATTTTGCCCTTTCTGTAATGAATAATGATTTTGTACAGATCAGTAAAGATACCAATAAACAGTCTAACTGTAGTTCATGCACAAGCTTCTCTGTTCTTCATTTTAAGCACCAAACATGAACCATCATGCAATGAGAGTGACTCAGAAAAACAATCTTGGCCTATCTTCTAAGGAGATAACACTTGAAACATCTTTGGTTTGATTACGACTCAATGTCACATCATTTTAGCTATAGGTTGGTCTATTTTTGCAGGACAAACACCTTGTGTATCACCAAACATATAATAGGTTCTCTTTCAGAAGAAGAACTTGAAAATCTGGTCCAAAAAAAGTTTGCTTTCCTATATGCCTAGATAAATGCAGTTCATGGAACTATCCAAGTGTGGAAAAATGCATTGTTTGATTTATTTTCACACAGTGCAAACACGTTGCACTAAGAATATATTAAAAAAAATCTCCAGTCAAATGGTTTGAGCTTTGATAATGTATTATCAATTGAAACTAATGAGAAAACCACTATCTTTGGGGACCCATCAACAAATTAATATTAAAAAAAAAGGAAGGAAAATTCATGTATACAGTTCATGTAGCAATTAATATAGCAATTTGTGCTTCAAGGAAGTAATCATTTGCTGAAAAGTTTTCCATCATCTTATTCATCTGCCAAAAGCATTACAAAGGTAAATGCTTTTTCAGTTTCTGGAACATGTCCTTACCAAACAGTTGACTTTCATCTGCAATTAGAAAGATTTTTTTTGGAAGTACTTTTCTTAATTAAGAAAATACTGACTCATTTTATATTCTCCACAGATGATAAAAGGGAAAAGATAAAAGGTGTTTTGAGTTTTCTCAAGAAGGACTCATCTCAAGAAGGACATTGAGGTCCTGGAGAGGGTCCAGAGAAGGTCAACAAAGCTCGTGAAGGGTCTTGAGAATAAGTCTTATGAGGAACAGCTGAGGGAACTGTGGTAGTTTATCCTGGAGAAAAGGAAGCTGAGGGGAGGCCTTATTGCTCTCTACAAGTACCTGAAAGGAGGGTGTATAGAGGTGGGGGCTGGTGTCCCCAAGTAACAAGCAATAGGGCAAGAAGTAACAGTCTCAAGTTGTGCCAGGGGAGGTTTAGGTTAGATATTAGGAAAAACTTCTTCTCAGAAAGGGTTATCAAAGACTGGAACAGGCTGCCCAGGGAAGTGGTTGAACAGCCATCCTTGGATGCATTTAAAACCATCCAGATATGGTGCTCAGGGACATGGTTTAGAAGTGGCCCCAGTAGAGTTAGATAATGGTTGGACTTGATGATCTTAAAGGTCTTTTCCAGCCATAACGATTCTATGAAAAGTTAGAAGCAGTTCACTTCATAGTTTAAAAAGATAAATAAAGACTGTGTAAGGGCTACTGTATATGGCAGAAACAAATACTGTGAATGTGTATGTGTGAGGAATCTCACATGGTTTATTGTGTTGTATTCAAATCTTGTTCTCTCTGTTCCTTCAGCAAATATTCTTGTCAAGTGTTAAGTTAAATACAGGAGTAATAGGAATACATTTTTTGTATAAAACAGCTGGATTGATTCCAGGAAACAATGAAGTACTGACTTGGTTAAAATTGAACGTCCATCAAAATTAATTTCTTTGTACTGGCGCTCATGCAGATGTGCAGTAACCCAGTCTTAAAAGTATTTATAATATATGTTTCTAGATCAGCATCCAAAGGAGTGCAATTATCAGAAGAGAGGAAGTTAGAAAGGGGATTTGATAAGAGGATTGGGTCACACTTTTGGTGGGGATATCAGCTTAACCTGACTGTGAATAAAACTTGGTAATCTTTTTTTCTTTTTCTTTTGTGAAAAGCGATTGTTCTTATAGATTAGGAAAGCTAGAATACTCTTGCTATTTTAGTTAGTGTGGTGTCTAATATGATTAAAAACTTCTTGTGTCTCACTTCATATTTTTGTTCAAAATTTAAAAAAAAAAAAGTCTAAATCCTGACTTAGAGAAGAGAAATTTCAGGATTTAGCAATAATACTCTGCTCCTGGGGGTGAGGACTTGGGATAAGGCTCTTGTTCTCATTATGAAGGTCAATGGTCCTTCACAGACTGTGTCAGAAATAAAATTTTTATTAAATAAATTACATCCCCCAGAATTTTGATCTACTTATCTTTTGTTTTAAATTCTTGGAAACGTTGCACTGCTTACCAGATTTTGAATGATTCATTATTACAGTGGCTTAGGATCATCTCATGGTTTCTACTCAACTCTTGCCTTAAAGATGCTGATGATTCAAGCAATACATCTTTTTGTTTCAAGTAATGAACAATCACATCGCATTAAAAAGTCTTTAATGCGACTGAACAGCAACTTTCCTAGTTAAGGCATATGCAAAATTTCCTACGCTAAATCTAGTACTATTGCACTGAAAGTTTAGTAAAATGGAATGCATATTTTACAAAATAAATTTTTTTTCATTTATTTCTCATCTGATCTTTGATCTTCTCAGAGATGTCTCTTTCACTTAAGAACCTATTCTGTTTGAATTCTTAAAGCTTTCTTTTTAATTAGTATTTTGCATTCTAAATTCAAGAAAGAAGTGAGATTCCCAAGATTACGGCTGGCAAATGCATGACATGTAGTTCTTGATTTAAAGTTATGTTTATGTGCTTGGAATCATCTTGGAGCCAAAGTAATGAATTATTATTCTTGGCTGTCACATGAAAACAAAGAGTGTGGTAGTTTATAAAAACAAAATATCTTGGTAATTTTCAGAGCTAAGTTAACTGTTAGTAAGCTTTTGCAAAACAGATAAAACACTGACATATTTAGAAGGATTTTATCAACTACGTATTTATTCAATAGTTGATTAATGCAGGAAAATATGACCCTTCTGCTCTCAATTTCTTATTCTTTCAGGATGTCAGTTTCATTCAGTAACTGGAGAATGTGTATTTGTCTAAAAAGCAACATTAGAAATCGGTGTAGTGCTCTGCAAGTTAGAGTGATTCTGACCTTCCACAGTTTGGAGTAAAAGTAAATAGAATTTGTGAAAAAAACAGAAATAAGTCACAGTATTTAGACATTGTTCTCTGCAACTTCAACGTGATGTGGAGCAGAGAAGTTGGTGCTGATCTCTTCTTCTCTCTGATCTCCAGTGACAGGATATGAGCGAATGGCTTGAAACTGTGTCAGGGAAAGCTCATATTGGAAATTAGGAAAAGGTTCTGAGAAGGTGTTCAAGCATTGGAACAAGCTCCCCATGGAAGTGCTCATGGCACCAAGTCAGTGTTCAAAAAGCGTTTGGACAATGCTCTTAGATATAGGGTTTAACTTGCCCTGTGTGGAGTCAGGAGTTGGACTCGATGATGTTCGTGGGTTCCTTCCAACTCAGGCTGTTCTACGATTCTATTCTGTATTTCAGATTTATTCATAATCAGCCATTATTATGCATCTTTTCAAGATTGCTGTTTCATTGAGCAAAATTTCTTCATTTAAACTTTCTCACCTGTTATTCATAAACTAATTGTTGGTCGTAAAATAACTCACAAAATAAAATAATGAACATTATTCATAAAAATGCATTAAATTAAAAGGACTATGTGAAGCTTCTTCCCAGGTAGCAGTCAAAAGACGAAGAGACCATTTAGCCCCTTCTGCTTTAGATTTGTTGTGTTTAAAAATTGTCACATCATTATCTGTGCACCTCCTATGGTGTTCACTCATCAAAATGACTAAAACACATCTTAGATTCTGCGTTCTTGTATGTTCTCCCCAGGGGAGAAATGTGTACAGCAGAACATCATCTTTTTGTGTTTGGGGTTTTTTTTTGTGTGTTTTGGGTGTGGGTTTTTTTTTGTTGGGTTTTGGGTTGTTTTTTTTTCCCCTGACATTCAGAACAATTTCTGTTTCTAGTAAAGAGAAAAGTTCAAAGAAACGTGCTTCACACCTGGAGCGGCCAGGGTGAGGTTTCATGATCCTTTTTTTCTAAGAGGCTATGTCCTGCAGTATGAGATATACCTGTATTTCTATGATATATATATTTTATAACCTAACAAGCCATGCTACCTTTGACTATGAGGTTATGTTAGGAAGATGGGAGGGGAAAGAGTGTACATCGGGAGAACTGGGAAGAAGGGCAGTCCTGTTAGAGACAGGGAAAAGATGATACAATCATCAAGGATTTAGAGAACAGGTAGACATAAAGTCAGTGTATTTTCAGAACAAAAGGTGAGAAGAAGGGGAAATTGAATTTTCAAGGCTTTCTTCTCTGGAAATTAGGAAGTCTTGAAAACATTATGATACTATTATTGTATCAGTAACTTTCTATAATGAGAGACGTGCTCTCTCTTTCTTCTCTTTCTTTTAGTCCAGACTTCAAGATCTTAATTCTGAAAACATTTAGCAGAATGATATCTATCTGAATGGAGACGGAAAGGACTCAGCTCCCAATTATATTTCTCCTGTGGTTGACTTTCAATAGAAACGTTTTTCATGTGATGTCAGAAAAGGTACTGATGCAAGAAGTACAAAAAAGTTTGGACCTGCACAGCATAAAAATCTTTCAGAACATAGCTGGGAAGAAGATAATGGACAAAACTTCAATACATATGCAGAAGTAAGTATTTTAAATGTTTGAAGAACTTTAAATTGTGCATTCTCCTAGAAATATGTCCTTCAGAGAAAAAAAAAAAGTATAACAAATGTGTTTTATGGTAAATATGTATTGCAATTCTAGATGAGAAACACATGAATATAGATGAAAAATCTTTATTACTAGAGTAGTACTCAGTGTTGATAGCGGCAATCTCATTCTACTGCTTAAGATTTATTATTACATTTGGTCAATGTCCATAAGCTGCTTAGATTTATTTTCATACTGTTATGTCCAGAAAATATTATAGTACATGCGTGTGGTTTTGATCAGGCATTTTATTAACTGAACTATTCAGACTCTTTGGAAAAATTTGTAAGTAAATTTGCAGGCTTGACTGGAGAAAACAGCAGTTTACACATATTCTAGATACACATTTTAAACTGATTTGCTTTAAAAATTTATGCTATGTTTATTTTTCTGTATCTTGGAAAATGTATATAGGTCTTAGTTTTTAATGGTCTTTTTTTCTATTGTTTTCCTAGATCTATTTCTTACGAGTTATAAGTAAAATACATAACGAATTTAAAGAGAATAGATCAAAAAGAAAAATGTACATTTCAAATGTAAAAAATAAATCTAACTTAATCTAATATATCAGTTAGTATAGAGAAGATTGGGTTTTAGTGTGTGCAAAATAATTACTTTTTGGAAAGACCCTGATATTTAGAAGCTTTGTGAAAGAATGTTTTTCCACATTTAATTTTTTTTCAGAAGTTAGGAGTGATTTCCCTCTAGAAAGTAATAAGTTGTACCAGGATTATAATTTTCTTATTTTAAGAACTTTAGGAATAACACCAAATTTGAGAAGTATTTTACTTTAGTTACTTTTAAATTTGTATTTCCCATTCAAAGATAAAAAAATTCTTAATTCCTTACATAAGTAAGTTACTTCTGAGATGTGTGAATGCAACTTTGAAATAAGATTTTTTTTTTTGGTAGATGTAACACATTTTCTACTCAATAATAATACATTCAGTTGGTGTTATAACTGAACTAAGGTATATAATTACGAAAATGTTATGTTAATCTGGAAAGTCACTATCTAGTAAAGTTGAATCAGGTTTTTTTTTTTGTCCAAGCTCAAAATAGTAAGAGTTAGTTTTCCAATGATTTGTTAAAACAGATGGGATATGAATTTTTAAATACCTATTTAGATTAAGAATTGACTTCAAAGGGGTAAGCACAGGAGTCTTTGCTGAAGGGGAAATACTTTAAAATGATGTTCAGATGAGACTTTGTTTGAGTCTCGATGGCATTAAGATGTTAGATCAGAAGATGAACTGAATTGAATAAACAGCTAAGGTATCAGCTTGAACCTCCTCCCCCCACTGTTTCTTACCATGAGAAAAAAACAATTGACAGGATGCTAAATGAGCAGTCAGTCACTACATGTCCATGAGCTGAAGTGGGCTCCTTTCCTGGCACCTACCAATGAGTGAGGGCATGATTAGACCTCAAGGGAAAATGGATCGATCTTTAGTGTCGTATGAAACTAATCTCTCAAGCAAAGTAGGCTGAGGGGCGACCTCATTTCTCTCTACATTTTCCTGAGGAGAGGAAGTGCAGAGGGAGGTGCTGAGCCCTTGTCCCTGGTATCCAGTGATAGGATGTGTGGGAATGGTTCAGAGTTGCACCAGCAGAGGTTTAGACTGGACATTAGGAAGCATTTATTTACCGAGAGGGTGGTCAAACACTGGAATAGACTTCCTAGAGAGGTGGTCGATACTCCAAGCCTGTCGGTGTTTAAAAGGCGTTTGGACAATGCCCTCAATACCACACTTCAGTTTTTGGTCAGCTCTGAATTGGTCAGGAAGTTGGACTAGATAATCATTGTGGGTCCCTTCCAAATGAAATAGTCTGGTCCAGTGTAGTCTAAAAATTGTTTATTACAACACTAAAAAAANGCACCTACCAATGAGTGAGGGCATGATTAGACCTCAAGGGAAAATGGATCGATCTTTAGTGTCGTATGAAACTAATCTCTCAAGCAAAGTAGGCTGAGGGGCGACCTCATTTCTCTCTACATTTTCCTGAGGAGGGGAAGTGCAGAGGGAGGTGCTGAGCCCTTCTCCCTGGTATCCAGTGATAGGATGTGTGGGAATGGTTCAGAGTTGCACCAGCAGAGGTTTAGACTGGACATTAGGAAGCATTTATTTACCGAGAGGGTGGTCAAACACTGGAATAGACTTCCTAGAGAGGTGGTCGATACTCCAAGCCTGTCGGTGTTTAAGAGGCGTTTGGACAATGCCCTCAATACCACACTTCAGTTTTTGGTCAGCTCTGAATTGGTCAGGAAGTTGGACTAGATAATCATTGTGGGTCCCTTCCAAATGAAATAGTCTGGTCCAGTGTAGTCTAAAAATTGTTTATTACAACACTAAAAAAAACACCTTTCCTACTTAATTATAGAGTAAGAAGCACATACTACGTAGCTTAGAACTATTCCAACTATGCAAGCTTTTGGAATATTCAAAACAAGCAGATAGAGATCTTTTCAGGATACTATGGTAGACACAAAGCTTGTAGTCTAGTCTAAAGTTCCCCTCCCTCTTGACAAAATTCCAGTTGCTAGTGAAACAATGTTTCATTCAAAAAATTTTGACCATGCCAGTTACTACTCTCTTTTTTGTATTCTTTCAATTTATAAAAGCAATGCAAAGAGGGTCTTTTAAAGGATTCCTTTCCAAGGTATAGTGATTTAGAATATATCAGAAGCATGTTGCATTTCTTATATGTATTTATAAGTATATATTTTACAGAGTGGTCTTTTCCCACTGAATCAGTGCCAGTTCTTCAATAGCTCTTTTGCTTTACAGTGAGGATCTTAAAGCTTAGTAGTTCTTATATTTGGGGTGCCATGTAAGTAGGCCTTTTTCTTGACTCACTTCTAATCTCATTGAATTCAGTATCAGTCCTCCTTCTGATGGTTGTGCAAAAAGGATCAGAACCTCAGGTACTTTCTGGATTTAGAATGTCCGTGGACTGACTTCAAGTGATAGAAATTTATGTTAAAAATCTGTGAAACTGGATTTTAAAACTAGAAATGACATTTTTCCAGTATACTTATATTCGGTATTCGTGGCTATTCCTGTAACACAACACATATGACATGAAACCCTCTGTTTGCCAGGAAAGAGTTATTCACAGAGAAATCGCCAAACTACTTTATTTTCAGTGGGAACAGAACGGAACCTTTGAATTTGAAGGTGCACGGGATTCTTTTGTTTTAAACAATTAAACAGAAGTGTTTAGTAAAAATCCCTATTTTAATAAAACAAAAATGATTATTTTTTTCCCAACCATAAATCTGTATTTATGCTGCCAAATTTATTGAAAATATAGACTCATGGAGGATAAAATGGAACATTAATTCCACTTGACTGTATTATGCAACTTATAAGACAATGCTGGTTTGTACAGATGGCATTCATGGAAAAAAATGTGTAAGCAGAATTTAAATTCTTAATTTTACAGTCTTGATAGTTTTGAAATCCTTAGTGTGCGGCATATGAAGCTGTGCTGATCTGTGCCAGCAAACTCTACAGAGTTTTTTCCAAAAGACCTGGAGGGAAATAGTTGGTTTTGATTGGAATGCCAAGGTCAAGAGGATCATTCTTCTTTATTGCATTTTTTTCCCTAATATCAGATTAGGAGGACATGCAAGCATCTCTGTCATCTCTAAAGCTTTAATGCAGTAGTTTGTTTCAGTTAGTGCTGTTAAATTCATCATGGGTTTATGAAAGGCAGGCCCTGCTTGATTAACCTGGTCTCCTTCTATGACAAGGTGACCTGTTTAGTGGAGGAGGGAAAGGCTGTGGATGTTGTCTACTTAGACTTTAGTAAAGCCTTTGACACCATTTTCCACGGCATTCTCCTGGAGAAACTGGCTGCTCATGGTTTGGACGGGCATACTGTTTGCTGAGTGAAAAACCGTCTGGATGGCTGGGCTCAAAGAGTTGTGGTGAATGGAGTTAAATCCAGTTCGTGGCCGGTCACGAGTAGAGTTCCCCAACACTCAGTATTAGGGCCAGTTCTGTTTAATATCTTTAGCAATCATCTGGACGAGGGGATCGAGCGCACCCTCAGTATGTTTGCAGACAACACCAAGTTGGGTGGGAGTGTTGACCTGCTTGAAGGTAGGAAGGCTCTACAGAGGGATCTGGACAGCCTGGATTGATGGGCCGAGTCCAATGGTATGAGGTTCAACAAGGCCAAGTGATGGGCCCTGCACTTGGGTCTCAACAACCCCATGCAACGCTACAGGCCTGGGGAAGAGTGGTGGAAAGCTGCCCGGCAGAGAGGGACCTGGGGGTGTTGGTTGACAGCTGGCTGAATATGAGCTGGCAGTGTGGCCAGGTGGCCAAGAAGGCCAACAGCATCCTGTCTTGTATCAGAAATTGTGTGGCCAGCAGGACCAGGGAAGCGATTGTTCCCCTCTACTCGGTATTGGTGAGGCTGCTCCTCGAATACTGTGTTCAGTTTTGTGCCCCTCACTACAAGATATGGAGGTGCTGAAACATGTCCAGAGATGGGCAACAAAGCTGATGAAGGGACTCGAGAACAAGTCTAATGAGGAGCGGGTGAGGGAACTGGGGTTGCTTAGCCTGGAGAAAAGGAGGCTGAGGGGAGACCTTATGGCTCTCTACAAGTACCTGAAAGGAGGTTGTAGCGCGGTGAGGGTCAGTGTCTTCTCCCAAGTGACAGGCAATAGGACAAGAGGAAACAGCCTCAAGTTGTGCCAGGGGAGGTTTAGATTAGATATTTGGAAAAAATTTCTCCACTGCAAGGGTTGTCAAGCATTGGAACCGGCCGCCCAGGGAAGCAGTTTTGTTGCCATCCCTGGAGGTATTTAAAAGACATGTAGATGTGGTGCTGAGGGACAGTTTAGTGGTAACTTAGCAGTGGAAGATGTAAGTTGGCTGGAATTTCAGTATTTTAGAGGGAATGTCTAACTTGGGTATGTTAGATTGTGAATGAATTGACAGAGGACTTCACTTTTCTTTAGGAAGGTCTACTTTTGAATTGCCAGTTGCATTAATAAACATCTGTGTCACACAGTACAAATGGTTTTCTCACTTAAAAGGTAGTCAGCAATTCAATGTGGTGGAGATAGCTGTCTTGACTTGGAAATCAGGCTATGGAAGGCAATTTAACAGTGAGAGCACCAATGATGATCTGTCTTCTGATGGAAGTTATAGCTCTGGAAGGTGTTCATACAAAATACTATAGTTATTAATAGAAAATGACTGGAAATGACAGAATGACATAAATATGGATGTATCTGGTTTGGTTTTGGTTTTGTCACTACGAGGAAAACAGACTTTATTTTCATAGTTTTCTTGAGTTGATTTTTAGCTGGATTTGTATTGATTTGTATTGTCTCAGAGCTCTTGTAACCAATTTCCAAAGGGAGTATGTTTTTGTACCTCACATTTGATCCCTAACACTAGACAGTACAAGTTTGGGACTGGCTTGTACTCAGTGAATTCTTCCCTTTATCAGTCCTTTCACCCTGAAATCTTTTGGTAGTCTTGTTGTCAGTTCCCACCTTTGCCTTCTGAACTTTTAAAAAACAGGTTAGTGGATAAAGTATGTTTTTACACTGTGCTTGTCTCAAAGAAATTAGTCTCCATCAGCTGTTGAAAATTGGATTCTTTAGACTTTTAATGATGCAAGTCACATATGTATTCTCTGCCAAAAATGCAAAGGAGGGAAAGGAGACTTGATAATCTGGGCACTGAAGCTTTAATGAGACAAATTCTGTGTAATCATGCAAATCACCATTTGGCTGGCTTTTTCGGACAAAGTAGATCATTTTCCACCTGCTAAATGGTAAGACTGTATGGCACAAAAAAAGAGAATTTTTCCTACTTTGTGCCATCAGAGTTCAGTGGTATTACTGTGTCACTGCTGTTTGCGTTTTGCTATACTGACATTTGATGGTTTTATTTTATGTAAGCTTTCTGTTCCAACAGAAATGTCAGTCTGAACGTTCATTTTGTCAAAGATAGCCTAATACTAAAATAAGACTATAAAATTAGTGACTGTCTTTGATGTATCTCAGAGTAGCAATTATAATTTTTCTTGTTTAACAGTCAAATGATAGTGGAGACTGAATCCCTTAGGATTCTACAATGTTTTCACGTATGAAGAGTATCCTAGACCATGTTGTGCATTGAATTTGCATTATAATCTATATCATAAGGCTGGTGAAATTTTCTGGGCTTTATACAATAACTTGCAAGCAATATCTGCAAGATTTCAACTTAGCTAACACTTCCATAACAGGACATATAGGTAACGTCATGCTGGCAGTATGTTTAGATTTTCCTATTTTGGAGAGTTGTGGCTGTATTTTTCATAGTTGACCATATGGATCTTTTGCTAACACAATTGAACTATGATCTATGGCTTGATACTAGTTATGCTGCATGCACTTTTTGTTTTGTTTTTTTTTTTAATTAATCAAAAATCTTGTTTGTTAGAAATTACTAATAACTTTGGAGAGCTATTCTTATCTAATCCAAAACAACACTTACTTAAATCCAGATGCCTATGATCTGCCTTCATTAGCATCTCACTCACTGTCCCAATTAAAGAATATTTTTGAAATTTATAGGCATACCAAGTACATATACATATTAACTGTAACAAAACACAGCAAGATACTTCTCCTTTCGTGTTCTAATAACCATACAACTGCCCTCACTTTCAGACTACAGCAGAGCCTGATTAAAAGCCCGAAGCTTATTTACACTTCAAACAGTTTACTCCAAATTTATCTTAGCCCAGTGTAGTCTCGTACTAAGCAACGTGTTCTTGGAAGACCCTTGCCATTTCCCCCCGGGGGTGGCAGTGCCTGCTGGAGTGCCGCTGTGCTCCCTTCTGTCTATCCCCCCTTTAGCTCGCTGTGTAGACTAGCAATCTGTAGCGCAGGCAACAAGCTGTGAAAGGCGTTTACTGTCCTGGTGCTGCTTCAGTTTTGTCTTATTACTGAATATAATGGACCTGCAGTCCAAGAAAATAGAGGGTTTTAGCCTGCTCTTTCTTCAGAAGGGTGAGTGTTAGTTTACACAGGCTTCTAGGAAGCCTCTAAGGCAGCCTAAGTTTGTACTGCAGATAAAAGAAGAATTTATTAGCTTAGTCTCACTTCTGTGCCATTACTTTTCTTTTATTGGCACAAGCTTCTGAGCAGCTGTGTATTGAAACGAGTAAGGGAAACAATCCAGGTTAAAGTTAACACAGGCAAGGAAACAAACAGAAATGGTTACTTTGAAATCCAACTGATAGTTCAGACCTGATAATACTTAGAAACCCTGTGATCACAGCCTTTCCAAAGAAGAATTATTCAGAACCATCCATCACATATATTTTCAAGATGAGACCTTGTTAGGATACCAGGTCTCATCTGAGAGATTGCTCAGATCTTAAGTAGTGTTCCTGAAATGAATGATAAAGATTCAGTTGATGTTAAACCTGATATTAAAGGGTGTATTCTGCACCAGATTTAAAGAGTAGATTTTTAGGACATCCATGAACACTGAACTACCTGTTTTGATGTTAATTCATGTACATTGTACATCTGTGAACTCAGAGCCATAAAGCAGAAAGAACCTTTTAACACTGAAGGGGGAAAAGGATAAAAGGCCTTGGAGCACTTCTCTGGTAATGGTTTGGAGCAGTTCACACTACAGTTCTACCTTTTTATTCCCTGTGAATCAAAAAAATGAGATTTAACAGTGTAGTTCCTTCTTTGTAGTCTTGCCAGACACTTGGCCATAGCCAAGTATATATTTTTTTATAAAGAAAAAATTTGTATTAATTTTGTGCCTAATTTTACAGACAGTATTCCCTGTACTGTTGAGACATGCTTCAGTCCAAAGTCAGTCAATATTTTATGTTGCGTCTACCTTATATAGAGTATACCTGAAAGAGTGAATAGTTTATACATATCATGGGCCACATCAAGAATAATTCAGCAGATTTCTTAGAGGGCCACCTTTCACTGTGCTCTTTGTGTTGTACGTATCACAGTGGGATGGGTTCTCCATGACATATAGGAATGAAAAAGATAGAATAAGGCATCCTTTGGGATCTTCCCAAAGCTCCTCAGTCCCAAATTTCTTTCAACTTTGTGGTTTGACAACAGAATTACATAACAAAGATGAGGTTTTATGTACTAACATTTTCATTGTTAAACCACCAACTGCTTGTATGGTAGGAAAAATTATTGTATGTTTGTGCTACCTAAAAGAAATAAAGTACACGGTGTATTACTCTCTAATTTATTAACTTACATTTGATCCTTTTTTTTTTTAATTTATAAGCACTTCTCATAGACATAGGCAATGCAATAATATGTTTAAAATGTAAGTAAATCAAGGAATAATTCATTATACCTTGAATAACCATAACACAACACAAGCCCTTACAGACAAGCAACCGACACGTTAAGTTAATGGCAATAGCGTTCATATAAATGTAGTCAGTAGAATAAGTGAAATCATCTGGAATATGAAGAAAATCAAGGATTAAAGACAAGCTAGAACATTTTCAATGCTTACTATTTCTTCTCTAGCTACACATTTTCCGTGTAATAGTATATTGTGCCAAATTTTGTCCCTAGTTACATCCAAGGAGTTTTACCAAGGGCAGTTTCTATGTGTGGTATCAGAGTAGACAGTCAGTGCACAAAACACAAATATTGCAAGAAGAGCAGAATTTGGAGATTACGGAAGGGATGGCTTCCGAATCCATGGAGAAATGAACAAAATGAGACGTATGCAATTTATTTTGTTATATAATAATCTTACATTTTGAATGCTGTTGCAGTGTCTTAAATTTATAATGTTACAATGGTATTTTTACAAAACAGAATGTTTAATACTTAATACATATCTTAGACAATTGACTAGAAAGTGCAAAACAATGATAGAGTGAGATCTGGGCAGAATACGGAGGTACCTAAGGAGATTTTAGTATACTTGTTTTAGAAACGGTTGGCAACTGCATGCTCCCATTCAGGTTGGCTGCTCCACACCATCACACAGAAGAGGTGAGATGGCCACTTAATAAGTGATTTGATTTACAAATTCCTATGCCTAGTTTATAATTATTTACACTTCAACTGTGTTACATCCAGTCAGGTCTAAAGTGTAATGGCCTGTTTCAAAGCAGCAGATATGTATGGCTGTTGAATGCACGTGTGACACAAGCAAACTCTGATCATGTATTTGGCTGAATTATTCCTTTCATCATCTGCAGGGCTTTTCATTGATTAACAGTGGTCTTCTCATTTACAAGACAGGACTTTCNTACATCCAGTCAGGTCTAAGGTGTAATGGCCTGTTTCAAAGCAGCAGATATGTATGGCTGTTGAATGCACGTGTGACACAAGCAAACTCTGATCATGTATTTGGCTGAATTATTCCTTTCATCATCTGCAGGGCTTTTCATTGATTAACAGTGGTCTTCTCATTTACAAGACAGGACTTTCTGTTGTTTTCTTTTGACTCATGTAAGTGGTGACAGGAATAGGACCCCAAAAGGCTTGATCAGCCGTGTTCTCTGAAGTAGAGTAAATATTCAGACATGATTTGTGTAGCTATGATCTTGTCATTTATCTTCAACTTGTGATAATTATTTATTGGTCACTTGAGATTAGCTGAATATATATTGGCAAAACCACTGTGACCTGATGGAATTTTAATGTTACAGAAGAGCTTTTTGCCATCGAGATCCTTCAGAAAGTATAGCCTCAGGCAATTCTGAAAAGTGAGGTTGTGTTCTGTATTTATATGACTTTTCCAAGACATCCTTATATCTGTTTATCTGATAAAATTAAACATACTATCTTTGTATATTTAAGACAGATAAACTTAAAAGTACTATCAAAACAGAGTCTAAAATGCTCACTTTTGATTGCCAAGATGTCTCCCACTAATCAGTAGTTCTTATGATATTAGTAACTACTCTGAAGAGTTGTAACTGTTCTCTAGAAGAAAATGCAAGACTGCAGAAATTCAGTATGCAGCTTTTCTATTTCTAGCCAGTTCTGACATGTTTGATTTCCTCCTTGTTTAACGGTCATATCATATGAAATATATAATATGAAAAAGTCCAAAAGAATCAGTTTCCCTACATCTAATAACTTCAAAGAATAGAAGAACACATTTTTACTCAGTTTCTTCATGTTTGATACCAATGAAAATTTGGGGAAAATTAAATACAAGCAGAAACATTAACATATTGCAATTATAGAATCAGAATATTTTGAGTTGGAGGGGACCCATAAGGATCATTGAGTCCAAACTCCTTGCCTTACTACTTAAAACTAAACCGTATGACTAAGAGCATTGTCCTGATGCTCCTTGAACTCTGACAGGGTTGGTGCCATGACCACTGCCCTGGGAAGTCTGTTCCTGTAACTGACCACCCTCTCCATGAAGAACCTTCTCTTAATGTCCAGTCTGAACTTCCCCTGACGCAGCTTCATTCCATTTCCGCATGTTCTATTGCTGGTCACCAGAGAGAAGAGATGAGCATCTCCCCCTCTGCTGCCCCCATTGGGGAAGATGTAGACTGTGATGAGGTCACCATAGCTTCGCTTTATTTCAGAGCAATGGCTGAAGTCACTTTGCCTTTCAAGACTCAAATACAAATTCAGCCCCAACAGCATAAACTCTGTGAATCTGTGAAATTCGGGATATGTGGGTGGGTTCAATAACAATCCCAATGCAATAATAAGAAGGTGATATAAAATGCTCGCTGTCGACCATTTCTTAGTCCCTATAATGTTTAGGTTGTTCTTTGTTCAATACAATAGTTAGCTTTTTCACAATTGTGTTCAATCTTTTTTGACTCTGATAGAGTAAAGCCATTCTGTACATAACAGCAGTCAAGAAATTGAGCTGCTTTGATGCAAGTTCTTTGAAATATTTCTGGTTTATTGTGTTAGTGAGTTATTTCTCTCTCTCCACCTTATATTATTGCAAATGAAGTGTATCCTGGATTATGAGTACGAAAAGTTACTAAAACGGGTCCATATAGCTAATCTAGATGTTTGTTTTTCCAGTTATAATGAACTTTTTTGCAATGTGGAAATATAATCTAAATTCCAATAAACTGTCACTGATATTTTTGATCAGGTTTACTAACAAGTGAATAAGCAAATGGCTAACAATATTGGGTTAAATCTTAAGTGTTTAAACTTCTCTTGACTTTAACTACAACCGGAATCTTTTCAGTAGGAACAGCTAAGTGGTGACATTTGATTGCTGCTTCTGTACATAGAGAAATAAGCAAAAAACATACAAAGAGATTCTGCCTCTTAATGCTGTACTAAACCACAGTTTGGTGGTTTTTTTTTTTTTCTTTGCTTTTTTTGGCATTCAAAAATAATGCAATATTGGCTGAGTGCCTTTTCTGTAGGTCCAAGTCTCATTCTTCATCATTATGGTAGTGGGGTCCATCCAGGTGCAAGAGGCCTCAGGGAAAATTGAGTTCCTTTTTTTTTCCTTCCCATATTTATTCCTTTTTTCCCTCTCAAGCAGGTTACACAACATGCAATGGACCAGATTAGTTTCTGACTTAAATAGGGCAAATTAAGCACTTGTGATTTAGTTAGTTGTGTTTTGATGTACTTAAAACTTACAGGTTCATGTTGCTGAAAGGGAAGGTCTGGAGAACAATTTCCCAGCAAAAAAAAAAATAAAAATAAAAGAGCTCTAAACATTCAGTCCCTGAAATAACCCCTTTATCTTATTTTACATATAAATTTTTCAAATGTTTCGTAATAATAATAATTAGTACATCAGGAGCCCAATTCTTATTGGCTTTACAGACCAATCTTTTATATTTACATAAATCCTGCATCAACAATGTTACCATGGTTACATAATTACAATTTAACCTTGCAAGTGGCTTATCAAAATATCAGGTACTAAAACAGTCCTGTGACTGAGTCCACATATGCCAACCAAACAAGTATCATATTCTTTGTTTTCTAATTAACTACAAGTTTCTCTGTATTAAAATAGTAATCAACAGATTTGTGTCAATCAAAATTCTTAAGCCTGAAATTTCTTTTTGTTTTTCCAAAAGCTGAAAATATTAACAGAACCTATTGGCAAGATTTTGTGATTTCCTGGATCAGCATTACTCTGTCAAAATTTGCTTTCAGAAAAGATTTTCCTTTTGGAGGTGGTAATCTAATTCACTTGCTAGAATGTCAGTATTTCAGTGAAACAGGATTTCAGACAGCTTTCATTACTTTATTGATTATTTGAGAATGAAGATAGCAGAAAGAGCTGGTATTTTGCATGAGAAATTACCGATATTGATCAGTTGGTGATGTTGGGATGGATTACATATCATTAAATTGTCTTTTTGAAATAAAAGATAATAATGCCATTCAAGATTCTCTCCTGGATTTGCTAACAAACTCTCTCTCCAGAGGTTGTTTTCTTTACTGATAAATACAAGTCTACAAGAGGAAAAAGGCAAGGGATGGTCCTACAGAACTTCTTTTCTTGCAAAAGAGAAGCAAAGAAAAAACTGATTAAATGGTGATCTTTGAGGTTTTTATTAATTTTTCTAAATAGAGAGTTGAGGACTATTTTTCAAATATCCTTGGAAAAATCAGGTTTGTTATGGTTTGTTCTTTTCTTATCTCTATGGCCTTCTAAAAATAACAGTTAAACATTCTCTTAAACTGAAAACTAAAGGATATCCTTTATGGTAGTGGATGTACAGATACTATCATAATGGAAAAGTAAACTGAGAATTTGTTGGTTGTAAGATAATATAAAGTTGTAAGCAATATATCCAGATGCTCAAGAGTATTAGGTCTGTCGTTTTATGTTTTACTTAGTTCTATTATTCAATTTTTTATTTTACCTTGCATATAAAAAGTTTTCTTAGACATAAATTTATCAACGAGTGCAGAAAAAACTCTGATAGTTTTAGTCATGGGTAATAGCACTATAGCTGTCTCATTAAAATGATTGATAAATGTATGTCAGACATTTATAAGTCACACATCTTTAATCCAATGAGATAATTTCTCTAGTATCGTCTGCTGAGAGATGTGGCTGGAAAAGGGGATTCCGCTAATTTCATTTGCACAGAAAAGACACATTTCTGTTGGGATGTTCGTCCTGGGATGCTGCCTGCCTGGTGCACCTTCCCTGTCCATATGGAATGTGACCTGTTCCTCTCAGCTTTCAGGGTATGCTGCAGGTTCCATCTGTCTCGTTTGAGTTTTCAAAATTAAGGCCATCGATGCATGAACTAAAAGGAAGTGCTAGTAGGTGAGGTGAATTGTTAATATTTCCTAGGTACTGGTGTGACCGGACTAAAAGTTTTGTGATTTTTCTTTCAAGTTTACAACTGATAACGTGCTCAGACTGCAAAACATCCCGAGACTGAGTGACTAATTGCTGAAAGCTTAACATTTCGTAGGATTGCGTATGCAAGCGATTTTGAAAAGTTTCGCCTTCAATTCAGTTTCAAAACAACCCTGTGACTAATTTAAGTAAATTTAACTACCTGTGCCATGGACATGTACTGTTTCACAACATCTCAAGAGCTGGCAAAGAAGTGCTTCTGGGCAGTCGACTTCTGCTGGCTTAGCTTTTCTTAGGTGAGTTACTTCAGTGTGATCAGACCATTTTCCAGACCATTTGGTTCCTAGTCTTTTTAGGAAGAAAAAGTTCATCAAAGAACCTTCCTTCGGAAAAGCCGTAACATTGGAGACACTAAGAATGTACTTCAGTAGGTAGATGTCCTCTAAAACTTTCCCATCCAGAAAAATTTGTATGGTAGCTTAATTAGTCCTGTCTCTCCAGAGTGCTGGTGCTGGATAATTGCAGTTTCTCACAAGTTCACTTTTTTCCTTTTTCAATAAACCTTATACAAACATAGTAAAGAAAATCATCTTTGATCATCAGTCATTTATTTCACGTGTTACTGTGCTTAGAATTTCTGATAGCAAGTGCTTTGATTCTTCTTATTTTGTTTTGCTTTCTTTCGGATGCAGATTGTGATAAAGTCCAGACTCTGCAGCACTTTATACTCACGGGTCTAGATTCTGCAGAACTCCTCTGGGAAGCTGTGAAGGGGAACACGAAAGGGAGAGGACTGCAGCTGCCTCATGCTGTGGTCTCCTCTGTGAGGTCGGTAAGCCGTATCTTGCTCCATAACGTCCTGCTACCTCCCTCCTCCCGAGCTGGGTCGAGGTACTGGGAGAAAGTTACATATATTGGAGAGAAAGGTGGGGGGAAAAGAGCAGAATCTGCACCTGGTGCAACTGGCAGCTTCATCAACTTTTTATTATTTCAGAGCTGCCTAAGAATTCACAAGATGAATTTTTCAATACAACTCGTAAAGTGTGGCTGACTTCAAGGCTGGCAGAATTAGGGGTCAATGATCACTCCAGGAAAGCACTACACATGCTTTGTCCCATCTTGCGTCCCCTTTTATAGCCAAGATACAAATGAAATAAATGTGATTCTGAGTGCATACAGAGTTACCTATACAATGCTTTTGCAGAATTTGAGCATTATTGATTCAATTCTGTCGTTATTATTCAACTCTTTTAATATACAGAAGCTCAGTTGGCATAAAAATTGTAAATTCTCGTTTAATATTAAGCTTGTTT
This sequence comes from Anarhynchus alexandrinus, assembly GCA_008711295.1. NCBI lineage: Eukaryota > Metazoa > Chordata > Aves > Charadriiformes > Charadriidae > Anarhynchus > Anarhynchus alexandrinus. The sequence continues at coordinate 75,967 of VUYV01000245.1, forward strand.
TTTCCCTGGGACATTTTTCATTTAGAAACATCATTTTTACTTCTATGTTTTTTGAGACTTGGCAGCCTGAAGAGTCTCTCAGGGAGCAACTTATGTGAAAATTTTTAGTTTTCTTGGTGTTTTTCTTTCTTCTCACCTGTTTCACTCTTTTTAGAAGAGGTAGCAGGTCTCAGTATGTTAATAAAACATTTTTATCCTTCTTCTCCTGTTCTTAACTTGTTTAAATTGCTAAGTATAGAAATATTTACAAATTGTGCTGTATATCTCCCTTGGTGCAACAGGAAAAACAGAAAAAGAATCTGCTGGGCTGAAACACAATGTTGTAACATTAAGACACTTAACAAAATAAAAATGTCATGTCTGATGCCTGGATTATTTCACTGTTGATCATTCTCAGCCGATGAAATAGTAATTAATCATGCAATCCATAAAGTGAAAAATAACAAAAACTCTATTCAAATTCTGAGGAACCCTACAGACTCTAAATTATTTACCTAAACTCGAGACCCTTGCAGCTACAGCATAACATTTCAACTAATACATCTCTTGTAGTCTGCTGCAGGTATTGGTACTTAAAAACCATGTTGTCGGTAAATCAAAGAAGATTTGATGTGATATTTGAACACCGAGATATTAGTTTTTAAAAAACACATGGTCAGTAAATCAAACAAGATTTGCCTCAAGGAAGTATGGTAAGCGTAATGTTTTGCCTTATAATGTTTTGGCAAAATCTGACTCTTTGGATCAAGGGAATGCTGAATCGTGATGCCATACTTCAGAAGGTAGGATGCTATATCTGTATAAATATGAAACTAGCATTCAATTTTAAAAACAAGGGTTGCCAGACCTCTATACATACTAGGTCTCTGTTGACCTAAGCAGTATGAAAGTATAACATCAAATTACTGTCCTGCTTCTACTTGTTGATTCTTCCCACTCTGTCCATCACAGCCCAGTGTTCTAAATCAGCTTTCTAAAATTAAAACTGTCTCATCCTTTACGTTTGCCACATCAGAAATTTAGTATTAGTGGTGAGGTCATCTTAAAATAAAGTAATTTTAAATTCATACTTTTCTCCCTCAATCCCCAAGGCAAGACTGAACAGAAAACCTCGTGGCCTCTACCATGTAATAAGAAATATTCATTCCGAACCACCTCCAGGCATCTTGCAGTGCATAGTTTCTGATGAAACCACACTACTTTAGTTGTCAGTCCCCCAGTGGAGACTAAGACTGGCAAAGAGAATGCTAATAAACCCAGATTTAGCAATGTCAAACCCAGATTTAGCAATGATCATTCTTAAGAGGAGACCAAAGGGTACTTTCAAATTATTTGAGTATCCATGAGTTTCTAATAATAACTAATATTTTTCTGGGCTTACAGAGTAATTGTTACAATAAAACTATCTAATTTATTCTCAGCTAATACTTGTTTTCAAAGAAACAAAATATCAGAACACCCCAAACCTTGCATGTGGGAAAAGATTGGACAATGTTCAGTAACAGAAGCAGCAAATTACTCCAGGAAAACACTCCAAAAGAAACAAGACGTGACATAACTAAGGAATGAACACCAATTTCTATATAAATTTTGTTTGAATTCCCAGAAAGACATAATCCAGCAGGGAATTTTTGGTAGGTATTTATCATCATGTAGCAGCTAAAATTCAGAGCTTTGACTACAACTGTATGACATTTCATGTTTGTAGATATAATAAATTACTGATGTATGTTTTCATCGGGAAAATGTTTATGATTATTCATGTTTGGCTGCTCTCTCTCCTGCTTCTTAAGTGTGTACCAGTATGTGAGCAGTGTAATCAGGGAATTACTAAGTTTTAGTTAGCATCGCTATATTTCTTAAACAATCAACACTTTATAGAGCAGAGTAATTTAACATAGGAAACTAAAACTCAGTGTGAGAACTGTCAGTAGAGATTTTGTCTCAAGCAGTTGACACTTGCTGCTGACAAGGGAGTCTAAAGATTAGATACCTGCAGTAGCACATCTTCTCTGCCTGTTTTTTATAGCTTAAGCTTTTCCTCTTTTTGTCCCTCCTATTCTGAACAAATGCAGATGTATATCAGCTTTTCTTTTTCACAGTTTGGTGCTGCAGACTTTCATTTTAATAGCAGATTTAGAGTGGGCTGTTCCTAGTGCCTAGTTATCAGCAACAGTCTTGCTGGTTTCTGAATCATTGTTGGAGACATCTGCTTGCACTGTCAACCTGAGAGCTGTCTTTAAAATCATACATCCTTGACATATATAATTAACTAGGTTGGAGAAAGATGGTTGACTGAAAGCTGTACAGGGTCAGGAAAAAAGCCCATTACTTGACATATTCATATGACCTAATTGACCTAACGGAGCAGGAGGAATTAATCATGCTTTCAGTCATTTCTCCTGCCATCTGTGTCTCTCCTTATACTGCGTTTAATGTTTTCCGTTTTCCCACACAAGATATCCAATGCCTTTCTGCTGAAGAGGACCACAGCCTTGTCTGCATTTTACTGGCAATATGTAATCATCCACCAGGAATGAAGGCTAAGAGGACAAACTTTCGTTAGGTGGAAAATAGATTGAAGAGTTTCAGCAATGTTGTTCACAACGGATCTGCAGAAGAGTGGGTAGTAAGCGGTGTGGATGGCATGCTTAGAAGGGGGGAAAAACCCTAAAAAATGTAGAAGGACAAATATCACTTCAAACTCTATTAATCACCTGAACTGGGGCATTATTGATGGGAAATCACAAATAATATGAATTTATTTTAGTTCAAACAATAATCTGTGTTTTGAAAAGCAAAGATATTTTTAAAGTATTGGATCCAATTCTTGATTTAAGAATTTTTTTAAGTAGATCATGTGTAACTCATCCTGGCTCAATTAATATTAGAAAGTGGTTGTCAGATTTACCTAAATGCCATTCCTTGTCACCAAAGTAAACACATTTGACCATTCTATGGAACGCAATTCTTCCGTATCTAAGTATGGGACCACTTTTCATCAGTGTAAAGGATCAGGGTGTTAAAAAACTTAATTATTCTAGATCGTTGTCATTTCTGCAAATTTGCACTGCTTCTATAATATTTGAAAGAGACCTGCAAATGATGAATTAAGCTAGGCTTATGTTTCAAATACATATTGTGCCTTTTTCCTTTTGTTATTTAAATATATATTACCTTTGGTTCTGCTGGAACTCACAAGCTATAAACGAGTTTTGCATGCGTGACTGCACATGGAACACTTCAGTATTCTTGAACATTGTGGTAGAATTCTTAAAATGACTTAATATGTCAAAGTTTTGAGTGCATGTTTTGCAAATGAGAATATTTGTAGACATACATTTTGTCAGAAATATGCTTTATCCTTTTCACCGTTCAAGGTGAGACTGGGCAAGGGAGAACCACTGAGAGGGCTCCTAAACAAATAAACAGCATCAAGCTCAGGATACTCTTTNCGATGATCTTCAAGGTCCTTTCCAACCTAAACCATTCTATGATTCTATGATTCTATGCGTGACTGCACATGGAACACTTCAGTATTCTTGAACATTGTGGTAGAATTCTTAAAATGACTTAATATGTCAAAGTTTTGAGTGCATGTTTTGCAAATGAGAATATTTGTAGACATACATTTTGTCAGAAATATGCTTTATCCTTTTCACAGTTCAAGGTGAGACTGGGCAAGGGAGAACCACTGAGAGGGCTCCTAAACAAATAAACAGCATCAAGCTCAGGATACTCTTTGACCCGAAACCAGTTATATGATTATAGATTAGTTGGGAAATGCTTCAAACAAACTTCTTGCAACTTGGCATCCTTTCATAGCCCTGCTGGAAAGAGGGTGCAAGACTAGATGACCCTTGCTAGGAAATAATACCAACATTCTTATAGTCTGTTAATAAGTTTTAGATTAACATGACTTTTTCCTGAGGTGACTATGGCTGGAGTAAGACTTGCTTTGTCCCTCAGAAGGAAGATCAACTTGCTGATTTCACAAATAGGATTAAAAATAAATGTGTAAAAATTGGTCTGCTTGTAATTATTAAGACTTCCACCCTGCTTCAGTGGGTTGTTAGTGGGAAACAATAATATTCTGGTCTCCTTTTTAATGATGTAGTGGGTGGAAGAAACATAAAATCTGTTTGATTGATTTTTTTTTTTTATTGTGTTCTACTGTTCCAGGTAAGAAATATGTTTAAGATTTTATTTTTCTGTTACATAAGTATGAATGTAAGGTACTTCAGTAACTTTAGTCAATTGCATAGGATTTTCATTTGGCTAGCCAAGTAAAAAAAAGATTATAACATTCTACATTAATTTAATGTAAGCAATATTTCTTATTTAGGTAGTATATTTGTTCATTTGGACATCTTTGAACATATTATGTTAGGTTATAGATACATATAAGATGCTTCCCCTACCATGAAAATAACTTTGGCAATAAAGATCAGAGAAGAAACTAAAAATTATAAATTCACAGAAAGAATCATATTATTCACAGGCCAATATTTGTACAGGTAGTATATCCTTATGCAAAAACCGTAAATAAATATACCCAGACCTTAAACAAATAGAGAGAGCTGAAAAGATCACAATTCAGTGCACACTAAAACAGCTAATGTTATACCATTATTTTCTAGCTATTTTAGCAAGTAGCTCAGACATTGATTTATGGCCACGTTTTTATTCTTTTAGATAGAATAACATAACATGTAGATAACATAAAAAAAAACCCTAAGATAGAATATTTATCTTTAGGATATTTCTTGGAAAACAACTTTGAGAGGTAAGTATGACAATGATAGTGAAAAGCAAATGAAGAATTTCCTAGAAAACGTAAGGATTTTAAATTTCTAAGTTAATGATATGCTTGGGTGTTTCTGTCAATGCCGCCTTAAATTCAAGATGTAATCCTTTATTTCAATTCATAAAATCACTTTCATAAATATCCTTCTGTGTTCTGTGTCACGTTACTGTTAGTGGTCTGGGCATGCTCTGAGCATAACAGTACTTGTGGAATATTAGCAGCTCCCACTTCTGATGAGACTATTAAAGCTAGGTGTCAGATTAGGCCTGACAGTTTGGTATTTGTCAGAAGATGGCAAATTATAAACAAGGTTTTGGAGGGCTGTCCTCTTGGACCAAGATAAAATTAAATCATCAAGTCCTTTTGTAGATCTCATCCTAACATTCAAAACCAGGTGTCTGTGAACTTGTGTATTTAAACAGATTCAATAGACATTCACTTCAAAATGTAGTGTGTTAATGGTGCTTTTTGTCTTTCTGGGTCACATTTAATAGAACACAGATGACATCAAAATGAAGTTTAAAAAACAACATTTTTTACAGTCCAGAGGAAAATGGAATTTTTAAATTTGGCTTTGGTCTAAAATCTATTGAAAATTGTTTAAAAAATTGTGATTCACTGTCTCTGAGGAAGGCCCAGTGGGAATTTAGATATAAACTCTCAAAACCTGTCACCGGACATAATGAAGTTCAAAGCATTCAGTGTTATTTTCTGGCATAAACTCACTTTTTATGGAATTTGTAATCTGTCATGACTACTTTTTTTGGTTTTAATTCACAGGATTTACATATTAAAATAATATAATACATATATACAAAATTTATCATTAAAAATTATTATCTTAGAACATGAGAATTTAATTTAAACTGTAGGATGAAACTGCGAATGTAGGTACAGTCGTAATAGCTTTCTCATGCAGCTTCACTAAAATACTCCAACAGAGCTTAGAACTGAGGCGCTCAGACTATTTTCCAGCATGCGCCGCACCTGAATTCTGTGTTCTTAACGGCAAAGGGCCGGGAACTCCTTGTCCACTCTCACAAGCAGTCACAAAGGGATGTTTCAGCACTGATGGACACCTCTTCAGGCATCTCTGCTCGTCAGCGTCCTCCCAGCAGCTGCCGCTTCCCGAGCACCCAACACCCCTGTGCCTCCTCTGAGGCCGTGAATGACAACGTGTGGGTACGGGTACCTCCAGTTCTCTGTCTCTTCTCCCCCTGCCTGCCGGTGTCATTCTTCTGCTGTTTGAGCTCTATCATATCTTTGAATTTAGGCAATAGAATCACACTTCTTTTACAACTGCGTATGGTGTCTATACACTTCTTCAAATAAGTGCAAGCCACAATCCATAAAATATGTGCTCAGGAGTTACTGCGCTACGTAAGTAGTGAGAAACTCTTTTTTGCTCACGGTAAAGATATGAAAAACTATAGTGTGTTATTCATAATGACTCCAGCTGGGTAACTAAAAACAAGAAATCAGTTACTATTTTGACTTACAAAACAATAACAAAAGCCATAGTGTTGATGCAACTTGATCAACTAAAACATTTCTCCCCCAAGTATATATTTTTCTGTTTGAAAACTGGATACATACTATATCTCTAAAAGAGCTATTTTGCTTGTATGAATGTTTTGGCAAACTGGCTTACAAAGCTTTTCCAGTGCAACCCAAAACTTAAATCATCATAGACACATAAATGTAAATTACTTTTCTGAAATACTTCACCCACTCTGAAAACAAAGTGGTATTGCACATACTTCTTACAAAGGAAGAATTATACTACTTACCAAAATATTATGCTCATGAAATTCTTCCTTTACCACGCTCTCCTCTGCAGAAAAGGAATTTTATGACAGATTTATTGAAACGAGTAAAATACACTATCTTAAACTCCAAGGTTAAGAGGACTATATGGATGTGATAGTCTTGCTACTTGTATAATTGCTGATGTCCCTTGCTGAGAAGCAGTAACTTAAACTTCACGGTGCTCTGGATTCTCCATGAGACCACTTTCACTATTTATGCTAGACCAGGTCTAGAACAGTAGATAACTTATGTGAATTTTTTTGCAGATTATGCACGTTACAAATTTAGAGGGCCACTGTTTTATCACATATTCTGCTTCTAATGTTGCACAAAGAGCACTGGGTGTTCCTGTTTTCATAGGCCTTCTTCACGTGAGGAAGTGAAGTATATTGAATCTGTTCATCTGTAGCTTTCATGTGCAGTGCAATTAAGTCTGCCAGCATGGAGGGGGACTGGAAAAATGGCTGGAGAAATAAACTTGGAATTGATAAATGCGTTTAGTGATTATTTCTGTTAGTACAGAAGAAGTTCTTGTAAATTACTGGAGAAATCCTTTGAATCCTAACCTCTCAGGTAAGCCCTGAGAGAAAAAGTAACAGGATTCATTACTTCAGTCTCCCAATTTAATTAGGTGAAAGAAATGTCCATGGCTGAAAGCAGTTACTTGCATTTTGTATTTGTTCTTTGCTTTTTCTTCAGGCCATATACAAAACTAGTAACTCTTGCAGAATCTATTACTGTACTTTGAATCTACAATGAGCAATATTTGCAATAATTTAATGGGATAAAATAAAGTAAAACTCTTCTTCATTTATCTTGTCTTGAGCATAACAGGTCAACTTCAGATGAATGTACAGTGCTGGACTGTTACATTATGCTTAAGACAGCTTTCTACCAGTAGTTACCGTATTGAATCTTTTGTAACTTTAATATTAGCTTATAAGTATGAACTGTTCTCTACACAGCACTTCATGAAAAAATAAAGCACTGTCTTTAATTATTTTCATTAAAATTTGTGGTTTTTATTTTAAGGAGCCAGTCTGGTATCTTGCATACCAAGAGAATTTACTATGATACAAGAGTGTCATCTAGTGAATGATTTGAGCGAAGGACACAAACCCAAATGCCTCAATAGTATCCAGATTTCGAGTCATACTATAATATAGAAGGTTAGACAGCAGAAATACTCAAAACATTTTAAAACTTTTCTTCTGATCAGCACTACACAGTAAAGAAGAATTATTTGAAAATTGTACTATTAAAGGGAAAAGGATAAATTGCCATTTACTGCTTCAAGATATGCTATGCATGCCTCCTTAAAGCCTTCAAGTTTCATGTACTAAAACCACAGTCCAAAATTCCCAAACTGAAAGTCTAAAAGCAAAGTAAATTAAATTGGAAAGTTAGTTAGGAGTTTTATTTTTCTAACACAAGCTTAACATTAATCTGTGTTGTTGAAAACCTTAAATGTTTGTTTGCTTTACCTTAGTAAATAACTGTTTTCTCCAGAAAGGTCTGAAAAAGATATTGCCTGTGGAGAACACTTATGTTAAAGGATCTTTATGCCTCTACAAAAGTTCACTAACACTCTGCAGAAGTCTATTTTAATAGTTATGCCAATACGTTATGCCTACAGTGAAATAAAAGATTTAAAGTGAGTCTGAATATAAACTCTGTTGTCATTATAGACTCTTCTTGTTCTTTGGTATTCAATAAATCAGTGATATGCCAGGAAAGGTAACCAGGAAATACTTACAAAGTTGTAGCTACCAATTGCAATTCTCACTAAACAGATCATTCTGTTGGGAGAATGAAGAATTACACTGCATGTGAAGGACAAAAGTCTATATTAGGCAGTGATTTTTGATAATTTTTTATCCTACAGATAGCTAAAGACTGGGGGAGGGGGGAGAAAGGGAAATTTTGAGTAACAGATCTTTATTTTCAATTACTCCAAAATTATTCATTTTAGTTTTTTGACATTACATGTGCATTCAAGGGTACTGTAAAGGGAACATTCACTGAAGTTTATTAGACTTCTAATATGAGCCATTAAATAAAACGTAACTGTAATGCAATTAAATTTTCAGCTGAAACACTTAAAGTGATAGCAAATCCTATTATTATCCAGACCATGAGGATGGTTCATTTGCTTCATTTCAGCTGTTCCTTTATGTTCTTCCTATTTGTAATCATTCCCTGGCCCTTTTTCTAGATTCCTTCCTATTATAAATTCCTCTTTTAAACTCAGTCTTTTTTTTTTTTTCCAATTCTGCTTGTCTTGTCTATCTGCTACAAGCTACCCTTTCATTTTCTGACACATCTGCTTTTCTTCCCTTTCCTTTCAGCCCCTTAGATATCACTTTTTATCAGCGTTGTAGGGGAAAATAGCGGAGAAATGCAATAGCAGTTGAGGAAATAAAAGCTACAAAATAGCTGTTAAATAAGAGAAATGGGAATCAGTAAGTGATTCAGTCATGGCTGACTTTTCAGTGTGGGGTTATCCATAACAGTTACAGGTTCAACACTGGTCTGATCATCTGAAGCACGGAAATGCTATACTTTGAAAGTCTATAGGCTTGAGAATATGGTCAGCAGTAAGCTACCCTTTTCTTGTAATCAGTATAAAATAGAATTAGCCACTCTGTGTAATACTAGCACAGATTTGTAGCTGTTTCCAGAATACAAGTCTACGATAACTGCTTTAAAAAGTTTCAGGACTATCTTCTCATTACTATAACTAAACGCTTTTTCAGCTCTATGTTCTTTTCCTCAGCTATGGATTCATTGTGAACTTAGAATAATGATCACGTTTTGTAAAATATTTCAGCTTGTCTTTGGTTTGTGTGTGCTGACTCTTTCCTTTAGGAGTACTGTCAAATTGCTGTACTCATTAACCAAGCTGTGGACAGTATTTTGTTATCATAATAAAAAATCATGTTCAATTCTCCATGTAATATGTGGCTCTAAATCTCTTAACGTGTTGAAGCTGGAAATATCCTTTAATAATTCAGGCAATTACAATTCTTTTATTCTTTCATACTTTATTCATGAAGGAACATTTTTTTTTAAATGATGATCATTAAGGATGACCTCTCCACAGAGAGGGCCATTCTTGGACAATGCTGGCATCAGCTTCTCTTCTGCCATTTTTCAGACCATTTTTTGCCCTCTGTTTTCTTCTTGTAATGGCTTTTATGTGTAATCAGCTCCTCCTTCAGGGAACGTATCTCTCTTCCAATGTAGGAAACAAACTCTGTGCAGTCATAAAATCAAGTTTGCCTGGAATTAAAGAGAAAGATTTTAAATTGTACTATTATGCTCATGCATAAAACACCATAATCTAGCTCTAAACCAAAATAGTCTTTGAGTGCATTGCCAGAGGCACTATAGCAATATCCATCATGCTACACTGCCGACATGGCAGATTTCATTCCTCTCCCAAACAAAAGGCCATATAGGTTCTTTAAGTTCTGAATCTGCATTTTTCCCTTCATATGCCATAAACAAATGGGATTTTTCAGGTATAGCACTGTTAAAATTACATCTGCTTCCATCCAATTTTCTTGCCATCTGCTGTATAGATTGTTACCTCTTTAAGAACAATAGCAATCTCTTTACCAGTTTGTTTCTTATGGTACTAAGTTTCCAAATATATTTTCTATTCTAGTGCTGGCAGCACACTCAGAGCTGCATTTCCTGCCTTTCAACAATTTTTAGAAGATGAACTGTTCTCTGGCACCACACTGAGACAGCCCTAGTTCAGATACCCATGGAAAAGAAAAAGGAAGGCAGCACTGCTTCAGATGCAATGTGTTCCAGGAGGTCCTGCAGCACTAGGGACGCCACAAGGCCGCCATGCAGTGTGTGGTCCTCAGCAAGAGAGAGATGATTAGGAGGAACTCCATGACTGTGACATGAGGACTTTTCCAAAACAATGAAAATAGCACCAAGATAACCCATTTGGAACCATTCTGATGGGCTTCCTAGTGTTAGTATTAAATCATTAGCTGCCTGGGTCAGTCTGCTAAATTCTCTCCTGGCTTCTTCCATCTGGGCATCTGCTGGCCTACTAGCTATTCCATGGGAGAAATAGCTGCCAGGCTTTCACACCTAAGAGTCAATGTCTTTTCCAAAAGCCACACTGAGCCCTCCTACTTATACAACTGCCTATTTATGCCAGCATCTGCCCAGGTGCTTGTGGTAGTAATTACTTGTAAGGGAGATCTGTTTAAGGGAGATTTCCCTGAATCATCTGGGCTGCAGGTGTGGGGCACTCGTGATTCAGATTCTGTCTCATTTAATCCTCAGGGAGAGGAGGGCAGCTAGGGCTTTTCTGGAAAGATTTGAAGAGAAAGTTAAAAGCAGCAACTTGAAGCTGCTCCTGACACAGATAATACAGGGGGAGAAGCAGGGTGGTTCCCATTAAAAGGCCGGCAGCTGTGCTTCCTCAAGCGTACCCAACGAGAAAGGTCATGCTTGTGTGATCAGGTCACCATTAACAGCACTTTTCCTCCAGGTAAGTGACATCCATCCCGACATAAGAGGATATGCTTGCTCATGGGGTTTGTTGTTTTTCCCAGAGAATCAACTGATGCTCAGTGATGGGGCTGAGGGGGATCCTGCCACAAACACTCACCATCTAGCAGGACTGCACAACTGAAGGCAAAATGTCTTTGCAAACTCAAAGTTTCCTGTATGAAGCAGGAACATAGGACAACTTCATCTAGACCAGAGAGGACATCTTCTGAAGGACAAATATATTGAGCAATGCTGTGTTTAGGAGAAACAGCTTGCCTTGCTGGAGGGCAATCCACCAGGAGTGTAAGCAGATGGATGAAGGCGGTGCTAAACAGGTGAGCTCACTCCTCTTGCTGCTGTTGTGAGAGGCATCTCACAGGCTGCTCCAGTGACCAGATCTGCAGCTATCACAGGGTAACTGGGAAGCCCAGGTGGGCTATCCCATATACTGGACATGCAGTTGGGCAGCACCTTCCACAACAGCCCGTTGGGAGGCTGACTTCATCTGCTCAGAAGGAGGAGCACATAGACACTAAGGGCATATCCTGAAAGTAGGGGTCATTTTTTTTGTTTCCTCCTCCACTTTCTTTTTTTTTTCCTTTTTTTTTCCTTTTTTTTTTCCTTTTTTTTTTTCTTTTTTTTTTTATTTTTGTTAGTCCCCTCTTTTTTTTTTTTTTTTTTTTTTTTTTTTTTTTTTTCCTCTTTNTTTTTCCTTTTTTTTTGTAGTGTAGGGAGAGAAAGTCTGTCTATATACTTTTGAAGACTGTGAAGGTCTTTTTGAAGACTGCGAAGGCCAATGATTTAGAGAGAGATTCTTCTCCTGTTGTATGACTGGATAGCACTCTGAAAGACATACAGAATCTTTAGAAAATGCCTTAGCAAGGTACTGAAGTGAGCAAAAAATTCAAATGTTAACTTTTCAGCTTCTTACACAAAAGCCGGAAGCATTGTGCTTAGAAAACGCAGATTGTTTTGCTTTATTTTAAATCTGAGAGAAGACAGACACAGTCTTGGAAATTTCTGTCACACAGCCTAAATCAGCAAGAGTCCCTCTGAGAGTGAGTTACACAGGACATCATTCAAATGCATATCTCGTGTTGTTGCGAAGAGGTCACTGGTCACCAGAAAAAATGCAGCTTGACGTAATTTGCTTTATTGGTGGAATTTTCAGCTGGGCATTTGAGAAAGATACTATAGTGACTCAGCTATTCCAGACTAATGTCAGGTTTATTGTAAACAGGTGACATTGGAATAACGTGAACAGAAAAGTTACAGTGATGTAAAGCAGGGTAGGCTTTTGTGTCTGTAATGTGGATTATTATTGGTGTCCATGATCTAATCATGGAATTGGCAGCAGTATCAAACGACTGCGAGCCTTCCTTTTTCTAGTCTGTCTTTCTTTCCTCACCCTTCCCTGCTCCTGGTAGGAGATCTCAGTTCACCTGGCTTTTTTCCATCACAAAACACCATTTTTATACTCTCTCCTTATTCTCTATGTTGATAAGAAAGAAGACATAGTGGATTTATGGTCCTGTGATCTTTAGTCAAACACATAAAGACCATAGGACCACAAGTCCACTATGGAAATCATTTCATTATGTGACCCCTCATGTTTCATTTCCCTGCAAAGCTCCTTTCAGGGTGGAGTGGCAGCTGGCTCAGTAAGGCTAAGGCAATAGCGTCATGGCAGAAGAGTTCATGATGAGTCATTCTCTGCAGTCCCACCAAATCTATTAATCTCACTTCATATTTTTAATTTTCCAGGGGATCCTGAGTCCTACTATAGTGGTTATTGTGGGTACAAAATATATATATTCATGGTACATGTTCAGTACAGCTGATTCCTCTTGTAAGTAGTAGACCCGTGCATGTGACGTATGTCTACTGAGACTACTGGAGGTAGTCTCCACAAGCGTCTCAGTGCTTTGATGTCTCCGGCAGTAATGTCCAACACGCAGTCTGAAGTCTGAATTATAGTAATCTTTACTGTGGATACACAAAACTCTTTCCTTTACAATAATGATGGTAACCTAACCACAAGGGTAACAAATATTTTCTTCTACAAACTAGGAGTGAGTTTTTCCTTACTATTTTTAAAGTAAATCAATATGTGGATATTCAAAACATTCATGTAACTGTAGTTAAGAGCCATTTGGAGTGTCACACGATAACTTAAATAGTTTGTAACAGTGTTTGTGAATAATCTTAGCTAGCCCGTGAAAATAAGAAAGTATTCTGTTCAGTTTCACATCTTTTCAATTCTTTTTAGTCAATCACTTCTAAAAGCCACTCCAGGAGATGTATTTATTCATCTTAATTTTACCTTCTCATTTATTTCTGTCTCTAGGAAATAGTGATGATAGAAACATTGCAGCAGATTAGGCTCAGTGTAAAATTGAAATATCATCGTAAAAATGTTGCCTCAGAGCACATGATACTTCTGGAAGACAAAGTCATTCCATTGACTATTTTTTTACTAAAGTGAACTGAAAATTATAACCTTTTATGTCTATGATGCAAAAATACAACATAGGAAAGCAGGAAGGAAGGGCAAAAATTTAAAGGGCTTTTTAATGGGAAAATTGAATTAAAGACTTCTATGCATAATACCTAAATTCTGTGGTGACTGCAAACAATGGAAATGCTACAAATTTGAGAAAAATATTAATTTCATAGAAATAAATTTATTGGACGTCTTTGAGTTGCACTTCTATTCAAAGGATATTTTGTTCTGTTGCTTGTTAAGAAAGTATCGAAAAAGGGACCTGTAAATCAATTTCACATTTTTGGACTAAGCATTTATGATGCTGGCACTTTCACGTCTGTACTGTTTCCTCTAGTGACCAGTCCCTTAAAAGAAATGGACTCAGATAATTGCTCTAATTGAGAGAAGTGTGCAATATATGAACAGTGGAAAATCCTGCACAAAGAGCAGTTTCTGTCTTGAGTAAACTCACCACTTAAAGTTTTTCATTTTCTCCTGTGATATGCACACAACTTTTAAATAAATGAAAAATTAAAATATCTATATTTACAGAATGTAATATAGGGTTGTTTTTTTTTTTGTGGAGGAGAATATGATGCTGTTACACTAAATAATACCTCAGAATTGTAGCTTTGTGATGGGAAGGAAGTGTAGTTCAATTGCCACAACATTGTCAGAATTAAGTTTCACATAGGGGACTACATAAGATACATACTTTTAAGGTACTTTGAACCTCATGCCCTTCCCTTGTATATGCCTAAGTCATATGTAAACATGTATTGTTTTCAATTTTAGCTGGACTGGTTTCCTTTCTTTGAAGCCTTAGAAATAAGCACACAGAGTTGTATTAAAAATGTCCAGGGTTCCTTTACGTTTTTTTCCCTTTCCCTACCACCCTCTCCACTGTAGAGGAATGTCCCTACCCGAGTATTATGAGTGGAGTTAGTAAAACTATTGACGTTCTTGTTATAGATCTGCAGTTGCAGAGCAAGATTTATATACTAAGATGAATAGGTTTTCAGTTTATTTCTGCATTTGACTTTTCAATACTGCTGTTATCCTTTCATGAAGCTATACTGTAGAGAGTCCCTCCCCGTCCTTTCTGTAGGCCCACTTTAGGTACTGGAAGGCTTCTATAAGGTCTCCCCAGAGTTTTCTATTCTCCAGGCTGAACAACCCCAACTCTCTCAGCCTGTCCTCACAGGAGAGGTGCTCCAGCCCTCGGATCATCCTCGTGGCCCTCCTCTGGACTCTCTCCAACAGGTCCATGCCTTCCTTATGTTGGGGGCTCCAGAGCTGGGAACAGTACTCCCGGTGGGCTGTAGGAGGATCTACACTTAAAATGTGGTTATCCGTTCATGTCAATTGAAATGCTTCATGCAGATTTCAGAAGGAAAGCATACTTACTTTTTTTCTCCAAGCATCTAGAAGACTGTGAGGGTTTTATGTAATTCAGATTACACTGGAATATGTATTACTGCTTCTGAAAGTGGTCTCAGTATGTCTTTATTATTTCTTGCATTAACTTCTTTTCTTGTATTTGGTAGTGTCTGGGAATGGTTTGCTAAACTGCTCTTTGTTCTAAAGTGAAATATTCCATAGTTCTTCGTGCGAGTTTAAAACCTTTGAGTTATCTAGTTATCTTTAACTAATGGCCCGAAACATTTAAAATCATGACTGATTTAAAAAAAAAAAAAAAGTCTTGAAGTTTAAGTATTTTTTCAACATGTAACATTTTTAAATAGGTAGCCTGAATGAATGGCAAAACTGATCTCAGAAGAAATTCTTCAGTCAATCATCCTCAGGCTGACTAAAGCAAGAAATATAAAGAACATTATTTAAATCGCAGAATAATTTCAGTTGGACGAAATCTCCAGAGGTCATCTGGTCCAGAGCCAAATTTAAATTCAACTTTTTTCTAAAGAAAGTTCAGCCTGACATTTATTATTGGATCTAAGTAGCAGACTATTCCATTAGTTCAAAATAATCTCTTTCCAAAATGTAAGATAAATGACTACTTATCAAGTATATATTGATTTATGCATGCTGGGAATGATGACTTATGCATTTTATTTTTTTTAAGGTGCAGACAGACTTTAACTCAATAGCGATTGTGCAAGCAAATTACTTCTTACAGCTTGTGGTAAAGACTGACAGCTAATTTGCAAAGATAATGGATCATGCCTAACTTGTGTGCTTTAAGTACTGCTCTTTAGCACTTCCAAAAACCTGTAAATTGAATTTTTTTTGAGTTTGTTGCTAACTTTAGAAGCTCTACATTTTAATATATTCCAGTTCGCGAAATACTCATTTTCCTTCCATTGGCAATAACATTGAATGAGACTGAATTAAGCTAACCCTTTAATTTTTTTTCATAATCACCTGGAAAAAAAGCAGGTAGGGTTTTTGTAGTTGTATTAAAAAGCTGTGTTTTCTTCAGTGTTATCCTGGCCATATAAATAAACCATATAATCTAGATAAATAGAGCAGCCGCAATGATAAAGATAACAAAGACATCCACTCTGTTAATGTGAATTCTCTTCTGTGACAGAATGAAATCAGGCCCTGAGTATTACTGTTTTCTTTTTCTAATCTGCTGGGAGGGGAAAGAAGGATTGTCCTGGTAGTGTGTCATTCTTATTAGTTGTGATAAACCTTAGGAGCATCTCAAAGTGGAAGATACCTTTCTCTTTCAAGAACCAGTTAAAACCTGACCATCCTGTCTTATTACTAAACTCTGGTAATAAATGTTAGAAACTTCCAGAAGGTCCTCAGTTTCCTAAGGCATGAGTGTAGCAGGTGTAGATCACTGAAATTAACTGTGACATAAAGGAAATGGTAGATATAGGAAATAGGTGTTTTCCAAAGAATAGAGGAAGGAAATAGGTGAAGCAGGATTTGAAGAAAAAAGATAAACACCACCTAAGCATACCACGAAATTTTCAAATTTTAATTGATGAGGTGTTATTTTTAGATTGTAAAACAGAAGTTGACTTCCAACTGTATCAGTAGTCTTAATTTTGGTCTTTTTTGACATTCTGATGGCAAATTTAATGTACTTCGTGAAAACTTACTTTGCGTTGATTTCTGTTTTAATTTAGGTGTATAAAAATAAATGTATAACATGTTTGAGAGCTTTTTTTACTGGAAGAAAAGGGGAATATTGCCCCTAAAAATCAAAGTAACAGTAATACTATGTTTGCTAGGCCAAGATGGTATCATCATGAAACTTTGAGACAGGATATTGCAGCTTTGGAAAAACAAATAGATTTAAAGGAAGAAACCTCTTTGGAAGGACAGACTGCCGCTAGGTTTTTTTTTCTGAAATAATATTCAATGATGTCCCTTCCTTCTCCAATAAAACAAAGCAACAAAACCAGAAAATTATCATAACTAAGAAAACGGATCTCTCCAAGGGCTTACTGCAAATTGGGTGTTCTCATCTCACAGTGAGATCTTGCCCACCTCTGGATTCTAGCTCAGTTTAGCGATTTCAGTAGTTAACACATGCTTCTGTACTTTGCTGAATTGAGACATTAGGTTATATAAGGAGTGTTATTTGCATAAGTGCACTCATAGAAGGTTTAGAAAACAGTAATTAAATATAGAAATATCCTGTGGATTTTTCATTAAGTAGTGCCACTTTCCATAACACAGCTGTAAATGGGATATACTAAATAACTGTCCCTGAGGAGCAGCTATTTGGTTGTTCACAACGGATTTGAAGCATATGTGAGTCACTACAGATTATGAAGACATCAGTCTGTGGTATCCATAGGTACTTTGATGTGATTTGGTAAATATTAGTCTTTCTTGAAGTTGCTCACCTTTCACTGAGCGCACCTGAGGAAAAGTCACAGCAGCTTCAGAGGTAACAGGAAAACCCTTTTTCTAGGAAGATGGTACAGAGTTTGTCTTCTGGGTTCAGAAATACAATGGAAGTGTCTGGATAGATGCCCATGCTGGGGAAAGGACAATATTGTAGAAGAACATGGTGATTAAGGGAGGTTTGTGTATAAGCCATTTTATATTGTTCTGAGTCTCCTTAGAAAGTTGTTTTATAGAGCCATGTATGTTGTCAAACACTACTTTATCCATATTTTTTAGCAGTATTGATGTGCTGTCCTCACCCAAAAAGTGTTGCTGCGGGCTGCTCAGCTTGCCACTTGTTAGTTGCTGCATTTATTCATGTTCCTCCTGCTGGCTTAACTCCAGTTCCCACTCCCGAGGAATTGCCCAATCTTGCACCATACTTGTCAGCTCTATACCTAGAACGTGCCTTCCATGGGCCAGGTTTGTGATCACATTCCTGTTTTTCATTTACCTAAAGCATAGCACCCATGGTGTGATGTAATTCCTGACTTCTCAAGTTTTTTGGATGGCTGGTTGGCTCGGCTCCTACATCAGTTTCTTGCCTTAAATGCTTGGTGCCACCTGAAGGTGCTGTTAGAAAGAGGATGCAGATCCTAGGTCTGACGGAGGACCGTCAGACCTGCTTTGCATGGGCAGCCAAGACCAAAGAAATCCTTCTAGTGTGACCTGTGCTTGACACCATTCCCCTGGGCCCCTCTAGTTCCTCACTTGCCTTGTTTTGAAGTGTCCCATCCTCTAAATTCTGTATCCTGAAGTACATGTAACAGTCAAGATATCCTCAACCTAAAAGGGAAAAAAACCCAGGTTTTATGCCCAGGTGAAAATTAAAATAGAGTTTAAAGTTCAGTGTGTACTGCAGAGTACTGATGATGATGGAGCTTTTTTTCCATGCAACAGGTAATTCAACTGTTCTCAAGTGCCTGATTTATCAAGAAGTGGGAACGAACATCACTAACAATTTTTACAGATTCTGACCATTTTTATAAGGTAAGGGGAAGTCAAAGATTGTTCACCAACACATTAGCTGTTTCCAGCTTTTGCTTCTTGTGTTTCAATTATTATTTTCTTTTTTAAATTTAGACTAATGGTTATGTGCAGTAACAAGTTTAACTGGAGTTTAAGTATTCTACTTAAGTTGTGAATGTATTGCAAATTTCACTTTTCAGTCTTTTCTTTTGCAGTAAAATAACAACATACTATACTATTTTGGGGGCTTGGAATGATGTAGTTGAATTGTACTACCAAATGAATTCTTTATTTAAAAAGCACCCTGTTGTGAAAAAAAGATTAATGTTATTGCTCTGCAGTAGCTTTACCAGCATGTTTCAGACTCAAAAGTTTACGAGGCTTTGTTTTTGTTAGGACGAATGTTTAAAGATTTGTGTGCTTATTTGTAAAGCTAAAATGCTATGATTTTTGACCTTTCCAGTTCTTGTTTGTTAACAGGGACTTCATACACTTACAGTATGTTATATTAGAATTTTTCTCATAACTTATGTAAATTTATAGATATGTTTCATTACAAGGGAATTGGGAAAGCTGTGTACTTGAGCTCCGCTGATTTTACTTTTGTCACTGAGACTTGCAGAAACTGGGGACAAATTTAAATTTGAATTTGGTGAGTTTGAGTAAGCTCAGTCCATCCAATATCCAGTTTAAATTATTTTATATGAGTTTGCAAAATCCTGCTTTTATTATAGGAGTTCATAAATTATTTTGCTAGTAACTTCTTATTTCTCTAAATTAAAAACAGTACTAAAATGTACATACAAACATTTACTTATATATGCATATTCTTCTAATATGTGTATGTTCATCTGATATGAGGAAAGATCAAAAATGCATAAATATTTTTGTATTTCAAAGTAACGTTGGTTTTGTTCTCTGTTTACTGCCAATTTCTGAAATGCTTTGCAGAAAAAAGAAATTGAAACCACAAATGCTCCTGAAAATGGTAAACACTTATTAAACACCTCTTGACAGGTCAGCACTTTGCCTTTGGTGGGTGGGGAGAACAGGGGTGGGAAGGAGACCCCCAGGGATATGGAAGACAAGCTACAGCTTGATGCTGGATCTGTAGAAATAACAAAAGGAGGAATGGTATAATATTGGGAGTTGCAAGCTGTAGAACCATGTTATTTAGAGAAGAAATGTCCAGCATTGTTGAGAGCAATGCTTTTGTCAACAGTAATTGGCTTAATTGTGCTTTACTTGGGAAAGGATTGTCTAAAAAAAGAAATTCTTAAGGAGTATGGAAAAATATTAAATAATAGATTTTCCTGATTTTAGAAGAAAAAAACCAAAACAAACCAGAACCAAACCCAGAAAATCAAAACAAACCAGTGGTTGCATCCTGCTCTGGAATGAGGCATATTTAAAAGAATATATTTACAAGATTTCTTGCCCCCATTGTTATGGGAATTGAGATACAGCAACAGGGACTGCAATAGCTAGTGTGAAAATTCTTTTTCTGCTTGAACTTGTAATGACATCCATGACACTCTAAGCCACAGCATGCAGCAGTGGTTTGTACCAAGAAAATGACCATTAGGCAATAAATCCCACATGCAAAATTCACTTCTAATTGTGTGATAGAACAGGATATCTTTCCATACTGAAAGGTTAATCTTTGATGGCTAAAAAAAACACCTAATACTGTGAAAAAAGATAAAACTTAGGTGGTGGGAGATGACTCCTTGTATCGTTAGTAGCTCTTGGAGTTTTTGAAGGATACTGAAAAAGTCACAAATCTTGTTGAATTAGACAGAAATACCTAACTTAGTAATCAAACAAGCCAGAGACTTGCTGGTTCTTTTTTTGGAAGCTTGCAATCAGCACAGCTAAGAAGGGCAGGGCAACTAGAAGGAATACCTGGTTTTATACTGTTGAGCGACAGAGTCGGGAGTAAGGTTTCTTAGAGTAGGCTGCAGTCCTAGCGACCTGTCACTTCAGTATTATAAGTATGGGTATGTCTTATACGTAACTATTCATAGAAAATGCATTCATTCATCAGTTATGCCCAAACTCGGGCAAAACAGGAGGACAAAGAATGATTTCCTGCTTTTCCTGAATAAGAAGCTGTCTTTTGAATGCAAATCCATTTGTCATAGCTAAAGGCATAATAGCTCCTGTTACCAGAGAATCTAGGCGGTTCTAAGAAAACGGGTTAAGCGCTTTAGGAGTACTGGGTCATTCCTGTGTGATGGTCAGAAATGAAGATCAAACAAGAGAAATATCCCTGTTGCCCAGAGTTCAGCCAAAAGTAGAGAATTTTTTTTATTGGCATATGAACAGCATGAAATGTCCTGTCCTTGACCTGCGGTGAGGAAAATGCTTATAGCAGTACAATCCCCATGCAGCGATGGAGGACAGTACAGGACTTGCATACAGCAAATGTGTAGACTGAAAATTGCAACATTGATTAGTGGAAACATTGGTTACCAAGCAGTTTTCTTGGGCTGGTGGAGACACATCCTGTGGATTGTTCCCTCGTTATCAGAACACCAGATGTAGTTTTATTATTTTTGCCTATTTAGTAGTAAATAAATCACTGTAAACATCCATAGAGTTGGATGAAGCTATTTACATATTTCTGTTTCCAAAACTGCAGAGTATGAAGAAAAATAATCTTCCTAATACTAAAAATTATATGGAAGATTTCTACTATGGATGAATGTAACATGGACGAGTCTATTTTTGATGGGACAGTTAGCTCAATTAGTATTTTTGAGCCTATTTTTAATGGGATAACTAGCACAACTAGGATTTCAGTCTCCCTTCAGCTGTTTATACTATGGTTTCCAACATTTAACTTTGTTTTTGTTGCTGGTTTTTTAATGTGTTTTTTGGTTCCAGTATTTCTTAGAATTGGTGAATGATTGAATATCATTTTATTGTTATTTGGAGACTATTTGCTTGGGCTATCAACCCTTTATGAAAAAAACAAATTCCTTTTCATGTGTATCTCAGCATACTTTCAACTTTGGGGAAATAATCAGGTTGAGGAAAGACATTTTCTTCAAAAAAAATTTTTTTTTTTTTTCTGTCTGTCTTGTCCTTTATCCTACCACCGAAAAAAAACCCAAAACCCAAATGAAGAAGAAAACAAAACAAAATACCCCAAACAGACTACCACCACCCCACACCACCCCCCAAAAAACAACCAAGCAAAGTAACCCCAAACTTCCATTATGTACTTTTAATGGACTGCAGATGAGTAATCGTCACAAAATTCAGAAGGTAACTAATTTCAACATTATTAAGAAGCAGTAACATGTAAAATAAAGTAAGATTACTTTTTTTATGGCTGTAATGTACTGTTGTGCCAACCTTTTAGAAGGGAAAACAGAGAGAGGAAAAATATAATTATTTAAAGCTGTGAAATCATTAATATGCTGTTCTCCTCACCTCTGTTGGGATAAGAAAGGAGAGAATCTTACTGAGGATATCATCTTAATTTTTAAATTTTATTGTTATTTTAGAACAATATTGTTTATGACTATTTATGGTTATTTAATAACAATACTAATAAACTCTTAATTGCATTTCCAGTTATAAAATTGCAACCTTGCAAATTTAAGAGCTTCAAGTTGGGATTTACTTGCATTCAATCTCTGCTCCCGCTATTTATTTTCCCCTCCTCATTATTGCTTTGCTTTTATGATCTGATAGTCATCAGACTTTTGATCAGTTTTCTCCCCTTTTCAAACATTGTTCAGAGATAAACCTCTTATGTAAATTTCACGTGGAGAATGCTGGTGTCTGTAAGCTTTGGTGTCCCTGATAAATGCCATATGCTTCAATATGAACAGAACCACCGTTTGAGCCCCAGAGATAAAAGAATCTAGGTAGAGCAGAAGTGGCAAGCTCATGGGTTTTTCATGAACTGAAGTCTTTGGATTTCTGTTATTTTTGGGGTGGTTGATACAGCTGAGTAATCAACAGACTGCAGGTGACAAAGGAGTGAAGGATGGGCTCAATCTTCCTAGACAAAAAAAAGAAAACAAACTAATACAAAGAGTCACCATTCCTCATGCACAGCGGTGTCCTCTAATGCGGAAGCACCCTTTTGGGATTGGTCACCTTGCCGGCAAGGATGGACAGCCTTTGTGTTTTCAGTAGGAGTGGTGTTCCTCGGTCCCTGGTGCACTTCCAAAAACCCTGTGGGGTCTTCTGCCATGTGCCTCAGCTTCCAGAGCCCTTCCCCTGGGAGAAAATGTGGCAGAAGCCCTTGCTGGGAGCTCTTTTTCTTCTTGATCTGTCTTATTCTGACAATTACTGATTTAGGTAAGTCTTTTACAGCTGTGATATCTGCTATAAATACTTTAGTTTCCTATATGCAGAACATAGTGATGGCTATTATCTCAGAATAAATGCAGTATCTTGAGGTTGTTCAGGAAAGAATGATTAGCTTAGAGAGACATTCCTGTTAGTCTGTGGTATCCAGCTCCAAAATATGTAAGCTTTTAAGGCTATCTATATCATCCCCTTTTCCTCCACAGAGTTCATGTGAAAACAAAGACAGCAAACGAAATTATCTACAGAATATACTTTTGAGAATTACAATATTTTTCAATTCCTCAAATGGAGGGGATGGCAGTACCGCACATTCAATCGTCGTCTTTACGTTCTCTCACACTTTAATGCAGCCTGAGGACATAGAAGTTACCAGTGGGTTAATGCTTTCTAAAACCCACAGGCTAAAATAATAACAGTTGGGAAGAAATTCCACTTTGTCAAGTGAAAAATGTCATCCAATATCGTTTGTTATTAAAATCAGTGCATATTTCAGTCTTGTTCCTCTTAGTTCTTTTTATGAAAAGAAGGGGAATAAAAAATATCTTTTAGGCCTAATTTGTTTCCATGATCCACATCTGTGCACTTGGAGTACATTCTTCCTCATAATAGCAGCTGATGAGACAACTGATGTTTACTCTAAACAGGGCTGGAAATTAAAAAAAAAAAATTAGATGATTTTTTCCCCTTACCCTAAATTTCACGTGCTCAAGAAGGGTGTTAAGTACTTCTTTGCCTAAAGCAATAGCTACTTGACATTAAGAAAGTGTGAAAGTTGTATTTATAATCAAGAGCTAAAATTGTGGAAGTGTGTGGTTTGGATATGTGTGAAGAATGGCCCAGGCCCTTGAAATTTATTGAAGGGCTTGCTACAGATTGGAGAGCTTATCTTTCCTTACCTCCTCAGTCTTTCTGGTACACCTTTGCTTTCCAACCTCTTTTTTACATCTATCCTAGTGAATTTCTCAAGAATATCTACTTTTCAAATGTACTTTGCTGACCCTTAAGGCAGGCAGTGTCTTTTTTTTGTGTTAAGGACCCAGGGACCACCTCAGCCAAAAGTTTCACTCTGTGGGGTTCCCCCTCTTCTGTCTTTAGTGGAATATAGCTGGGGCCAAAAGCAATGAAAAGACATTGTTTGTTAATTATGGCCTGCCTTTTCACATAATAGGTGGTTGGCAGTGTAAAACAGTGATGTATGCAAAAAGCACAGCATAAATTCCACTTAAGTTTTTGAGTGTTTGTTGGGGTCATTCTCAAATTTTAACTGGCCAGCCACAGATCTTCACCTACGTATCCAATTTTGTTAAGCCTCTTTCAAACATCCACACCTATTTTAGTTGTACTGTAAATATAGAGGACTGAGGATGCTTATTTTTTTTTTCCCTTGAGTTGTCGTAGTTATGGAAACAGGCATTTTTACCTTCCTGAGAAGTCAGAGAAGAAACAATATAGTAACTTGCTGTTCTTCCTAGTGCCAGATGAGAAATTAATCTGCTGTCTCTTTGAATCTATTTGAGGAGATTTGTATCCATCCATAGTTTCATCTGTTTACTGTATAATAAAGTAGAGAAAGATTCCCAATACTGCTGCTGAAGGTGGAAGAAGGAGCACCCGCACCACATTTCCCACACAGGTGCAATACACTGTAAGGCAAGGTAGGAGCTACAACTTTGTCACATCATGCCGTCATACTTATTTTCATGAATAAATCCAGGGACAGAGAGGATGGCCTGGTGATGTGCCAAGTAGCCAGGGAATCCGAAGGAAAGAAAGGCTTCTGAGCATAGCAGCCACCCGAGGAGGAAAAAGAGGAATTAAAACTTAGCACAGCACTGGAGGAAGGGATACTGCCAGGTGAGGGTCACCTAACCTATATGAACTGAATGTGGGGAGATCTGCTTGATCCAGTGAAAAATCTGTTTGTGACACAGTAATCACATAGTGTTCACTGAGTATATGGTGGAAATTCTCAAATGCTCAAGGGTTTTGAGCTCTGAAACTCCATTAAGAGTTCCATGAGAAAAGTCAAAGTAATTCCTGTCAGCCAGCGTATACTCTGATTTAGTTAGTTTAGTGTGCTCATACAAGCTGAGCCAGGTACATTTTCCATCATTCATTGTTGAACTTCTTGGGAACAATTCATGTTGCTCAGTGTTCTTCCGAAGATTAGTTTGTTGGAGGCTTGACCTTTTGCTTAATCTTCTCGGGTGTGCTTTGGTGCTTTCTATTGTGCAGGCACTTTTTTGCACCTGCTAAGCCTTTGCTGCGACTGCCCTTTCATGTAGTCCCGGTGTGAATCTTGAAGTTATCATGGCTTTGGGACAGAGGTGAATGCTTTTATATTTTACTTTTCTTTTCTTCTTTTTTTTTTTTTTTTTTAAATTGTAATCCTTAATTTATGCAGTGGAGGGTGAATACAAGATGGTGATTTTTACTATTCCCATTTGAAATTACTTTTTTTTTTAAATGTACATGCAAAAGACAGCATTTTTTTAATAAATTATCAAAATAGTGTTTGAACTGCTTCATAGAATGTATAGCATCCATTTTTATGTAAAATAATTTCTAAAAATATCCATCTTATCCTGGAAAAACTGCTTGGCTAAATATTGAAATTAAATGTAGCAGCTGCTACAGACAGATTTTTTTTTCTTCCCCCCCCAACCCTCCTGAAACAGTGAGGTTAGAATTTGACTATTCAGTCATTCAGGGAGAAACTGAACAGAAACATAGTGACATTTTAATTTTTAAAAGCTGCCAGGCCGCTCCAGGTAGCATAATAGGACACTATTTTAGTTAGGGAGCTTCAGGAAGCTTAAACCTAACAGATATGCAAATTCAGTAAATCCACAAAAGCTTTCTCATCTTGGATTTCATGTCTAGATGGGTTGCCTTTAGCCGTATTTGAAAAATATTGTATTTATTTTCCTTTATTTTTCTTTCCCTTCCTTCCCTGTTTTATTTAATTTTACATTGCAGCCTCTATAGCATATTGGCTTCAGTAAAAAGAAAGTAAGACAGATTTTGTTTTCAGTGACTTTTCAGTTGGCATTTTCATTTAGTATAACTCACCAGGAGGTTCATGTCTCTTTCACAAAATTGCATGAAAAGGTTAGACAATTCAGCCATTGAAATAGTGACTTTAAAACCTCAAAACATTTCAAATTCTTTTCTTAACAAAAGAAACAAGTGGATTATATGATGTTTTCACTGAATCCCACAGTTACATAGCAATAAAACAGAACAATATTAAACAGTAAATATTGTAAGGAAATTCAACATTTTTAATGTAAATCTTTTTTTTCTGTTGGGTTCTTTTTTTTTTCCTTCTTTTCTTTATCTCTAGCATTTGCAGACAACTTCTTGTTAAAGTACATTTAATTTTGCTTTAAGAAGGCAGAAAGATGCTGGTAAAAGCTGTGGAAGGACTATTCAAAGAACAGAGGGACAAATAAAATTTTAATTATCCGAGTGTTATGTAATTAGAACTAATTGACATTTCAACAGCATCCACATGGAAGTATAGCTCTCAATTTTTGTGAAGGAATATACTAACTAAATAGCACAGAATAACATCATGTGCACAGAATGTTCGTTACTTCTTTGGATACATACTGACTGATTTAATGAAAAAAAAAACCTCAGTAAGAATATTGCTAATATTTTGCAAATCTGAAGAAGTAGAATTATATCTTTTCTGTTCTAATATTTTCTGTTTGCTGAGTTACGCTGCTTGAAGAGGAGCCTATATTTTCTGTTGTTTATATTCCCAACAGGAAAGAAGATTCATGTGTTTGGGTGTTACGTCTTCAGTTAATGAAGATAGAATTAACAGGGATCTGAATGCTACCAAACCTTCTGGCCTAACTTTACTCTTGCTTCCCAACGGTTCCCTTCCCTCCCCTGCTTCCCAATACTTCTTGTGACCGAAACCAATTCAGCTACAGAAGAAAAACATCCATAGTTGTAACACGGCTTTTCCATCTCTCCAGTCATTTCACATTATAACTTTGCCATAGCTCTTACTTCGCTGATGTGGTTATGCCAATCCTTGCTGCTTCTAACAAGGACTGGGTAAAACCCCATTCCTTCTGCTTGCCCAGGGAAGTTTACGTGATAATTTGATGACAAAATACATTCTTTGCTTCTTTCTTCTAGGATGCACGGCAAAGCTGTTTGCACAAACTCGTTTGTGATTCCTTGATTAGAAGTGCTTATTCAATAACTGGCTGACAAAGGCTCCCAAGCAGTCGCATTTGGTGAAAAAGAGATAATGTCGTGCTAAGAAACAGGGTGTAATTATTCTGCACTCCAGCTTGCTGGGGACTATGAATGCACCATTCTTTTCAGAGTGTCTGCTCTGAGTGACTTAATGTACATCACAAAATCAATATTTGTTTAGGCAGACGTGGTCTGACTATGCATACCTAGAGCTGGAACACTTCAAAGAGACATCAGCTTTATTGGGATGCTACAGAACAACATAATGTGAGTTTTCTGAATGGAGGCTCCCCATTTCCACTACAGACTATTTCAAGCACTCTATGCCTTATGGACTTGACCTCCAAATAATTAAGATATTGATCATTATCTTGATTGACCTGCCTTCTCTTCCACTGCTGCCTCCTCTTGCTAGTCAGTATTAGACTATATATCCTTTAAGACTTGATGTTTAGCAGTTACTGGTTCACGGCACAACATATGCACTTTGAGGATAAGAACTTTAAAAGCTTTTGTAATTGCCTAAGTGTAAGAGGAGGAAAAAAAAAAAAAGTCCTTTGATTTCAGCTATTGTCAGAACACCTCTATGTTAAAAACACCAGTGAAAGGTAGTTTGACATATTCTTCCCTACCGAGAGAATATAAATACGGGATGTTTGCCTTCTCAGGCTCACAGATATGTGCCATGTCTGCTGGCTTTCCACTAGGACATGAACCATTTCCCATCTGGAAGCTGTTAATATGGCACTGTACTGGTGTTACGGAAGCCCAGTGCAAAGGCTGGCTTTATTGCTGCTAGCACTGCTGTCTGCTGATGTGGCGAAATGGCTTCTTGGCTCATACATCTGTGCAATGGCATACCAGCAATAACCATAAAGAAATGCTCACCAACAGTCTCACTTCTATGACACGCGCAGTAGAGCATGGGATAACACTGCTGTATTTTCATATTGTCTTGTGTTTTCATTTATTTACTTAAGGGGGGTTGTGGTGTGTGTATGTGATTTTGAGATTGATCTTCATGAATAAATGATAAATCTGGAACATGAAACTGCTGAACTTAATCAGCCGTTTGTAGATGGAGTATTATAACTCATATCTTTCTTTTAAACATGATAATCGTTGAAGTGTGCATAGATGCACCATCTCCCACCAGACTTCTTTTCATTTAGCAACTATGTATATATGGAGCAAAGCATAATATGCTTAAATTAAAATAAAAGTAACATGGGCAATTTTCAGCAATTGTCTTTCATTGCCATCTATTTTCAAATACGGTATTGTTTCATTTTGTCATGATATGCCTTATTGTTTAGCATTTGCATCTTGCCCAGAACTTTATTGGCCAAGATTTCCAAGAATTGCTTTTTTGCCTGGATGTGAAATGGGAGTTTCATCCAAAAAATCAGCAGGTGGTCAGGCCATAATCTACTTTTCAAATGGAGCACAAAATTACAGTTTTCTCCAATACTGAGAGTGACAAACAAGAACTGTGTAGAGGGCTATTGATCGAATCGAACAGGTTGTGTGCCAGCGCAGGAGGGTGTTCCCAAAGCTTTACTAACAACAGAACTGTTGGGCTAACAGCAGGCTAATTTGGAAAAGAAACTGCCATGTTTTTTAGAGGATAATTTTTTTTATTCGGTTGATAGCACACTGTTGCCCACCAGGTTAACCCATGCATCTTAATTAGCTGAGAAGCATAGTAATATCACTCAATAATTCAATAATCTTTGAAGCTTTTGGGCAACGGCCAGCCATGTTGATTGATTTGCAGAGAGGTAGAATCTATGCGCATAACTTTTGTTTCCATTAAGGAACGTTAAGAAGTGGTTTAGATTTGTAGCTGATGTCACCCTGTTAGCAGACCAAGTGATTGATGACATCATCTAATGCCTTTCAGCCTGTTTCTGTGATAGGGATATAGTTGGGTGTGAGACGCGTGGAAAAGCAGAAAGGAAATTTTTTAAATATATGAGCATGCAACTAGAATAACAATTTCTCTGTTGCAACATTCAGTAAGAATATGCCTGCTTTGCAGTGCTTGCAAGCAGCTGCAACTAAAATAATCAAGAGTTGTTGTGTCAGATAATTTCATGCTGATATGGCGTCCTGTTGCCTTTTCTAAGCACAGAGTAGGAAATGGCGCAGCAAAGCATCCTTGTGTGATGTATGCAGAGTTTTTAGGACCCTCCACAGTATTTGTCTAAATTACGTTAAATAATTCATGGTAAGCTAATTAGCTAATTAGTGTTCCATTCCAGTGGAGTTTGCACTATCTCTGAATCTATTTGGTTTTCTGCTTTTTTGTTATCACATTACATTCTTAAAAAAAATATGACAGAAGTCGTATTTCTTGCATCTAAATTATTTCTCTACAGCATTTTTCTCAGTTTACAAAAATATTTTGTCCACTATCTGTCCTAATTTTGTAGGTGTCTTGGTTTGGTTTGTATTTCCCGCTGCATATGTAAAAAAAATTATGCACATGAAATACAGTGAAATGGATCCAAGCAGTGTAGGTTTTAGAGTGTTGCGAGTGGTAGCTAAGGGTACCAGCTACTGCAGGAATACAGGCATATAAGCAGTATAAACTGATGCTGCTACTCTGTACTATGGTGCTATAAAGGCACCTGCATGGGACATTCAGCTGGAGCTGATTGCAATACCTTAAGCTCTGCACTCTTAAGTTTCTCTGATTTTAAGCAGGCTCTAGCATTTACAGTTCTCTGAAGCGCTCTGTGTTTCAACTATCACCACAGCAGCAGAGCTCACTGGCTCCCTGTTTTTAGGGCCAGGGATACAGCTTAACAGGTACATGTGAGCTTTGTAAGACTCCAAACAAAGCACTGCATTTATGTGTATGTACAGGATGAAATGAGCATACGTACTTTCCACATCTCAGCTTTTCCTCGCTGTTCTTCAGGCATGTACCAAAGCCTTCTGTGGTTTGGGTTTTATTGTTATTGTGATTTTTTTTCTGGATTACTCCTCTCCTCCTTCCATTTAGAACCTGAAATTTTTCTCCTTTTGAAATTTTTCTCCTTCAATATTTCAGCATGCAACAATGATTTGGTTTTTTTTTTTTGGTAAATGCTACTCCTTTGCTTTGCTGCTTTTTCTTTGGGGAAAAATATTTTTCAAAATTAAAGACAAAAATGTAAGAGACAAAAATACTGGTTTACTCTGCAAAATAGCCAAGTCTTTGTCTGTGGGGACATCCATTGGATTACATGATTACCAAGCTGTAGCAGTCCTCCACTTGAATTTTATCATCGCTTGGGTCTTCACATCGGGTTGGAAAGGTAAAACAACAAAGAGCGGAGATAATCTGCAGATTAGAAATGTGGTTTTTTTTCAAAATTTTTTTGAATACTTAAAGGTATTTTATTTCCACAGATTCAATATCTCAAAAAGAAATAAAAAAAATTAAAATTAGCTATCCCTGATTCTGCAGCAAATATGATAGGAATTAAGTAGACATGACCACCATACTACATTACTATGTAAAGAAGTGAAGGTCATTGCATAATGACAGGCATGATCATTTTGCACGCTCAGAGTTGAGGTCTGCAATTTGGCATCTCTTGAACTCCTGCCCTTGTCACACTCAGTTTTGTACTGCCAGACACGTTTCAGCTGGAAGGTGGCAGCTCCAAGCTGAGACAACAGATGGGAGATTCTTTTGGTGCCCCTCTTTGGCTGCCATGTTCCACTGCAAAACTAAACAGGGTTGGTTGTTGTTACAGAAAGGCTATCCATAATTCGGAAATCATCAATGCCACTTTAGGCTAACAACTAAAGCTAAGGTCTTGAACCTTGCCTCCCAAACATATGGGAAGCGGTCATGTAGTCGTACACAGAACCTTCACAAAGTTACTGAGCTGTGGGCTCTGTGAGCACTTCTCTACTTAGGCAAAGTGGAATGGTCTGTCTTAAACCACTAGTGGGCGAAGGCTACTCAAGGTCTGGAAGGAGTGGAGACTGCTTGCTCACCTGACCACCACAACTGAAATACAGGGTGAAAGTTGGTGACCGGTAGTAAGGCTCAACTGCTTCTGTACTCTCTCACTGTGTCAGTGATCCCCTGCCTTGCTGCTGGGTTTGAACAAAGGTCTATGGATTTGCTATGTAGAAGAGATGATAAAACCCTGCAGGCAAAAAAAGGAAAAAGGCAAAGTTCAGAAAGCTGTCTTTTTGCTCTTCTAGGTTACCCACTCTTCATATATCCAACCAGGAGACAGTGTGCTTGCAAGAGTAGCTGGTCAGGTATGAGGCTAGGGCAAAATCTTTGCACACAAGGCAATGATAGAAGAAAGAGATCTCTTCAGAGGGGATAGCAGAGCAAGGGGTGCGAATTTTATCAGTTCTCCAAACCACCCTAAGTCTCAAATCAAAGCATGGCTCTAGGAAACAGCAGAAATGAGGGACATCACGTAGACTACAATGTGTAAGATGTGCAAAATTCACACTCCTTTTCTGGGCCTGCCCGTTGCCCACCATAACTTGCCACACCACAGGAAGAGGCAGAGATTGCATGTGAAGAGAGAGTTCCTCCCAATCAATGGTTATTTTGGAAGTTCTCATAAAGAACTATGAGCGTGTGTCTATTATTGTTTTTAGCAGGTGTGACTAATAACAGGAAAACTAGCTATCAGATTAACTTCTTTCACTGATAGTTGTTATGTCTTTTTACATGGTTGTATCATTGGTCAAAAAAAATAAGGTAACTATGGAAACACAGAAACATCACCCACTGTCGTCTTCACTCATGTTTATTTTTAACACTATTGAATCTAGTGGATGGTGCTTCACAGGCTGAAAAAGATTTTTCTGAATGTCCTTTCTTATTGTGTAAAAGGTACAAATGGGGTTTGACATAAAAGTTCAGCAAGATTTGATTTAAAATACTTCTTGCTAAGGACGTGTAAGGAACATAAGATATTCCTACTGCAAGTGTTTTTTCCCAACCTTGTGAAAGTTCAATCTGTCTCTCAAATTTTGTTAACTGAATCAGTGGCAGCTCAGTTCCTGAAATAAGGAAAGGATGGTCATGGGCCTCAGTATGAGAAACACTAGTTTAGGGTTTTTGAGTACATGCTATTGCATTCTTACATAGATAATCACAATTTTTGAAAGTGCCGAGTTTGTAAGAACTGCTTGATTTCCATACCTTGAGAATTATAGGTGCATACTTAGATTTCTCAACATTGATTTAGGAGGTGAACATTAGAAATCAATCTTGTATGTCTTTGCCAGCTGCTTTATCTAAAATTTAAACATATCTTATGAGGAAAAGTGTCCATCTTTTTATTGGAATGTGTAAGGTCATGCTGTTGGTGAAAAGCAGAGGTGTTATTGAAATGCCATT
Source organism: Anarhynchus alexandrinus (assembly GCA_008711295.1). Classification (NCBI taxonomy): domain Eukaryota; kingdom Metazoa; phylum Chordata; class Aves; order Charadriiformes; family Charadriidae; genus Anarhynchus; species Anarhynchus alexandrinus. Next base: position 108,352 of record VUYV01000245.1, read on the forward strand.
GGTTTTAGATTTATATTATCAGGGGCCCATAAATAGTGATCAGTGCTATCAGTAAAAGTGAAGACATAATTTTAAAAAGGGCAAACATTTTCTAGGTCTATCACTGTAATGAGCTGAAATTTTCCTCTCTCCAGCAGTAAATTTCTTTTCATTGGTAACCTATGTGTAATTTGAATCCAGTANTCCTCCTCTCCTTTTTCCCCTATCCTCCCAAATTTTCCCAACAGCAGTAAATTTCTTTTCACTGGTAACCTATGTGTAATTTGAATCCAGTAGCATTTTATAAGCCAAACGTGACAGAATAGGGACACCCATATAGAGGAAAAAAAAGAAGACATACACCACTTCTTTCCCTCCCCTCCCCCCCAAAAAAAACATTGCATCATTGCCATTTTAAATCAAAGTAGCTGATATTTTGCATACACCTATCCCCTGAATACAATTTCTTGTCAAAGTTATTTTTCGCTCATGAACATCCATTGCAGATCTGAGACCCTTGTGTCTGTTGCATCTAAAGTAGGATCTAGTGAAATCTCTGAAAGTCTCCTACATTCTGCTGTACGACTATTTATTTTCAAAAAACCAAACATTTTCCTTTTTCCAACCTCCATACCAGCTTGCCATGCTCCTCTGTTTTCATCCTGCAATTACTCCTGTAACTTAGGTAGACTGAGCCTTTGAGATTCTGCAGAAAAACATACAATATGTCACAGACCTTACAGTGTTACCAAATCTTCCTGTGCGTTGTGGGGAATAAAATATCCAAAAATGCCTTAATGTCTTTCTAAATCTTATGAAGAATACTTTACCAGATCTTATGAAGAATACTTTACCAGAAAATAATAAGTGCAAAAAAATAAAAAACAAAATGAGATTACTTAGTGATTACATTTGAATGATGGAGCATTTATTGGCTTAAACTATCAATATTTTGTAAAGCAAAATATTTGTTTCTCAGATTGGAGTACTGAATCGTTTTCTACTTTATTCAATATCACTTTTGTACTCACTAGAGCATTTCAATTACAACAAAACATTAAACAGTGCTATCAATGAATAGAAGCGTTTTGCTTTTAGAATAATTATAAGCATATACAAAGAGAGATACACAGAGCTTATCCCAACCACATGAAATGAAACCTAGTCTAATTAATAATTGATTTATCTTTTTGCACTATAGTAATTGAGAATGACATTTTTCATTTAAATAGTAGCACAAAACATGGTACAGGCTAAGTCCTCTCCTGCAAAGACAGCTGAAGGTGTTTTAGATTCACCTTTCTTTGGCTTTCATATTGTCTTAGTACAAGTCGATATTTGTGAGGTTTTTTTAGGAGCACCTTTGAGTCAGATGGTAACTAGCCACTATGATATCTTTTGGAAATGACGGAGAAATGACTTAAAATCTCATCTTGCGCAGCCATATCAAAGCTTCTACAGAGCCTCTAAAATTTCTGACAACTGGCTGTAATGCCAAATTATTGGTATTCTTTAAATGTTTTATCTCAGTGTTTCCATCTGAAGCTTCTCTATTTGTGTGGACCCACAATGTGATCACATCTTCCACATTCATATGATCATGCTGATCATTACTACAACTGCTTTTTGGGATGATTCACTTAACCCGTTGACTATTTAATAAATAACAGATCTATTCTACGAGTAATGCTTGAGGAATTTCCTTTGAAGGATTACTACTGGTCATGTGATTATAACACTCACCTGAGATTTGATGAAACTTGCATTCACATGTGGAACTGTTCTTAAATTCTTAATTTCCTTCCCTGATCTTGACCAGAATGTTCTCCCTGAGGGATGAATGTGTTTCTAAGGAGAGTTTCAATGAAGCAATTACATTTTGGCAAGGTTTTTTCCTACTCAGTCAGTATTTGCTAAGGTAAATGGCGTCAACAGAAAATTTCTGACAGATTCTGGTCTCCAGGTAAATAAAATTTATGTTTTTTCCTGTAATGATATGAATGTTTATTTTTCCTTTTGAATGTGTTTTGATTTTTTTTTTTTAACTCGCTCCTTAATATCTTTTTTTCTCCTAATTCCAGTTTTAAATGAGCAAAAAGTCTCTGCATATTGAGAAAGAATGAGATAAATCCAAAGAAGAAGTAATTTTCCACAGGAATGGCTGAAATTAGATTTCTCAATGAGTTTGTGCATCTAGCTACAGCTTTGTGGGGAAGCAAAAATAAAATCAAATTATATCTAATTATATTGTACAGGACAATATGTGTATGTCCTATTTAATTACTAGTGAGAATAAATTAATTTATAGATGAATGAGGAACAGAATGTAGATGAGGAACAGGATGTCTTTGTCTGGTGATACCAGTGCATCAGACTGATATGTTAATGCGACATATGCTTATTGTGGTGGATTTTGCTGAAGTGCTATCAATTTCATTGTGTAACTAGCAGTGCAGAGAAGTGGAAAAGAAATAATAATTAATGTGCTGCCTTCTCGCAAATTTCTTCATTCTCTTTTGTGAAGAGGATAAAGCGGTATAGCAACTTCACAAGTAGAATAAATAACAGTTTGAGGTCAACTGTATATAATTTCACTGGCACATATCTTTTGTAGAAGTAGAATATTGTAGAACATGCTTGGTCAAGTCAAAATCTGCCACACACCCCATTGGGACTTTGCTTTTCGTTTGTAGGTTTCCATGAGATTCTTATTTCCTGCTAGCACGCAATAGCTGCTTCGTAGTTTTCTGAGAAATGCTGAGTTTGAAAATAAAAAAATTGAAGAATTCTTATTTTTAATTTCTTTCGTGCAATTTAACTTTTAGGGGAGACAGTGAGAATTTCTATTTGGAAAAAATAAAAACTCAAGGTATTAGATCTTCATTTTCATGACAGGTCTGAGAAACAACAGGGGGCACAGCACATTGCTGTATTACTCCCAGCTTATTAACAGAGAGGGTAGGATAAACCCTGCAAGAAAGGTTAGGGACCTGTTGTCACCAAGTCATTGGTAGTGTGCTAAACTGTCTAATCCCGTAGCAAGCTGACAGGCCTATCTGTGTGCACGGGGTTTGGCTTTCTTCTGAAAATGGCCTTTGACTCCACATAAGGCAATGCATGCAGATTTTTTTATCTTTTTTTTTTTTTTTTTTTAAATCATCAGTGAACCCAGCCTTCAACAAGGCTCAGAAGTCTTGCAGATATCAAAACTCTTAACAGTTAAAGCCTGTTTCCAGAGCGGAAGCAGGCCCTTAGATGGAATTGAAGGTGAGTCTTTACCCATTGAAGTTCAAGGTTTTTCTCAAAGGCTGTTTGCTGGATGGGACTGAGGACAGAGTGGTTATGAGTCCCTGCTTCAATAATCCGTATTGGTAGATAATACTGAAACATTTAATCAAAAATATGTTTACCATTAATTGTTATTTTGTTAATTATGGAAAAAAAATAAACTATTAGAATAGACTCGAATCTAAGCTTAATAAAATGTTTTACTACGTGTCAGAAGAGACACCTTAAAGAAGGTGCCAGGCCTGATCTGAATTAGGCCTTGATTAATTCTGGAAAATATATTTTTGTCCTGTTTTACCTCCAACCAGGGCAGACATGAAAAAATTAGTTGGGTGCTCTAATTCTAAGAGGAAACTTGTGGTCTGAAGAAAATTGTTGTGGCATAGAAGTATGAGGCCAAGCTGAGTTCGTAATCACCCCAGTGTGCTTGCCTTTTGAATGCAAGCCTTAGAGTACAACAGGTGTTTTTTTCTTTTTAACAGTTGTTCTCTACTGGTCAGAAGCACTAATCAGGAATCAACATAGTGAAAGTACAAGAACTACTTCAAAAATTAAATGGGTGTTTGTAAAATATTTTAATAAGCTAATGTGGAAAGTGCAATGGAACAAGTGAAGAATGGCAATGTTACTGAAACTGTTAATTTCAGCTCTTTGATATCAATTGGTAGTGTTTTGGTAAGACTTTTAAAATATTTCTCCAGGAGTGTCTGTTGATCCTACCCTTTGTGTTACACCATTCTGAAAATATTTTTTTAAGTTACAATTCAGAACGCCTTGCTATGATAATGAGATCTCAGTTATATCTAATTATGCTTTTCTTAGTTTTAATTTCTCTTATGCAATTTGACTTACTTTTACCAGAACGCCAGCAAAAGAAATTAGCTTCAACATTGGATAATTTAATTTTTATTTCTGACATCCAAATACTTACGAGCTTTACCAAGCACATTTTAAATCAGCATGTTTACTTGTCACACTGATCGCTAACAATCAATCTAAATAGTTTTAATTTCTCAATTCTTTGGAGGCTCTTAATCTCAGCTTTCCATGGAAAGAACTTGAATAAAGTTTTTGGAGGACTTTTCCCTCACGTAGTGAGCAAGAGTAAAATGGCTGGCCGATTCCATAAGGACGCTCGAGCAGAAAGCAGAAACCGCAGAGGCTTCAACTTTTGTGAATTGGCCCTTTAAGTGTCAGGCTCCCACACCCACATTTCTGATGGCTGCTCTTGCCTGGGGTAGGGCATCCCTCTCCTGTGCTTCACAGCCATGAGGTCAGTAGCATCTCATCTGAGAAAGACATTTACAGCTGCAGATTCCTGCAGAAGAGATCTACCACGGCTAGAGGTAGGGGTAGGGAATGTCTTTCCTCTGGCTTGGTCTTTTCTCCTGGTAATATAATGGATCTTAAGGAACTCTAAAAAAAAAAATAAATTGAAAAAAAATCAGTCTGTTCCACTTGATAAGAAGGCTTCTACCAATGCTTCATTCTGTTTCTCATGTTCTTGTATTTCTGAGAAGACATGCTACTAAATATACTTTGAGGGGGAGGGGGGAAGTATGCCTGCCATACAATGAATGGCATGTCTAAATATACATCTTCTGGTCAGTATTTCTAAACTTGGGCCCCTCTGCTTTTGTAATCAGTTATGCAGTTGGACCAGGAAATCTTTAGTAGGTTGAGGTGACAGCAGTGGAAGAAAGCCACTATACCTTTACCTTAATCTTGTGTCTGAAACAGCATGCTCCCGCTTGAAAAAGAAAGTAGGAAAACTTTAAACATAAAAATATAATTCTTTTTAATCACATGGCTTGTGCAGTAAATAAATAAATCTGCTATTGCAACAAATATCTGACTAGTACCCTTAGAGATAATACCATTTGCACCTCAGCTGCAAGTGAGGCTTTAGACCAATTCATGTTATGTTCGGGGCAAGGAAAAAGGCGCATGGGGAATGTAATATGCCAAAATTGAGTGAAATTGAAGGCTATAAATAAGGAAACAGTTATTTCACTTGTCTGGGGACTATATGACTAGAGAGATTGCATGGCACATTAAAGGTCATTCACTACATATATTTTGTTCTTAGTTAAATAACAATGACAAAGAAAGAAATTACTTTCGACAAATGAGATTTTAATGGTAAAAAGAACCATGTCTGATCTATAGCAGGGATATTGAAAAAGAAGAAAGATGATAAAGTCTTGGTGGTGTGACCTGTGCCCGCTCAGGTTGATTAGAGGCCTCAGTGGCAGTCCAGGCTTTAAAATGCTTTTAGTTTCTTGTATCCTGAAAACCTGAAAGCTTTTCTTGGTTTGAGGAAACCTGTATAAAAATGAAATATCTGGCCATTTTCAAGTATAAAGTAACATTTGAGAGCATGTTTCCTTTTTCACAACATTATTGGAACTTGCAGGATAGTTTAAAGTAATTTGAAAGGCAGGGTCGTTTTCATGCATTTTTTTTTATATATATGCATAAAATAGTATGTGTATATTTTCCCCTGTACCATGTGCTGGGACTTGATCTTCTAATTTTGTTCCTTCTCAAGTATCTCTTTGACTTATTTTGTTTTTTTGAGTAGGCTGTGAACTTGGTGAAATTTTTCTAGTTTTGGACTCCAATATTTGAGCAGCTTCTGTCATGTCTTATAGTACAACGTAAAGAACAATCACTCTTATTTGAAAAAAAAAAAGAAATTAATGACTTTTAGAGGACACACACTACTTAAAGAAAAGTCACATAAGTCTAAATATAATACCATCAATAAAACATGGTAACAGTGAACTTCCCTCCCCTGCCCCTTAACCTCTGGAACTTATTGAAAATTAGCATTATTTAACTGCAAATGCTACAATAAAACTTTTCTGTAGCATGAGGACTAAGAGAATGATTTACATAAAATGACGGTGTATACATGCCTTGCAGTGTTGTGTGCTATACTTGAAGGCAGACAGCATTTTTTTTGTCAGTGTCAGGTATTTTTATAGCAAATTATCTTGTCAGTTAGTACCGAAAAATATAACGTTGAAGTCACTGACACTATATTCAAGTTTAGACTGAATTTCAGAAATATAACTAAACTAAGTTGGGAAGTTAAATTAAGAGGAAAATAAGAAGTTGAAATTCTTCTGTTTGAACTTCCATCTCAGAAAGTCCGGTCCAGATCTGCCAGTCTCAGATGCCCTCTGTAATGTGTTGGTTTTCAGTGCTGTAATAGCGCCACTAGCGCAGCGCTCCCATAGCTCCGTGCTTGTGCACCTACGTCTGAAGAAAGCTGAGCACAAATCCTCTTTCTGATCCATTTGGAGCAGCGGGATTTCCTTAGAAGTTTTAACTGAGACGGATGACAGTCACTTTATAAACCCTTTGTGACAGCTTTTGTTTCTGTTTTGTTAAATGGAGAAGAAAGAGATGAGTGACCACAGCTGTGTAACCTGTGTAATCATGCCAGTGTCATCACAGAATGGGAGAGTTTGGCGGTAAATTGTATGAGGTTTGGAAAACAACAACGTCACATAATCTTCCTGCGTACAGAGGAGGGACTTGATTTCTTTTTACAATCTAAACCCTCTTTCTGGTTATGGTGGTTTTTTTTTCCACTAGTCTCTCCCTAAAGACTTCAAAACAGTTTTTCAAAGATAGATTTACATCTATGAAAACTGTACAGTCCAACTTTCTGGGGTTTGATCTGGATTTTTTTCCTGTTTTTATAGAGAGGAATAGTATTAGCAATGTTTCATAATGACAGTGGTAGAATAGTTAATGTTGGAAACGGCTTTTTAAAAACAAAAAAAGATGAAAGACCTGCCCTCCTAGTTCTGTTCCTGTATGTTAGATGAGTCTATGGAATGTGGCAGTTCAGTGTTCTGCAGCGTTGAGATGAACAATATCATGGAGTCGGTTAGTGCTGTATTCTGACATTTATTACGTGTGTATCAGGATTGCATCCCCTCTGTTCGCTGGACCATAAACTGATTTCTTTGTTTATGTGTTGCTGGTTTTAAAGTTGAGTAAAGGAGACAGATTCGCCACCCCCCTGCCCCCACACCCCACCCCAAGATTCTGTGGTATATCTATACAGCATTGAAAAATTGTATTACTTATTTGGCATAATATTTTTAAAGTCATTATGTGTTCTCTTTTCCAACTTGTGTGGCTGCAAATAGGATGTATTCTTCAGTAGAGCAGGTGTTCTCATGATTTCTGATTATGGCTTTCTAGGATTTTACCACAATCCTTCTAGCAGGAAAAAAAGTTTATCAGGAAAAAAAAGTACATGTAGCCTTTTAAAATGTTTTGAAGGACCACTTTAAAGCACATGCAAGTTTGGTAATCCTTTTATATTTTGATTGACATGTGTCATGTTCCAAAGCCGCTGTGATTCTGGGCGACGTGTTGTCCGCCCCTGGCTGTCCTGTGAGTCTCAGCATATGAAAGTTCTGAGAGGTTTCTCAATTTTGTTAACAAGAGCAGATGTTGTGCAACATTGTCACACTGTATTTTCTCACATGTACTGAGGAGAAAAGATAGCTGACCAGACTTCTTGTTGCTGTTGTAATGGCATATGAGGTCACAACTGACTCAACAGCAAGCCTTTGTCCTGAATCTTGTCCTCGACTACTAATACGCATAGGTAATAGGGTTTCTGAAGATATTTTCTTTCTTCTGTTAGGAAAGGACAAGGCAGCTGATACTAATTTTTATAACTTATTCACCGGGGAATCTTTACAGTTTCCAGTTTTCAATGAATTCTTTAACAACAATAACAACAAATCACAAAATTGTATTAAAACTAATTGGTTTACAAAGTTTAAGCACCAGGACTTGAGAGTGTTTCCTCTCTGTATCTCCTGGCTTTATTTTGATGTATGCCTAATTTTGTTATGATGCCATCTTGGGGAAAGACCTGACTGTGCACTAACCTTCCCACTCCATACTCTACACCCTACTGAGGGTTGGAAGGAAACCTAAGTGCAACAGGAGCCAGGAGACACTTTGGTTACCTTCTACTGAAAAGTGTCTAGTCTTCGGTATGAATGGAGCCAAAGACTACACTGGCTGTGGTCCTGGGAATGTCTTTTTCTCCATTCTTCTTAACAAAAAAACCTCTCTGACAAAAGTCAGAAGTTTTCTGATGTGGTTCTGCGGGCTGTTTAAATCAGCAGGAGTTGACAGTTGCACGTCTTTGTAGAAAGCAGTTTTCAACAGAATTATGTGCGAAATCATGTTTCTCTGAGCACAGTATGGATTGATAAAGATAGAAACTTCAAGCTGTTAGTAGAGAAAATTTCAGCCAGTGCTCAATGTAAAACATATTTCTGGGTTTATCTGTGTTAAGTTAATAAGGAAGCAATCAGATTTGAGCCCACGACTATTTCTGCTGTGTCTGTTTCCATGGTGTTCTTTGCTGCTTTTTTCCCTCTTTTGTCTTCAGACACACACGCACACATCCTCGAGATGTGGAAGGGAGGGGAGGAAAAGAGGCTGCAATGGCAGTCCCTCCTTCCCCTCTGTAGGTCTTGCATACCCTTTCATTTTGTCTGATGAGGAGCACCTGCATTTGCTCGCAGGATAACGCCTGTGCTGTCAGGGAGGTAGAAGGTGATGTTTTGCTGATGTTTTGCACACCTTAACAGACATGTGGTGACAGGCGTGTTAAGTATTAACCATACTGCATGTGGCAATTAGAAAACGAGAGTCGTACAGAACAGAAGATTCAGTGTAAAGGTATATGAAATGAAAATTTCAGTCAAAAAGTTGTTCTCCCCTCCCTGCCCCGACACCTCTCACACACATCTCTACTATCTATGTTGCATTATTTTCATCCACGTGTTTATTTAGGGATAATGAGTTAAATGACCTTCACAAGGCTAGACAAGACTTCTGTAATGGAGCTAGGTTTGAACACCAAGCTGATATCCTAACTTGTGGCTTCACAATTTCACGGCTGTAAATTCCTCCTCAAACTTACGTGGTTTTTTGGAGCTAATATCAGCAGTTAAGGCTGCTTCCCATTCCTACTTGATTCTCAAGAATCTACAGACAAAACCGTGTTGCTCCCTCTTATAAAATGTTGCAACAGCCTTGAAAAGGATGGGGTATTACCTAACTGTATCCATTATACAACAGAAAATAATAATTGAACAAATTAGATATTGCATTATGAGTTACAGAGAAAATTTGAATTCAACATCTCCTTCTATGCATGTAGCAAAGAGTGAAGTATTCTTATTCATACATTCGAGGACAGGTGTTGTTTTTTCTTATTTCTAGGGGAGGGAGTGTTGTTGTTTTTTGCTGAAATAGTGCAATATTCAACACATAAACAGAAGCTTTTCCTAGAAACTGAGTTACTGGAAAAGGAAAAAAAGATCCAAGAAACACAATCTGCATCCCTTTTTAGGGCTCTTGCTGTACAAGATCTTATTTCCTTGGAAACCTGTATTTTCACAGACAGAAGTGTTTCATGGGTTTTCACAAGATTTCTGTAAGGAAAGTTAGTTGTTTTTTGGGTGGGGTTTATTTTGGGTTTGGTTTGGTTTTTTTTTTTGATCCAAGGCGAGGTGTGAAGGAAAGTTGGCGTTTCCCTCCCTATTAAGCATTTCTAGAAGCAGTATATATGTACCCAGTTAGTTACTTGCCAGTGAGCGTGTAACATTCAGGCTATGTTCCAGCATGAGATACCGAAATCTTTTTTTTCAAAACAGTTGAGGAAATACATACATACCACTTCCAGGCTCAGACTGCTCTGATCCTCGGAGTATGAAGTCAGAGGCTTGAAGGGGGAGGCTGTTCTAACATTTGTTAGCCATTTCTTACCTTATTGAGAATAAAACCTGCTTGTACTTAGGCACCATTTGACCCTTTCCAAGGCTGGTATGATACAAAAGAGACTTTGCAGCAGATTCTTGTCCCTGCTTTTTCTGTGGAAATCGGAATCAGAGAGAGACCTTGATGATAGTTTTTGGTTTCAAAATGGCCTCAGAATGACGCTATCTTGTCTTCCTTTCCAAAAGAGGGAAAGGCCACCTTTAGCTTTAAAATTAAATTAATTCCTGTAATCTCAGTATGTTCTAGTTCTTAAATACCTAATTTACTTGCAGAAGTACAATGTCTATAGCAATATTGTATAGGGATATCTTTCCTCAGTTGTGTAATGGTTGTGGGCTGTTCAAAGATTGGTAAATGGATGAAGCAATACATCATCACTATTATACGAATGGTCTAAATTATATCAATAGTAAGTAATTAACAACAAATTAGGCCTGTTCATTTTGTCTGAATATTGCCTAAAAGAGTTGTGGTAGCGTACGCAATCTTAAATGGTTTTATTATGGTATGGAGTCTACGTGTTTGCTGCCAGCCTGGTACGGGTGTACTGTAATGTCTTTTTGTAGCTTTAGAGTTCATGTCTAAGTCATTCAACACAAGCAACATGCTTCATATGAAATTGGAAACACACAGCACCATTTTTAAAAGATCAGTTTCCAAAGTCTGGTTTTTTTTTTGGGTTTTTTAATTTTTTTTTTTTTTTTACCTTCAACACAGGGATATAATTACTTTTCCCATGCTCAATGCATATGAGGCTGGGAGGAAAGTTTAAAAAGTAGGAGCTTCAAAAGTTAAAATGGCTTACGCAAGAAAACTGCGATACCATGAACATGCTGCCAGGATTATCAGTCCTGTTATTTAACTACAAGACACCCGTTTTGTTTTTTTTTTTAACCTACTCATTTGCATTATAAACACAGTCTTATTTGGTTTATTATGAATGTTGGGGGTGTGGGGTGATGTCGTCTTTTGGTGGCAGTTCTCCCTCAAAAGGCCCACAATGCTGAAGTGTCCTGTTATACAGCTTACACAGAAATTCTGGTCCTCTGTAGACATGAAATGCCACATAGCTTGTTGCAACTTCAGTGATTTAAATGTTCCTTCTCAATCCTATCTCCTCAAAATAGAAAAAGTAACATATTTTTTCCCAGATATGTATCTTGCACGTATTTATATATAAATATATAACTTAAAAGTTTTTCAGAAGTGGTCATAAAATGTGTTCATTGGTTCATGAGAAGATTGAACGTCAATAAAAAATGAAGAGATTTTCAGATTGGAAAAAAAAAAGATACTTGTATAAAGAAGGTTACTACACAACCCCATTTTGGATTTTTTTTTTCCCCTGCTAAAAGTAGAATGGCGGATTTTTTTTTAATAGCATGAAAGACGGAGTTTGGATAGAAAAGTGCCATAAAATTTGCATGAAGAAATTTTAAAGGGAATAGAAATTAACACAGAAGATTAAATTGTGTCTGTGAGCAATTAACCTCAACAATACTAGAACGAACCTGACTGAGTAGCGAGAACACCTACTGTCCTGCTGCCACATAAAGACTGTAGGAGTTTTCTTGTTGTTGTGGTTCCCCTGCCACCTCCACCAACACCACAGCCACCCCCCCCTCCCCCCAAGCCCAAGTCTGCTCCCATAACTTTGACTATGAAAGGGAACTATCTGGTGGCAGTACAGTTTTTTTACTTTATTATTATGCATAGATCAAAGAAGGTACTGGGAACACACACAGTAGTTTCTTCTTTCTTCAGGTTATTGTTGTTTCCCTAATGCATATTTTTAAAAAATACTTTTTCTAAACCCCAGTTTTCAGTTCAGAGACTCTTTTCCCCACTGTTTCAATCACATGCCAGCATGTTGCAAAAAAACAAAAATGCAATTTGAAGAAACTGTATTCATACACTGTAAAAAGATTCAGTATGAGGTCTTTGAACTCCCCAGCCTAAACAAGAAGGACACGCTATCTTCTTTAATTACTGCCAACACACAGTATATGAATCTCTTTAAAAAAGCCTTCCTTTTTTTTCCCCAGCAGCTACACTTGAATTTTAAATAGTTGCAAACAAATGCATTTTACCAGAACTTAAATGGTTTGTAGAGTTTTACCATCAGTAGTACCTTTTAACATTGAATGCTCTTGAAAGAAAAAAAATAAAGAACCAAAAGAAGTATATATAGATTAATAAACCAAATTATGGAGGAAATGGTTAGCTTCCTATTGCTTGAAAAGTCTATTTAAATTCATTTGTTGGTTGGTTTGCTACTTCTGGTGCTTTCCTGAAAGGATTTCAGCTTGACATTGTTGCTTATCCCTCTCAATTGTGTTCCTTGCCTGCCTAGCTCCAGTCCAATGTTAATTTTACTTCCACAAAGTTTAGTGATTTTTAAACTTCAGAAACAACTCCTTTTTGTAGTTGACTAGGCAAAATTATTCATGACATTACCTATTCTAATGAAACAGAAAGGAATATAAACTATTTTTTGTTTCCCAAAGAATTAATAAACACTGTATTAACACATGTTTTTGAACGGTTAATTAGAATGTTATAAAAAGGTGCAAGTCTTATTATCAGTTATTTAAGGCCTTCTGACTCCAAAACTAAAGACAGTTTCCTATGTGTAGTAAACTACAACACGTGGACCACATACAATATAGACTAAATCTGTATTGGCTTTCTTTCATGTGCTTGGATCTTGGTGTACATAAGGGTACTGCTGCTGCTGGAGGGGTCTTCTTGTGGAGTACAGTCTCGCACAGATGTCTTTTCTCAGGTTTAAGCTCTGGGGGTTGTGAATTGAGCCTTCTGGCACCCACTTTCACATCCTTGGACTCCAGAGCAGATTTGCTGCTAAGCAGGCAGGGAGTCACATAAGAACTGGTGACCAGCCTGAAAGTTCATTTAGCCTGAAACATCTCTGACTGTAGCCATCAGTAGGTGTTCAGGGAAGAGTAAACATATAGGCATTCAAATATACAGGAATGCTTTTCTAGTCTACTCTCCCAACCTTCAACAATTTGTGGCTCAAGTCTTCCTTAGCCAGAGAGAAAATCTTTGCATTACATTACAGAGCTGTCTCCACCCTGAAACTGTGCAGTGAGTTCTTGAAATCTTATAAAATATTAGCATCTGCAACATCCCATGGCACAGAATTTATAGGTTGATTGCACATTATGTGAAGAGACATCTTTAGTTTTTTTTGAGCCTGTCGCTTCCTAGGTTGATTTAGTGGCATTTGGTTTTTATATTTGAAGGTAAAATGAGTGATTGCTTTCTGTAAACTGCTCCTGACTTGTAGACCTTTATCAAATTTACATCAATTAAGTCTTTTACAGTCTGTACTTTACTATATTTGGACTTACTTTAAACACAGGCAGTTTTGTATCTGTCATCCTTCTTGGTTTTTATGTATCTCTTCTAGCTCTGTCATATTGTGTGCACAGTTTTGGCACAGCAGAGCAGCATGGGGATGTACTTCATTTTATTCTCAACTTTGTGTTTTGCTTTTTCTGATTCCTTCTGACCTCTGACTGGACCTTTGCACAGAATCACAAACTATAACCTCATGTCCTGAACGGCCGGATTTAGCTCAGTACCCTTTGTAATGTTTGTTTAAATCAGGAGGGAGTAGCATTCTCCTTCCTCATTGAATGCAGCAGGGGAAACTTCTGTTAGTGACAGCAGTGGATTTAATATGGTGTTTTGTAAGTGTGCGCACATGTGGGTTTTTATTTCCCGGATGCTCTTGTTCCTTAATTCAGTAAGAAAGAGTCTTTATAGGAGGAAACCCTTGAAGATATATCTCAGGATTTTAAGAATTTTTGAGAAAAAATAGCAAAATAATAAATACTTAGTAAAGAGTAAAGAATATTTTTGTTCCTGTGAACCATTGAATAGAAAAGCCAAACTCTCTAAAGCAAGCCAACAAAATGGCAACATGTTATAAAAAGCTACCTGGATTGGCTGAACAAAGCAAATGAAATTTGTTTTGTTGGACTTGAGTAGACCATTACATCAGCATTTAAAATTTATAAGCACTAACCAGAGAGACAAAGTACTAAAATTGACTGCTATATTGACTGATACAGAGCTATATTAAATGGGCTGCATTCTGATAATTAAATCTAATAGGTTGCAGAATTGCATCCAAACAAACAAGGTCAAATTCAGTCGCTTGAAATCTTAAATGTAAACTGACAAAGCAGTATAGCCATAAGCAATCATCCTCTGATGTAGAAAACAAATATGAAGGCTAAGCCCATAAAATTGCTTAGTTGTGTCATTGTCCTTATCGGTAGATAATCTAAAAATGTCTTCTCAGTCTCCAGAGATTCCTTGAATCCCACAGATTTGACTGAAGGTGCAGATAACCCTCCATGTCCTGCTGTGGTAGAGGGTGACTCCAAATAAATTAATGCACTCAGCATTCCTGCAGTCTCCAGGGGAAGCTGTTTCTGTAGGCAGATTTCTAGACAAAACCGAGTTGAGTTTTGCAAAAGTATCAGCCTTCAATTCCTGACAGCTTCCTTTAAACAAACGTTCTTGGGTTGAATAGGTCACGTTTAAATTCCTCCTTGTGCTCTTCTGAGTCTGATACTAGAGTTATTGTGGTGTGGGTCCATAGCAGCCTACTGAAAATGTTATAATTATGTCTGTGCTTTCTTGCCAAATTGCAAAGAGTGTAACCCTTAGATTTCTCCATATTGGGCAAAAGCAGAGAGATTTCTCTGTACTTGTGATGAGTATCCAAAATACTGTAAAGCTTGGTTTGTTGGTTTTTTTTGTTTGTTTGTTTCATCAAGGTTTTGAAAAATAATTGTTCAAACTCTGAAGCAGAAGCTAGAGCTTTGACTTCTTTTCCTCTCCCCTGTGACCAGTTAGATCTGTTGAATCTCTGAACCTGTAAGATTTCATGGTTTGGCAGGTAACTCTTCTTCTACATTGAACAAGTCTGAAATATTAACATGAGGTTGAGAATTCAAGAATTTTGGTCCAGAGCCCATAGATACGCAAATGTTCCGTTTGTTTATATGTTCCTTAGCCTGATCCTTCTCCACTGAGAATAAATTATGCATACTGGAAGTTTTGAATTGTGTTTCTGCAGCAGGATTTGTATTTCAGCTTTGACTTGAAGTGTAAATAGGGCAGATGATTTTCAACGGCAAGATAAAATACCAGTCCATCTCAGGAATTTTGCTATGAGTGAAAGACTTTAAGTGAATGATGGGGAAGTCTGAGGAACCGAAAGTTTAAATGTTATAGCATTACTTATATAATCTTGCCAGATCACATGAATAGCAACAGCTTTGAGAAAACACAGTTGTAAGTGTATATATACATTTTATTTATTTATTCAGAACATTAATACAAATTAATCTTGCTCCAAAAGGAGGTTTGCTTTATCTATTTTTCTGATTCTCTGGTTCTTAAATACAGCTGTCAGCCTTTTTCAACGAAGGTGTACACCGCGCTTTATATGCTTGATTGTAACAAATATGCCAACCTTCTTTCTACAGAGCTCCCAGCCAGTCAGTCTGTAGTAACTATTGGTCATTGCCCTGAAATTGAATCAGGGTTGCTTAATAGTCATTAGTGTAATGGATAATCTGCCCAGCAGTAGTTCTAAGAGGTTCTGGTCTGAGTCAAGGTACAGTTGTTTAAATGTCTTCTCTCCTCTAACAATTTTGTATTCAGAGAGACATGGGAAAGGGGAGTGAGCACAAAACGGTACGCAAGATATTTGAAGATCTCTCAATTTTTAACATCTTGGGATGCAGCATGTGTGTTGATTATAGTTCTATGTTGCCAACAGATTAGTTTTGAAAAAACAAGGCTATATTTTGAGATGGTTAGAACTGACATGTTTTGCTGAAAATTACTGGGTGTCAACTTCAATTGCTTAAGGCATTTGGTGATCTTTCTATAATAAACATAGAAACACTGTATTTAGTAGAGGCTGACTCTGCAGAAACTGTGATATCTCAAGATGTATAGCTTGTCTGGATGAGGTGAATTTAAACAATGTCTTTGCTTAGTAGAGTGTTTGGGGTTTCTTTTTTCTTCTGTGTGTGTGTATATCTACATATCTCAGCAAGTATATCTTCAAATATGCTACCTACACTGGGTATGCTTTCACCTAGAATTGCATTGCTGTTGCTCTGGGTGTCTGAGGACAAACCAATCTGCATTGGATGCAGGCAAGCCAGGGGAGAAGTTTTTCCAATCAGTGCAGAGGAGGCAAAAGCGAGGATTATAGGGAGATAAATTAAGAGTCTGAAAACTCAGAGGTACTTTGCCATTGAGATGATCCTCTCCTAATCATCATCTCACTTCAGGGAATGAGCTTATGTGGGGAGCGTGTCGTGCTCCCCGCTCAGTGAGGGCAAAGTGCCCCGCAGCTCACTAGCTGCAGTCTGGTTAACAATGGTTATGAGTCCATAAATTAACGTCAATCTCCAGTGGTTGGAAGACTTCCTCGGATGTGGAAAAACTGCAGTGCTGATATCTCTTCATCCTTCCAATCCCTCTAACAGGGATTTGAATTGATTTTTTTCTAAGATAAGCAGTGTCACTGATCTTTTTAATTCATGGTTGCGAAAAACTCTGTAAATTCTGAATTTTTGAAAGCTTAATTTTCTAAGACATTAAAAAAAATTAAAAAAAAAAAGGTTTGTGTGTGACTGCAAGAGGGAAGAATACATTAATTGTTTGACAAAAATGCTTGATTCTAATTCTGATATCACTCCCAGTTTTCCCAGCTTTTGGGATTTCAGAATAACAGGGGGCGGGAAAGAGCACATTGCACCCAGTCTTCTAATCTCTCTGCTTAAGCTGTTCATTGGCAACTCAGTCCATATATGAAATAACACATTCAGGTCTTCTCTGTGTCGTTGGTATGAAGTGGCTAAGTTTGGGTAATAGCTCTTTCTAGATTTCTTCCAGAAAGTAAGGAGAATGTGTTTGATAGATTTTTGTTGTTGTTTTACTTCATTTTGTCAAGAAAATATATTCTTCTATCTTGTTCCACCTATATCTAAACTGGCCTGAGAATGAAGTGCTAAATTTAAAAGTGAAGAATGTTTTAACAAAACCAATTGGAAAAGCTAAATCTGCACAATTTCTTTGCCTGTGTCTGTATAATAAATAAAACAAGGAAACAAAGATTAAACTTATCTCAAAGAAGTTGTCAAAAAATTGTATCTTATAGCAACAGATATTACTGGAACAAGAATAGTAGTTGTCTTTGTTCATGCCCAGAGTTTGATGAAATGGCATGAAGAAAAGAGAAGCTTTCTCAGCAATAAAACCAGGCAAAGTACTTATTAATTTAAATCCCTATCTAATATGTTGAATATTTTCAGTGAGGAAAAGCATTGTAAATTATTTTTTTTAAGCCAAAGTGTTGATGTTTTGGTAACTTAAAAAAAATAATTAAAAAGATATATCTATTCGGAAACTTGCTTAATAAAGGGGAAAATTTGGCAATAAAACCGCAAACGTACAGAAAGTGAAATATTCCATTTGATCAGAGACTATATTTTTTTTTGTGGTTCAGCCAGCACAATGAAAAATCCATTATTCACACAGCTCAGCTCTGCAGTAGGCTCTAATACAAAAATACACTACATCAGAACTGTGACAAATTGAGACAGAAACGTTAAATTGATAAAGCAGATCCACACCAGAGGACTGTACTTTGAAAGTTATATCAAGTAGTATCAGAAATTGTGGGGAGTTCTTTGCATATTAGCCCCTTTATAAATTGAACACATAGACTCAAAATTATGTGAGCTTGTTGTTTTGGGGTTTTTTTATTCTACCTGTGTGTATGAAGGCAGCACTCATTTTTTGGTGGTTTTTTTTTTTCAGTGGCTTTATATACAGAAATTACAAAATATGTACTTTTTCATTGTGGGTGCACATCGTTATTTTAAGGAAGGCCTGTGAAAAGCTGCTCATGCCGTGGAAGCCCGGCAGTATTTCTAACACTTCAGCTCAAACAGAAGGCTGCAAACACTTTTGAGATATTTTGACAGCTTTTTTTCAATCAGTATCAACAGAAATCAAATCCTTTGTGTTCTTGTGTGGTTTAAAGGGGAAAATACAGGCATGCGAACCATCCCAGTGTATCTAATAGCTGAATAATTATGTCACATATTGAAAAAGCCTAGGTTTAATTCCTGTCTTTTTTTCATAAAAGAGGAATGCCTTTCACTGGGTTATAACTTCAGTGTGTCTCTTTCCTTTTAAAGTGTTGGGGTTTTTAGTGGTTTTTGTTTGTTTGGTGGGGTTTGGGTTTTTTGGTGTGATTTTTTTTTTTTGTTTTTTTTGTTTCCAGAATTGATTTGTTTCTGACAAAACTTTAAGTTTTAAGAAATCCACTTTTCTAAATAAAAATAATTTTCACATATCCTCCAACCAGCCTTTTTAAGGAATAGTATTCACCTGGTTTTAAAACTCAATTTAATATTCAACGCATGATTATTTTTTTAGTGCACTTTCCTGCAGAGCACTAAATATAGAAACACCATAAATTAATACTTTTTATAGATGGTATACTAAGGCTTTTCCTACCAGTGACAGGAATGCTAAAATTTCTGTAAGTTTTAAAATTATTAGTTTCTACCATAACATAAAAGGAGCAAAACGTGGGAGTATTAATATTTATTATCTGAAACAACAGAGTATGTTAGAAATGTCCTAAAGCCGTGTTTTCACTTCAAAAGAACAACTCAATGTGTTAATTGTTTGATGAAAGACCCAGAGTTATCTGTTTCTGTATGTACTCTAAATGACCTAGCCCAAGAAGTGGAATCCTGAATGGACTTGGCTTACAGCTTTAAGGTTTGAGCTCGTTTAGTACTTCAGAAGGTCGTTATGAAGAAGTGAATAAGTTAGTTATTGCAGATTTGCTGGTAAACTTGAAAGCGCTGACCATATACATTATGATAAAGGTCAGGGTCACAGGAAGCTTAAATTGTTATACCTAAAGAAGGAGACTTAGGAACAAAATTGTTTTCTATGCTGAGAGAGGATGGGGAGAAGTAGGACAAAGAAATAGTGGTGTGTTGGGTTTTTTTTGGTGTGGTGCTTTGTTTTAAATCAGTGTGAACTCTGAGTTTCTAAGGCCTGGGAGCTAACATTGAAACTCTAAACGTGGAATATTATGATAACATCTGTTACTACTGATGCTTTATCAAAGAGTAATTTGTTCTTTCTGTTACTACCTCCAGTTTTTACAGCATTCCATTAACAGCATAATGAAAGTACACAGGGAGGCATAGACTTAAAAGCAGCTTTGGTGTTCTCTGGCAGTTCAGTAGTCCCATAAAACAGGTTCTTTCCAGCTTCCCCAGCTCTTATGCTGGTTGGGCAGATCCGCAGTAGGCAGAAAATATGTGCCTTTTACAAGTCAGAGCCTGGCGGTTCTTGAGGATATGAGAGGTGGCCTGGTGTTCTGAAGAACTGACAGCCTGTTTTAGATGTATTACCTAAGGCAAGCTAAGGGAATAGAAAGTGCAGGGGAAATCGTGCTAATGGGGAAAGAAAAATAAATCTTGGGCTCTTTCTAGATTCTACAGGTACTGTGAACTGCATCACTAGAAATTGTAGGTTCGTACTTGGTGTGGAGTAGCTGAGTGACATGCTTAGCGAGAAAGGATGCCAATACTTGCAAAAGCCTACAGATCTCCCACAAGGTATTTTATTACCTTTTTGTTTTCACTTCCAGTTCTCTGTAGCAACTTGCTGAACAAATGAAAGTCACTTTCTGTTTTATCTGAGCCATTCTTCAATGTTCCTATTATGAAAAACCTTAGAACAGTTTGACAAGTGTTTTCTTTTTAGACCTTGAAAGGACACTAGAAAATAGCAAGTTCCTTCCCGGATTTTCTGACAGACTACTTCCACATGCAACTTTTTACTTTTTTACAAGTTCTTGGGAGATACATTTCTCAGAATATGCTTTTTAATGTATCACAGAAATAAATTAACACATAGGATTTTATTAGAAAAACTGTAGCAGTTTGTGCTCAGGGATAAAATTTCAGCACTTGCTGATAGCAGCAAATAGAAAGAAACCAAACCATCTTCTAGAAAAATACGCAAACGGGATAAAAAAAAAAAAACTTAGTTATTTGTAAAGCAAAACCATGAGTACATGAGCTTGTGTCTGAAGTCCAGTTAGTTTGTGTGAGTAGTTTGTTTCTCAAAACCCATTAAATGTCAGTCTTAGGCTGTTAAAACTTTTCATATTTTGAAGCGAAATGCAGTTCTTATGAGGGGGAAAAAAAAAAAGCATTTTTATTTTGCAGAATGAGAATATGACACTGGAAAAAATACGTGCAGCCTGGTATGACAGATGGTGAGGACTGCAAAGCAGCCATTGGTATTAATATCTAATTTAAAATTAACTAATGTTTATAGGTTTTTCTCTATATGAATGGATTGTATATATAAATGGAGTTCAATAGGATTTGCCTGATGCAGATGCTCTCTTGTTCGCTTGGTTGGAGCCACTGCAAATGGTCTGACTGTTTTTGGGAGATATGCAGGTACATACTTAAAAGCCTGCTTTCTGTTGCTGAAAGGATTTGCTTTGTCAACACATTTGAGAAATGTTGCTGTTCTGTAGGCACTTCCTACTATCCATTTTAAGCATGGTGGAGGGATCTGTCTGGGACTGAAATGGATTTTTTCCTAGGTAAAAGAACAAAAATAACACTTTATTTAACCATGTATTTTGAAAAGGCTAACCAGAATTTTAAATGTTGGATGCCTGCGCTTAAGCTTGTAAACTAACGCTTAAACATATGTGGTTTGACTTTTCAAGATGTGCAGCACTTATCATTTTGAAGGATACACTAGGTGCTGAGTGCCCTTAATGTTCCAACACTTTTATTCAAAAACCGCTAGCAAGATCAGAAGGTTAGACTGTCTTCTAGCTTTAAAAATTGTCCTCTAATTTAACTTTCTAATCTTTGCTATATAAAATATCACGTATGTTTTTGCAATTTTAATTTAAGAAGTTTGTTGGTACGTTCTCATTATGTGCTCTATCCATAATGGAGTGGCACTAAGACAAAGATAAAGTGTAAGTTCTGTTAAAGCAGCTCATTTTCTGGATAGTTATACACAGGGATCAGGCTCAGCACTGAGGAGAATTGATGTTGTGAACAGCATCTAGCCGAATGGTAAAAGTTAGAAATTGCAAAATCCTTCAGAAGACTGTTATAAATTTTATTTAAGCAAGGCTAGGCCAGGTCAAGCTGTAATGGTGGAAAATTGTGACCATTTGCTAGCTGCTTTAAAAAAATCAATTTACTGGGGCTATCCTCCAATTTCAGAGGTTTTATTATAGAAATTGACAGAAACGCAATAAACTATATACTTTTAAAAGCTGGTCATATATTGAATAAGACCATAGGAATTATTTTTTTAAATTTGCATAGTTATGCATAATCGCTTTTATCTCTGGAGTCATTAGTCAGAAATATTCAAGCAAACACCTGAATGTCACTGAGAGTATTTTTTAATTTGTACACTCAAAAATAGCAGTCTCAATTTGTGGTTTCAATTTGCAGTTTTGCAAGCTATAGGATAAGTTGTCAACACCAAGAACATACTTTTAATTTCAGAGAGGTGTTTATTCAGGCATTCCTATTTTGGTATATTCCAATCTTAAAAAAAAAAAAAAAGTATTTCAGAAAGCCATTGACGTGGGACTCTTTGGGGAGAGTTACAAGAACAACACATATGGACAAGCCCATATGTTCCTAAGATGCTACACCACTTTCAAATTTGCTGAGTTTCTGGAACTTTTGGATCTATTTATGTCCAAGCCCAATGTGAGTAGAATTAGGATATTTTATTTTATTTTTGCAGAGAAGTGACCTAATCTAACCACCTTTTGGTGATGTCAGAGATTGCAAAATCTAGTACCTCATTCGGATTTAAGTATTTCATGAAAGGAAGCTGAACAGAATGAATGAGAAGAGCAACCAGCTTCGCATTTTTGACAACTTTGATAGGAATATCACTGCTAAAAATACAGTGTTTCATGGTAACTGTGTGTTTTGAGGGAGAAGCAAAATGGATGATATTTAGCTGTGTTTTCTTAACTAGTTTCCACAACCTGCCCTACATAATTTCTTTAAGGATGCATACTCCTGCCCTTTGAAAGTTTTGTGAAATATAGCAGGAAGTTAGACACTTGCTAAGAAATCAATTTGCTATTCCAGTAAGTGTTCCAGTCACTGAATTTCACACATGAAATGAGATGCATCAACCAGTTACCTTCAAAACCACTCTTTAGTTGTGCCAGATTAAGTAAAATTTAAATGAACTATTTGAATGCTGCATTCAAATTGACACCACATTTATATTTCTTTGTAAAAGACAACAGTGAAGAAAAGAGATCCTTTTGATTAAGCAGGGTTTTGGCTCTAGAATTTAACTGACATTATGGATAACTCCTTAATGTGCTTATTTGGAGATTCTGTCCTTCAATTTATCTTATCTCAGGCTGTGCTCTGAGGGAGAACAATTTCTTATCCTGGTGTATGCATGCTGAATTTTATAGCGAAAGCTTTCTTGGAAGCCTTCAAAAGATGCAGAAAAATACATTCCTTTCTGAAGCATATTTACATCTAAATGTTTCAGAAAAAAACTTGGCACCCTTTTAAATAAACTGAAGAATGTGTCGCTCACCTGGAATTATAAGTGTCACTTTGACAGAATTTGGCGTCTGTCTATGTAACAATTTCTTGGTCCAACAAAGGGTAAAACTGTTTCCTAACTTTCAGTGTGAAGAGTCATTCGTTGTGAAACATCTTGCTACCTGAACTTCCTGCTGTGCATGAAATTGCACATCACCAAACATGCTGTATACAAATATCTAAATACATGAATGTAGCTCATTACTGATTCATGCCTTAGACTAACTGTGAAGGTAATTTACTGCTCTGTGATCCCAAGAAGTTTGAGATAATAGGTGTTGGTGAATTGAGCTGTTGAGAGACAGAGCAGTGCAATATTCGTCATTCCTTTAATGAGTGACGTGGCTTCAGTTCCATACAGACCGCAAGGACAACTGACGTGCTAAGTTTATGTCCCCCGATGGTTATTTCAACCAATTCTTTCCATTTAAAATATATGCCACAATTTAGAGCAAGACAAATGTTACAAAAAAAGAGTTCCAAGTAAATAATTCAGCTAACACCAGCGAAAAATTCTTCAATAATGTATTACTCAAAAACCTTTCAGCCACCCCTACCATGAATAATAAATATTGAATAGTTGCAGTGAAAAGGTTCCTAACACACTGCAGCTAAAAATTGTTCAAGTTGCTGTAGGAAGACTCACAGTAAAAGTCTTTATTCCCTTATGTTTTTTTAAGTGCAAAGTGTTGACCGCATCAGCAAGAAATAACCAAATGGTAAAGACGTTGACACTGAATCTCTGTAACTTTTATATCCATATTATGTAAATAGAGGATTTCTGCCTTCTTTCATGCTTTTATGAGCACTGAGGAATGCTGAATGAGTCTCATCATGTGACTACATTAAACATAGTTGTCTAAGGTTCACAATTTTTTCTAAATTTTCAGGAAAAAGAAAAACAGAGCAAGGTATACATTTCCTCAATTTGTAGAAATGTTTGTAAGATAGTGCATGTACTTTTTATCTTGACTATTTCACTGTTCAGGGTATCAGTGAAGCACTTGGCACACTGGAGAACAGGAATGGAAAAGAATAATGAGAACCCTGGTCCATTGTACAGTCACCATGTGTTGGATGCTCATTTTTTCTCTCTCACCCATGTGTTACTTTACTCAGTACCAGGTAAAGAATGTTCGAGATTAAACCTTGGAGAAGAGTTACCTGAAAGACACATGTCACAGAATGTACAACAGC
The DNA here is from genome assembly GCA_008711295.1 of Anarhynchus alexandrinus. NCBI lineage: Eukaryota > Metazoa > Chordata > Aves > Charadriiformes > Charadriidae > Anarhynchus > Anarhynchus alexandrinus. The sequence goes on from VUYV01000245.1 coordinate 132,378, forward strand.
AGGATGAGAAGGAATATACCCTTTTCTTCCTTTGTCTTTTGTCTGTTGTAATTCATTTGCCAGATTTGGTTTCGTTTGGAAGCTCAGATTTGTTTGCCTGCTTGACCAGAATGCTTGTCTTTGCCAGCTGTGCTGTCATAATAATAACTTTGATACTAGCTATCTGTGAAATCACTTGGAAAACTGAAGACGGTGAAGAAAATAACAGCTCATTATCAGAAATTCCTCCTGCAAGCCTGTATATATGCCTGGTATATCTGCAGAAGTTTCTGAGAGAAGCTTCATGTATTGCTGTGATTTAGGACCTACCTGCCTAAGAGAGGTTTTCTGATTAAGCATATATTCAGTTTCTCAACATTACACTGTATGGTTATGCTCCCTCTATATTAGCAATAACTATCTACGGCAGATTATATATCTTTACATCTCTATGACTTAATAATTTTCACCCGATTCCTACTCCTGTCTTTAACAAAGTAGTCATAAGTGAGTAATCACCTCAGAAAAGGATAAACGTTTGTACTGCTAGCTAGATGACACACATGGCGTTAGAAATTAGAAATCGTGATTTACCGGGCAATCATAGATGATAAAAGCAACAAATAGATCCATGAGCATACGCTTCTTGAGCAGTTACCAGACTTTAAGCACTATTAGTATCTATGTCGTGTGCCATCCCTCTCCCCTTTATTCCCCCCCCNGATACTGGCACTTTTTTTGTTGTTGTTTTAGTCAAGGAAATCCTGTCAGTTATTGCTTCTGTCTACCTTCTTGTTAATGACTCAATGTTGTGACATACATTCACGTGGAAAAAGTGTTTTGACTGAAGTTATTCAGAGCAACAGCAAAAAGTACTAAGAAGTTTCGTTTGAAAAGAATAAGAAAATATTCTGACCTGTCCATCAGACAGGATAGTATTATTGTAGACAGAATAGCATGCTTAACAAAAGTTACCTAAGATAACAGAGCTGGCAAATCTTAGAAACTTATTTAATATTTAAAAAATATTTCTAAATCTTAGTATTAGCTGTTACTCTGATGGGCAGTATCTGCCCTCTGGTGGCTACATGTGCAGTGCAATTTAAAGGTGAAGAAGGAGATGTTCAGGCGTCGAGGGCTGCCTTCATTGCTAGCAAATGCTATTAAGCGAGGACAAAAAAGTCCCCATTTGGAGGAGGTCTGCAAAGTTCATCTAATTTTGGTTACCCCCGAATAGCTGGTATCAGTAACAGACAGACGTAATCTTAACGAATGTAATTTTGAATACATTTGGAAATACTGGAAGTGCTGAAACATGATCTTTAGATCATACGTCTGTTAAAATGAAGTATGACTACATTCCCTGCTCTCCTACCGGGGGGTGGAGGGGGGGAAGTCCACCAAAATTCAGCAATAAAGATGCTCAGTTCTATCAGTCCTAACCACCAATAAATGGTTTTTCATGCAGATGGTCTTGGCCTACTGAACAGTGATGACGGTATGTTAGTTAGGCTACCAAACACAATGAATTGCTAAAACCAAAGATTTGCCAAGAAAAAGAGGACTCCAGCTGAATGTCTGGTTGAAATCACACCCAAATATAACTTCAACTTTTTTCCTGCCTGATTATTATGTAATTTACTCCAAGTTAGACATCCTTTCATTTGCATGTGTACGTAATTGGGCTGTGAGGGATCCATCAAAATCGTTAAGCTTCTCTGTTTATTTCTTCCCTCTCCCCTATAGCCTTTAGCGATTACTTTTTAATCTTCTTTCCTTTTATCCTTTACTGCTCCCTTGTGGTGTACAGTAGGAACATCATTCAGTGCCTTTTGTTTTCCTCCCCTTTACTTACTGTGAGTAAAAATATTTAAAGAATGCTTGAAAGCAAAGAATGGCATGTGATTTGGTTGTACATAGGTCTCCATTATCTCTAGCTTGTATTTAAATATTTATCTGCTTTTAAAGTACAAGTGGAATATGAACACCACAGAGATACGATTCAGTCCAAAAACTCCTCTGACTTTCTTGGCGTAGAAAATACAGTTCTGAAAACTACCTACTTCTTGTACAGCATTTAGAGGAACAAGACCCTCCAGGCACTAGCACAGGCAATTATTGAGTATATATCCTTCAGAGTACTGCTTATTTACATAATTCATATCTCTTACTTTTAACAAATGAAATCATTGCCCAGCAACTGCTGTGTGATTTCCCTCCTTCAGCACCAACATGTTTAAGATCTGCCTCTTGAATTCCAAGATAGACTGTGACACTGACATCTTCCTAAAAATCAGAATAAACATCCATAGGTAAGTCAAAAGCTAGGGGTCTGAAAGAGTAAATGGGAAGGAAGAATAGAAACCTAAACTGTAACAATGTTCAGGATGGATACAAGAAATGAAATTGCTCTAAGTAGTGGTTTGTCAATTGCCTTTAGTTGTATTTGAGATGGTTACAGGATCTGACATAAGCTTTACTGTTAAAAAAGGAAATTTTCAGAATCAGTTTTTTTCACATCATATACATATTTTCTTTAAAAAAAATCAGATTTGCAGAATATAATTCTGAAATATGCAAATATCTCCTTCTTTCTGAGTCTGTTACCATCTTTTGTGGTAAATTAAATGCCAAAGCTTTGCAGATTCCTGCTATTTCAACCCAGGTATTTCTATGCAGATATTTCTACCATTGGCTTTCCATTTTTTCTCTTTAGTGTGCATAGCATGTATTTAGATTTTCAGCTTTAGTAACCAACAAAAAAAATGTAATATTTACCTCTCTTCTCTTTATTTGCCATATCTTCTATATGTAATTCAAATTTCTGCTTTCTATTTTCTGAATTTCCTCTGCTTTTTGCTTAGTTTTTTGAAGTTAAGACACTGTTTATATGAGACACTTAAATGAATTCACTACATCAAAGATTATTGCTGTAAGTTATATGACTTCCACTGCCATTAATTACATTGGATTGGTTTCTGTCAGATTAAAATGCTGTCTCTAGCATGCACATTGAGAATTTCCTTGTGCATCCAAAATCCATTTAAAATTATTCTTAACCCTGACTGAAAGAAAACAAATCTATAAATTAAATACAGTACAATTGTTTAATTCCACCTTCATATTTGTACCTCTAACACTTCTGTAGTCTGGTTTGTAGTAAAGACTTTTGCTGTAAACGTTAGGAAACGAAAAATGGTAGCCTAAATATGTCTTCTTTAGCTTTTTCTCCCGCCTCCCTGATGCTCAGTCCAGGCAAGATTTATTGACACTAAAAATAAATGGTGACTAGCAGCTTTCATGTGAAGCTTCGTGCTTTTGACAGATACTTTAGGGTTCTTAAATTATAATAAATAATGCAGAAATCAAAATTCTGATTATTTCTTTTTCTACACTAGTTAAAATTGTCCAAAAAAAAAATACGTATTACCATTAGTTCCAATGATGCTACTGGTTCTGTACTTTTTTGGCTTCATACAAGTCCTTTGTGGAATTTACTATTTTAATGAAGTGCAGTCAGCATGTATTATGAGAGCTTACGTGGCTTCAGAAATGCAGAATACAGTCTGATGTACTAGTTGTGAGCATTCATGTCCATCTCTTTCTAAATGTTTATCACCAACTATTTGAAAAGAGATATTAAGGTCATTGGCCAAAAAAATCCTTTAACAAAAGAGGTTACAAACGCTTAATCACACACAGAGATGAGCCAAGTTTAAATTTAGTCAAACAGTTGTTATAACAAGATTATTCCTGTGTAAAACTAACTCAGTCTTATAGCATAAATGTTAATGTATGCAATATGTCAAAACCTCATGTAGTTCTAATAAGGTACTGAATAAATGGAATGCTGCTTTATTCAGCAATGACTGATACTTAAATTTGCTATTTTTTAAGACAGTGCGTGGTTACGATAGTCACTGATAGCAGTGGTAGGTCACAAACTTTTAGGTCTGTTCTCCTTTCTGTGTGTAAGCTTAGTCTATTAAAGTTAGTAATTCATCTCCTGAATGTGCACAGTTCAGATCCAAATATTCAAATAACAATGACCCTCTTTACTTCTTTCAGTAAACCCACTGTGTTATATATCAATTCTACCTTTCCTTTCCTAATAAGTCACTTGGGCTGCTTAAAGTGGTGGAGATATCATAGAATCGTAGAATGGTTTAGGTTGGAAGGGACCTTGAAGATCACAGAGTTCAGGGAAATCTCCCACTAGACCAGGTTGCCCAAGGCCACGTCCAGCCTGGCCTTGAACATCTCCAGGGATGGAGCTTCCACAGCTTCTCTGGGCAACCTGTTCCAGTGCCTTACCACCCTCAAAGTGAAAAACTTCTTCCTAATGTTGAATCTAAACCTGCCCTCTTCCAGTTTGAAGCCATTCCCCCTTGTCCTGTCACTACATGCCCTAGTAAAAAGTCCTTCCCCAGCTCTCCTGTAGGCCCCTTTTAGGTACTGGAAGGCCACAATAAGATCTCCGCGGAGCCTTCTCTTCTCCAGGCTGAACAGCCCCAACTCCTTCAGCCTCTCCTCATAGGAGAGGTGCTCCAGCCCTCGGATCGTCCTCGTGGCCCTCCTCTGGCCCTGCTCCAGCAGGTCCATGCCCTTCTTATGTTGGGGACTCCAGAGCTGGACGCAGTACTCCAGGTGGGGTCTCACGAGAGTGGAGTAGAGGGGCANCCAGGATGTGGTTGGCCTTCTGGGCTGCGATTGCACATTGCTGGCTCATGTTGAGCTTCTCGTCAATCAGCACGCCCAGGTCCTTTTCTCAGGGTTTCTCTCCAGCCAGTCTCCACTGAGCCTGTATTTGTGCTAATATCCATTAGTATGTAAGAGGTCTCTGCTGAAGTCTGCTGGGTCCCAAACCTTAACCTGCCAGTTCTAACAATTTGGGCAACAGATATTGCTTTTATTGGTACTGTACTGACATTGGTCACTTTTTTGGCCTGCCTGATATGGAGAAAAAAAGAAAAAAAAAAAGGTGGCTATGCACGTGCAACCAGCCGCATGTTGTTATTGCACTGAGTTAAGATGACCCAAAGTGTGTATAATTACTCTCGCCTTCATCTTGGTCCCCCATGAAATGTTGGCCAAAGTGCCCCAAGTCTTCAATGTGCACCAAAGGAAGAGTAGCAGCACTCCCTCAGGTGGCCTGGGTCAGGGGCCTACGTGCAGAGAAATTCTCTGGAGCCCTGCCACTAACCCTCAGGAAGTCTCAGCAGGTCACTGTAGCCTTTGGTTCCGCTTCTCCTCGTTCCAGTCTGGAGCAAGAAGACCTATAAGGACATCCACTCCTGATAGCAGGCTGTCGTGTCTGTGTGGGTGGGGATAAAAAAATGCATTTAAAATGCCAAAATACCCTATAAAAAAAGCTGTCAACATAATGAGTGATGAATTATTGGGGAAGAGAGGGGATACTGGATGTAACATACTTTAAATCAGTATTGGAAATGGTTTAGAAAGTAAAGGCCAATGTTATAATGTACTCTGAGGAAGGAAGTCACACAAACAATAAAAACAAACTGTTGGAAATTGAATGAGAGAACTCTGACAGCCAATGCATAAATAGCAGCTGTTAAAGAAATGTCACACCTGATTTTTTTATTATTTTTTTTTTCATTTGTGTGCACAGACATTTGTCACATTTATAGAAGAATAAGCTGTCCAATGACTGAGAAATACCTGGGAAAGTAATAAAACATAAACCCAAGATATAAAGCACTCAGGAGACGTATATATATAAACGAAAAGAAGATGTATGAGAGGCTTTATATATAAAGTTTAGAAATAAAAAATATGATTTTTTTTATAATAATGATGATAACTTGTTTTCAAGTAAGATACACAGGCATTATATTACCAGTAGAGGAGCACAGCTAGTGAAATCTTCTTATGGGTGGTGTCCAATAAACCCAGAATCCAAGCACGGGTCACATTGTAATGTCTGAAAGAGATTTTCTTCATAATTGTGGCAGGAAAGGTTGTTCCAAATAGTGAATTTGTCATACTAGGTTACATCGTCCACGCAACAAGTCTTTTCATTAACTGCAGCAAAATACATCGACTTTACAAAGAAATTGGGTTGCCTTTTTGTTTTCCCCAGAGTTATTTTTCTAACGCTCACCCACAAAAACTATTCCTAGGCTGTTTGATATTTCCTGCTTTGATGAACCGTGACGTTATTAGTTATACCCTGTGGGACATGCCATTTTCTGTACAAGTAGTTCATATAATTGGCATTCCTGGGGGAGTTCAGCATCTGAGTGAACAGTACCTACCTGAAACAGAACGTGCTTGTGGGTAGATGTCCCGTAAGCAAAGATTCTCTAAGGCGTACCTGGTGAAGATCATCACCTCGATGGTAGAAACAATTGTCTCCAAGTTTGTTGAACTGACATGAAATCCTGTTTAACTCACCATTACAAATGGTCAGTTAACTAGATCACCAAGGACATACGTTTTCTACCCTTACCTGTTAGGTACTGTTAGGTACCTGTTAGTACCTGTTAGGATACTGGCAATGATGTGTTTCCTCCTTGTACTTCCAAGTACATTGAACAAGTTTTGCATGTCAAGGTGCCTCTCTTCTGACAATTAGCTAGGCCAGTGTTACAGAGTTATAAGGCTTTGGTCTTGATATTTTTTTTTTGTCTCCCTTTACTCCTATTTAAGTTAAAGACTCTTTTACCTGAATAACTTACTTGTCTTAAATAGCATTCTGGAGAAATACTTTCATGTGCAAATGCTTGGTTACGGTATCTTACAGCAAAAATGCTATAACGGAAAGAAGATGACATTTATATCAGCATATGAATTTAATGATCTTAAAAGAAATCTCTCATGTGAAAAGAAATACAGAATAACATCTTTTGAATGCAAAATCCGGAAATACAGAATGTATTTAAAATAAAAAGGGAAGTCAGTCACATTTACTTGTATCAATGGTTCTGATGACAGCTGAATGATCCTTAGGGATAAGAAAAGTGTGCACTTTTGGGGAAGGGAGGGCATAGAAGTGGGGAAGGGAACATGTGGCCAGAAATACTGTTAAGGTAGCAGTATAACAGTAGTATAGGTTAAGATGCTGGTATGAAAGCATGGAAGTGCTTTGGGCTGCGAAGGGCTTTTGCAGGCTTTGAAAGTCTGTGTCCCTCCTGAGCCTTGACCGAGCTTTTGCATCTTTAGTGTCTTCTCCACTCCAGCTCTAGTACTCGTCGGCAGAATATGCTCTGCCACACTCCACAGGACAGTGCCTTCTTCCTACCATCGGGCATTTCCTCTTGGATGAGGGAAAGTGATCCCAGAAGACAGCGTACATATGGCAGAGCAGAGCACAGTTTTGAGGGACAGAAGGGGAAGGCATTTTAAAATACAGATTGATAAACATTGACCTGGATCAAAAGGGTTGCATCGTTTCCCAAAGACTGCAGAAACTCTTCCAGAAGCCTGTTTTCCTTGAGTTTTTCATATTAGCCAGGAATTTGCTACAAGAACAAGTATGAACAAGTATGAACAAGCCCCCCCTCTGTTGGGGCTAAGGAAAGGAAGAGTAAAAGAAATGGCTCTCTCTTTTTTTTTTTAAGTAGGCCACCCCTTATAACTATATTATATATCTCCTCTCTTACTTGAAATTAGGCAAGCCCTGCTGCTTGTTCGAAAAAAAAAAATTAGAGATCTATCTTGTTGAAGTATAATTCATTATCCGGTCAGTATTTTTCAGACCTTTAGTTTAGATAAGAGTAATAGTATATGCAAAACCTGTTAGCTACCACTATTTTTGTCATCTTTTTCTAATCAATGTCTCAAAGTCTAACCCAGGGTTAGACTTGCCACTATTCCAGATGATTTTTATCTTTTTTCCATATATGTGTATGTGTGCAAACATAATAGGAAAGAAGAGGGGAATAAATGTAGAAGCTTTGTGTGACTGCTTTTGGAAAATGACAAACCGCTTTAGATTTGATATTGTTTATCTTCCCAGCAGATTTGTCTTTGATTTAAAATGTGTTAGAAACTGCTTCTCTGTAGCAGGACAGAAATATTTTTGGTTCCTAATGAAAATAATTTATTGCTGACTATTAAATTATAGCTATCTGTGGCCTAAAAATGTTTTATGAACTTTTTTGCTCTTGGAAAATATTTTCTAGGTAATGAAGATATTGTTCATTTCAGGTGACTGAAACTATGGTGCCAGTCTTAGTGTTTTTCTCTTGAAATAACTTCCTTTTCTGACTTGATACATATATTTTGCTTTTTATTTTAGTTTTTACTGAAGTGACACAAGGCAACCTTATTATTTTCTGCTTTCTTCCAAACTAAGGTTGAGCAAATTTAATTATATGGCATGTGAAAATGATTTCAGTAGTCCAAAGAAATCACAAAATTGAACAAAATTGATTTATATAAATTCTCTTTTTTGTGGGTTAGTTTCGAAAATAAGATAAGGGAAAAATTCCCCTCCTTTTATGCAATGTTTATGGAACTGTTTCAGGTAATAGGAAGTTTTAAAAAAACCCACATTTTTCCCGAAGAGTGCCTCACCTTCCCTGTTACCAGGACAGTCTTTCTGTCTTACTGATGTTTACTTTTGACTTGAAAAATAATATTCTCTGGAAAAGACAATAAGAAGACACATAAGAGGACAAAGTTTTCTGGACTGTATTTACAGAAGTCCCTAAAATATAAAATATTATTTTATCTCCAATATTTATACTGTATTAAGAGAGATTTTGAATTTAGATAACTCACTAAAGATTTCAACCCTGCAATAGGCATCCTATGCAATATTGATAGTATGAACATTTAAATGTTTAAAACTAGGAGGAAGTACAATTCAGATGTCTTGCTCTCCTAAAGCATTGTGCAAAAGGTAACTATCAAGATATCCAGCATTACGAAAAAAAAGTAGGCTTCATGTAGTTAGGTCTTCAGCTTCCAAAGAAGATCTGTCATCTCAGAATCCTGTTGTGATGTTCCGACCTAGTTGTCCAAGCTCCGGTAGGGCTGGAGTTCAAATACACTCTTGTGCTTTTTCCCTTATATCATCTGGCTTTGGATGGGTAGCAGCGTTTGAGCCTTCTGTACCACTGATTTTGTAAGTGTCTAGTAGTCAAGCTGGACTTCGAGCTAGGCTACTAGAATGCTAAAAAAAAAAAGTGAAATATGTACCTACTTGTGTACACAAACACATATATGTTTTACAGATTTATATATATATCTTTATATAATGTTAGGGGCTGCCAAATCCAGTAATCCTATGGAGTTGAGGTGGTCACAGCTCCATGCCCCCAAGTCTACCTATGTTTCAGATAGGCACACACGTGAACATATGTATGCAATGCACACATGACATAGAAACATTCGGCACTGACACAAACACCACCGGCAGCCTCATCCTGTTCCCCTCTCTGGCTGATCAGGAGCAAGATCTGTAACTGGGGAGGGGCGGGGAATATATATATATGTACTGCAATATGTATACAGTATTTACCATTGCTGGACCTAGGTGCTCAATCTACCCAGTAGCTGGCTGGGGGTCCTGCCTTCCCCAGTTGCACAGAGACACACACACGGAAATGGGTCTGTCAGTTAATGCCTAGACCCACGCTCTCTCCAGCAGCTTTTCTGGCCCTTTGGTAGCCAGCTCTTCCAGTTGTCTCATACTGGGGCGCACACACAGAGTTGTTCCCAGGCCTCGTCACCTCCTCGCCAGCTGGCCCACCTTGATAATCCCTGAGGATTGCACACTGACTTACATACCCTTACTCACTCCTGTTGCTGGTACCGCAAACTCACTTGTCCCTACAACCCGTGGTGGGACCGCAGTTGCTGGCACTCAGACCTTCATATACTCACATCCTCACCAGATAGAGTCCTCTCCCCCAGGAAAATAATTAAGCATCCCATAATAAGTCTTGAAATTCCCAAATCTTCCTTTTCTTGCATCCCATAATGAATCCCATGCTCCCATAAGCAGTAACCCCTTTCGGTCTGGAACATGCAGTGGGCAGCCCCTTCTGTCAGCTCACAGTGAGGGGCACCCCCCAGGCCACGGGGATAAGGCTCTCCTGGAACAGCCCTGGGAGGAGCTGGGACACAGACTCCCTGTCTCCAATTAGGTTATTGGGGTTCCCTCACCTGCAGTTGTGCCTCTATGCTCCTTTTCGTGTGTGAAGATGAGCTTCTGCTCCTTTTCGCTAACATACGGCAATTCAAGCAATCTCGGAACTTAATAAATTACCACAGCGCAGAGGTGTTCCTAACAGGATATTTAAAACTGAACATAGTGACCTAGAAAAAGCACAACATCATGATTAATAAGGTTTTTAAATTCCAGGAGGATGGTAGTAATGCTAAGCAATAAAAAAGGCGTGTAATATAGGAGAAGAGAAGCTTTGGCGAAGCATAGAATATTGCCCATTTCTTCATGCGAGCCTTAACTTCAGTTTGGGAGCCACTGATCCAGAACAGATCTGCACTGCAGGCGTGCTGGGCTGCAGGCGGGAGCTGCAGGCTGGGGTTTCATGGCCTGTGACGTGTAGAAGGTGAGACTGGATGATCGCTATCGTCCCCCTGGTTTTAAAATCTGTTACTTAATGAACTGAAAAACTCAATTATTTAACAATGCCACATGTAACTCCCTTCCCTAAGTAAAAGGAAATTTCTAGTTTTCTCAACAGAAATGCCAGAAGTGCCAAAAAAAGAAAGTAGCCAGTGAGGGCAATATCTTGGCTGTTTGTTACCCACCTCATATAGTGAAAAAGTAATGTACCATAAAATCAACACAAGCTCAGATTATTGGCAACAAGGGAAACTAACAATAAATTATAAAAGAGAAAACTATCCCCTCAGCTTCAACTGCTAAAAATTTCTATTTGATTCCTTCTAGTATGAATTGTCTCCTAAACAGTGCAATTTGGTAAAAGATTTATTTAAAATCAAACTTTTATCATCAGTTTACCTTGTTGAAACCCTGTCTGTGTCTAGTAAGTAAAGGAAAGTCACTGCAATTTTGCAGAGCTGTCTGGAGGTGTGGGAGAGGGGAGCCTGTTTCTAAAACAAGCTGTCTTACAGTTGTGCAAAGGGAAGAGCATCTCTGCTTTCGAAGCAGTGGTTTTCTATCGTCTTCCCAGAAAGGGGTAAGTGATTGTTACTGAAGGTGTACCTACATCTTCATGTAGCTACATTGTACTGAAGATGTCTAAACAAACCTGAGAGTTAATACAGGGACTGAAATAATAAATTAAAATTGCATCTAACCAGTGAGCCCTGGCAAGACCTTACCCTTTTTTCCCCCTCTTAGCTTGTTCCTGCTAACCGAAGTGCTAGAAACAGAAGAGAATAAGAATTCTACAATCCTTTCAAGCACAGCAAACCTCTGTTCTCTCACACACCACAACTCTCAACACCAGCCGATGTCCTGCACTTAACCTCTTGTATCCAGCAAGGTTTCCTCCCTCAGGCTTCTCTAAACACCTGTTAAAAACCCACTGCTACTTCATCTTATCCCACTTTCCACTCTTTGCTTTCCAAACCCTTCAGTTCCCAAATCTCGCCTTCAATCACTGTCCTGTCTCTGAAGAAGAGTCATGCAAGTTGTGTTGCAGAAAATTTCCTTCTCGGAGACAATATAACTTAGATGGACTTGAGAGAAAGTGAGCTACTGACTAAACTGTATTTATCCAACAACACACAGAGCAGGTGGAGGAAACATGGCTGCAAATGTACCTCCTCCCAGACTAGCAGCTTCTAAAAAAAGAATATGAGCCTGAAATCATTCTTCCTGGCAGAGACTGCAGAAATTCATTTAACAAAGGCTTGTGTGTCTCGTAAGCATCCCTGTATGCCATACTGCTGGTATAACTGAAGTGTTGATAAAAGATACTGTTTATTACAATGACATACTGTGGTGTTGGCCAAATGGCATCTGCTGTTGGTCAATAATAGCCAATTGCACCGTCTAGTTACGATCACCTTTTTCCTAATGATGGGTTGCTAGCAGGTTTTTGCATTATATCGGTATTTTTGGCAATCCACAAGGATCCGTATTAGTGTGATACATTATGTCCTTATTGTTTTTTTAGTCCATTACATGTTTCATTATGTCCTCTGAAGAATATATGTTAGCCTTCAGTAGACAGAAATTTGGGTTTGCTTTGGTTGGGGTTTTTTTGTTGGTTTTTTTTTTCGCTTTTTCATCTGAGTACAAATAAATGTAGTGCTTTTTGTGTGCTTTTGCATATTTGCTGGCTTTGCAAAAGCAAAACATAAAAAAACCCCCTCCTATAGCTTTGCCAGCTGGCACTGTTTCATGGATCATAGTATTGTAATTGCTGAATGATCGTGTCTAGTAATTTACAATCATCTCCTTCGTGTTCACGTGGGACTGAACCGTAGATGCCAAAAGCCTCAAGGCTTGTTGACTCTAACAGAGTGGAGACTTCACCTGTCTCTTTCCCCAGAAAATCAAGTCCTTCCAAGAAAACAGAGAAAGAGTGCAGCTTTTTTTAGCTCCTTGCCATGCTCTTTCCCTGTCCGAAAAGTTTCTTTGTTTTTTGCAATTGACTCTTTGCTGTTTTGATATAATATACTCAGGATGTCAGAGGTGCTCTCTTTCTACTGGCTGTTCTGGTTGGGATACTGCACGTATAATCAGTATGGGCTGCCTGTCTTTCTGGCTCTTAAAACACAGACTGGCCTATTGTTACACAGGGCAACTTCTATATGCTGGCGAGGGAGGGCTTTATAATAAAACTTGCAGTCCTATTGGGATAATTTTTTAGTCTACAGCATTTGTGGTTATTCTGTGCATTCCAAGTTAGCAATGATAGAGTATCATGGTTTGTAAAGTATGCAAAATTCTGTGCACTGAGGTAAGCAAGGGTTTAATAGTTTGCTGAGGGCAGCAGTAACCTCTTGTTGCATAGTATCTGCTGGAGACATAAAGTCTGGGCAGAATAATCTGTGTCCACCCCCCCCAAAAAAAAAAAAAACCAAAAAAAACAGAGGAAAAGGAGAAGGCAGAGTTTGGAAGAAAATGGCAATTATGCAAAGGGAAGAATTATTTTATGGAGTAGTATATTACAATTGCTCCGAAGAATTGAGGTAGAGCCTATTTGGCAAGAGGGAAAACTGAACCAGGTTTCCTGAGAGCAGCGCAGAGGATTCTTCTCTTGGAATCAACATTGGACTACATGGGAAGCAGAAGTTTTGAGAACTGTGGTAGATGGGGTGGATTTTGGATTTTATGTTGACCATTCTAAAGGCTCATGGGTGTGATTGGCATGACAGCTACTGTGTTCTTGCTCAAATAGTAAAAACTAACTTTCTTGCACTGTCGAAGAAAGTTAATAGTTCCTAAGTCAAGTCAATCTATCAGTGTTTATTTATTATAATTGGAAAGGAAAAGTAGTATACAGAACAAGTACCAATATCCCAGTTCCATGAATAATAAGTGTTTAGTGAAGTTCAGTGATTTTATTATTACATGATAACTTTGAGAAATGGCATTTACTAAAAAGGCATGTGTTTGTTTGCTAGAACTTGTTATTACTGTAGTTTACCATGTAATGAAAGCTTTTATTCTTCCTACACCAATATATCATAAACAGGGAAGTTAAGAAGAAGAGGAGAAAAAATAGATGGGTTGGGAAGGTGGTATACACAACATTGGAACAATACTATTGAACAAATATAGTTTCTTAACTGGAGTTACAAAGGTATTTCACTTTGAGATCAGTTTGTACTTTAAACAGTGTTACACAGCATCCTCTGTAAGGCTGACATAAACTGAAGAAAATGACAGTACAGTAATAATAGCGTGCAATTAATTAATTTATTCTGCGAAATATGGGAATTAAAACTGCAAGAATGTGAATGCTTAATCTATACTAAATATTGTAGGTAGGCATCTGTCTAGGTCCCAAAGTTATGTGAAAGGGTCTATGAGAAAAGGACAGCAAACTGCCAGGAAAGATTAATTTTAGCTTTTTACAGATATTATGAAGTTATCACTTGCATAAATGATAATTAGATTCTACATTAAAATGCTAGCCAAATATTTAACTTATGTGCTTAAATGAGTGTAATGCGAGTAGAAAACGTCTGAATGTATTGTTCTTACATAATATACCACCGCATTGGAGAACGCGCTACCTAAAATCCTTCAAACTGCCACTAGATGGTGACACTAACCTTTAAACAGGTTGAACTTGATCGGCTATGGAGCTTTTTCCTGCCTCTGAAGTGCAATAACGAAGGCTGTATTTTAGACTGGTATGTGTAGTCAGGAAGCAATAATATCCACCAGCTACGTAAAACTGGAAAAAAATTGTAACCATTTTTTATGTCAAAATAATTTTTAGAGCCATTTCTGAGTAAAGATCATTCATCCATATCCTAGCCTACCTTACCCTCTCGCTGCTTCGAAATGCATTGTGTTGTGTACATTAGTGAGGATGTAAATGTCATGGGGGTACCATTTTATAGTTCAGTATTAAAAAGGACAGTCCTAGTCCTATTTTGAAACTCTTCATGAAGCTGCAAAGCCGGTTTTGGAACAAGAATTTATGGAAATGTTCCATTCAAATATGTGTATTCCTACCATCTCAGCAGCACTGTGCAATAGATTCTGGTTTGCAGATTAGAACTGGAGTTTTTGGCATTGAGAAGGGGATGTAACTTCATAAAAAAAGCATTTCATATGTAATATGAACTACACTTCTGAACTATTTTCAGTAAACCATCTACCCAGACATCAAAATGCACACATACATGTTTTGCTGAATAAGGGCTACTTAATAGTTTTGGGTTACGAGAAGAATTATAAACAAGCATTCTACTGATTTCAGCGATCTTATTAAAACAACAACAAATTCCATTAATTTTGCAGTGGATGGAATTTCCTCTCTGAAGCTTAAAACATTCTTTGGGTCCAAAACAGTATGCGCTTTAAAATTGGAATTTAATTTGGCATCTTCCAGAAGACAGACAGGCTATTCCACGCTATTTCTCCTCCTTCTGCCCACTTCTCTTCCCTTTGACTTTTAAGGCTGCAAATAAATCTTTTCAATTCCTAGGAAAATCTGTGTAATTTAAATATCTGCAACTAATGAGCGTTTTCAGTTAGTGCCGTTTTCTTGCCTTTTAGATATATTCTGTCAGTTGTTCTTGCCAGTCGGTGTATATAGAGCTCCATTAGTCATGGAAAATTCTTCCAAGACCTGGAATTTAATGCTTTTGGTCCACTCATAGATTTAATAGAAGCTGTCCAATTCCCTCTGTTAGTGACATGCAATCCTGTGCGTGCCCATCCCCATGACGATGTACCTGCGCTCTGAAGCCCCCTATTTACATCAGGGTTGCTTCTGCTCCTGTTTAGCCTTACTTACCTATGCATAAGTATTAACATGCAACTCTCTTAACTGATGTCACCGAGTCTTCCATCTCTTGTTTTCTCTTATTTTCCTTAGCTTAAGAAAAATTTATCAATGTTCTTCAACTTAGTAGACCATTATACTGCAAATTTAAGATGTGGTGAATTCAGGGTGAAAGTCTTGTCAAAATCACTGACAGCAAAACATAACTCATCTCTGGTTGGCTCAGCGGCTGCTCCAGTTTGCCTATACACTGAAGAATGAAGTAAAGCTGGCTCATAACCAAGGTTTCAAAATCACTGTACGCTAGATATTTCCATGTAACAGATCGACGAGACTGTTTTCTATCAGAAGTAAAAACTGAAACCTTGGATAAAGTGTTCCAGTTAACGCGTTCAGGATAGAGGGAATTTTCTCTCTGGGAAAAAGTTAGACTTGTACAAGTGCAAAAGTAATCTCTAACTGCAAACTGGTATCTGTAGAGTTTTAAAACTCAGAGTCAGCTAATTAATATCTATCTGAAAAAGAGGACTAGGTGTCTATGACTTTCAAGAGTAGCTACATCCTACTATGAATAAAAACATCTTGTTTTCTGATTGTGTGTTGAAAGTTTACTTCCCCTAGGGTAACATTCCCCATAGCTTTATATTTCTTAAAATTATTACCTTGATCATTACCCCTGAGCAAATCTATTTGTTATCAGATAAGCACTGATGTTTAATTCTGCCTTATGAAAAAAACTGATATACTAGTGAATGTGTTAGTGTGACAAACAGTAGCGTTTTAATTTGGAATAGAAGTGTGTTTTTCAAGCGAATAGCCCAATTGTCTTTGCTTGCAGTGCTTTGGTTGATGTTGTGGAGAAGTCTCTGAGTGCTTGAACTGGATTCCTCTCAGATAAAACTAAAACACAGATGCTCTCCAGCAGTGTGCTTAATGCACATCAGCCATCAGTGGGCATTTGGTCCCTTGAGCCAGAGTGGAGCTAGTTGAATAACCTATAAAATTCATACAGTGTGGGCAGTAAGTTCTCAACACAATTTTTCAGATTTGCCAATCTTCTTTTGTTCATCTGGGCTATCTACAAAATACATATGGTCTTGTACTACCAAAATCCAAAGATTTTTGCCTATTTATGAAGGTCCGATTTTTTATTTTTTTTTTAGTAACACCAATTCCCTTAAATTTGCTAGACAGAGCAACAGGAGCTGTGGGGGCACAATTAAAATCTCAATGGCTAAATAAAAGTATTCTTATTGCCCAATAAACCACATATTCAAATGTATAGTTGGGGATTGGGAAGGGTTAGGTGCTATACCTATAAAGTCACTTCTTTAAATTATGAATGCTATTAAAGAAGACCAGATGTCCCACTGAGCTGATTTTGCTCCCAGTATTTTTCCTGTAGGTACTATAAGAAGTAATTATTCTGGCTTCAAACTAATGAAGTCAGCTTGGAAGAGGACTAGTTTTCAATAAACATGCCAAAAAATTACCTATTTTGTAAGTGCTATTTCTTAGATTTGGCTGAGGAAGTTGTTTTTGTTGTTGTTTATTGCTTTGTAAGAAAGCCATTCCAGCTAACTAGTTTGTCAAGATTATTGACCCACGAGAAAACAGCACTCGTTATAGAAACAAAACTACAGTCCAAGCTTTAGACAATTTGATGTGAACACTGTTCACAATTCATGATACTGCAAATTATTTATGCCAATAAATACGTTGACATGTCCCTGCTTCATTTTTCAAGCCTGGCTCTGCACAGGTGGTGGGAGTTCTCAAGTCAGTATTTCACAATGAGAAGCAGGGAATGGGCCAAACTATGCTCTCCAAATACCTTTCTGTTTTTAATATGATATTTCTATAGTTTTTTAGCTCACTATAAAAAACATCATGAACTCAACTGCCTTATAGAATCATAGAATGGTTTAGGTTGGAAAGGACCATGAAGATCATCAAGTTCCAACCCCCCTGCCATAGGCAGGGACACCTCCCACTAGACCAGGTTGCCCAAGACCACATCCAGCCTGGCCTTGAACACCTCCAGGGATGGGGCCTCAACAGCCTCTCTGGGCAACCTGTTCCAGTGCCTTACCACCCTTAAAGTAAATATAATTTATAATTACTTCCTTGAAAGACATCTGCATTGAAAATCTGAACAACCAAGTATACCTACTTGGTTTCTACCTTCTATATGTTTCTTCATTTCTGCACTGTTCCATCATGGTCATGCTGCATGTGTTTAGATAAATTGAAGTATTTTTCGTGTATGGGATTTCATTTCTGCTCTTCACTTTCAGTCAACTGTTGTCTCTGCACAGAATTGACATTTTTCTTAGTAAGTCAGCGCAAGACTTTGCATGTTAGCGCTCATTCATTTTTTTAACCTATATGTCTTCTAACCAGTGTGTTCCCAGCAGGGAAGCCTACAGGAATTTCTAGAAACATCAGTACTTTGGATGATGAGACAAAAGAGATAATACACTCTTTTTTGCCCTAAAATGTGTCTCAGTATGTTCCTATCGATGCAGAAAGACAATTGCCATTTCTTTTATGCAGTGCTGGAAAAGCTGGTTATGTGGCCATGAATGGTGCTGCTGATGGATGTTTTGCACTGTATGCACTTCTCTTGCTGTTAGAAAAATGTTTTACTGGAACCATAAAGTCTGAGAACTGAAGTTATTTGTTTTAATAAGAGAAGAATATACTAACTTTGTGATCATAGAAGCCATTAATAATCAAAGACAGGATTCTTAAAAAAACAACAAAACACCCAACAACAAAACCAAAACTTTTCCTGTTAACTTTATTTATTATGCCTTATGGAGGCATGATAAATAAATAAATTTCTCCCTTGACATCTACTATTTATTATTTAAGAGATATAAGGAGAGAGGAGCGAGATGTTTTCAGAAGAGATTAAAGGAAGAAAGAGACTCAATGCTGCAGAAAGGAACTGGCATCCTATTACCATACGGCAGTAATTACAGAGAGGAATTATTCAGAATGGTGCTGAATAAGTGAGAAGTAATGTGATCGGTGTACATATTATATTTGAAGTATTGCCTGCTCCAGTTGCTTAGGAAAAATAAATAAATCAACCTCCTCTGGTTAGCACTTTCAATTTTTTTAGCCAATGAGACTTACGTTGTTAAGCTTTCCTCCAAAATCATGAGAAATACCTAAGTTCTTGAAAATGCAAGATGGTAACATAAATATAATTCAAACATGATTATATGAGGCAAGTGAATTCCAACACAGGGACAAAAAAAACAGGGAGGAAAGGTCCACAAGCTTCAATAAGTGCTTGATAAGAAACATATTAAACCTCAAAGGTGTGGTTGCAGAGAATGATCTTGACGTTCAATAAGATGACAGGCAAATAAAATCTTAAATGAAGTTCATACATGCTGGCATGTTACATTGACATGTAAGACATACCTGTAGTCCAGCCTTGTGGCTTACATGTGGAAATTCAACACTAATGTTGGTAAATTGTTTTGTGATTGTTATTCATGGCCCATGTGGCCAATAAGTTGAGTTCTACAGTATTTCATTTCATGTTTTACACTGTGCTGCATTATATATGGTCCAGTTGTAAAATGCCTTTTTACTCACAAGAGAAAATTTTGCAGGCTGAAATTTAAAACATTTTCAAGGCTTTCTGCCTGGTGGAAGATTACACCTCATGTGCATACAGTACATAAAGAATTTTCTATTGTGTAAGGAGATATAACGGAATGGCAAGAGGAAATATAAAAGTAACATAATGGATTATTACACAGATTCAGAGAAATAGAAAGAATGATTAGCTAGCAAATTTTGCAAATTATGATGCCATATTTTGAAAAACTGTGTTCTATTTGTAGAGCACATGCAAAGAAGGGTGTGATTATAACATAGCCTGATGAGACTTCACCAGGCAATGGGTGAAATTTAGAGCAATAGAACTTATTTTGTGTTATTTTGACCCAGACAGACCCACTTCACAGACTGACCAGTAACTCTCCACAAAAAGTCTAGAAGAAAAGAGACATACTAACTGCACCGTGAAAAGTTGTCTGTGGCAGGCAAAAAAAAAAAAAAAAAAGTCTCCTTAAATCTTTGTGAAAAAACACAAAGAATCGCAGTAGCCAGCAGCAAGTGGTTGTAGTTTCTCTACTATCAACATCATACATGGCTGGACATGTGACCTAGATGTTTCTACATTGATGATGGATGAACAATGAAGGGAGAAGAAAAATTTGGGATGTACTTCTTTTAACAGGTGAGACAACACTATCTGCATGTAAAGTACAGCCTTCCTCATCGCCAATACCACACAAGCGTGTACCCCATGTGCATTTCAGAAATTTATGTAAGTTTAAGATTGATCGAGCCTGAGTTCCCTCACTTACTTCAATTTCTTTGCATAGCTCAGGACAGTAGATATTGCTACAAAATGTGACAAAGCTGGAATTTTAGTTAAGACAGTACAGTTGTCCTCTGCAACTGATTTTGGTAAGCAGGAGGTGGTGGGATCACATGGGTTATTAGGGATGGAGTACCAGTCGTAATCTGTAGTGCAGACGCATCAAGGGTACACTACAAAGTAGCGGTGACTGGAGACATGTCATCTCCTATACATGATGGTGCCATGCATGTAGTAAGTGTAAGTATAGCACAAGTCCAAACTTGTAATATGTGCAAGTAGGAAACAGGCTGAGTGATCTCAATAACTGCCAAAGCAACCTTGTTTAGTCTGATTCTGTAGGTTCTAGAAAATAAGTCCTCATGGAGAACAGAAGCATGAAGTTGTTAAGAGAGCTTTCAAATTCTGTAGAACTGAGAAAAGGAGAGAGAAACTCAAAAAATTATGGGATCTCACTCAGGCTCATAAGGTAATTGGCAGGTGACTTCTTTTACTTGCTTTCCCAAAGAATCTTAGTGGTGTCAAGTGGGCTGTTCATTGCATAACTTCTCTCAATTTCAGAGGCAGGAAGGTGATGCTATGTTTGTGAAAAGATAAAGCTAAAAGTTACTTCTTACCATTACTGAGCAGAATGAAAGGTGATGAGAGCAGGAGTGCATAATGTAGCTTTTAAAGATGGGACAGGAGGTAACATAGAGAAATTAGGGACAACCAAAGGTCAGGTGAGTTCAGTGGGGAAAAAGTGGTTCATCTGTCAAAGAGGGTGAGTAGCATAAATGGGAGGGGATATTTTTCATTTCTATGGCCTTCAAAATGGCTTTAACCATTATGAGGTCGAGAAAAAAATATATTTCAATGATGATTCTATAGAAAATATAAAATTCAAGAATCTGAAAGTCCAAGAATGCACACCATCTTATTCACAGAATCACAGATTTGCAGAATGGAAGAAGTTTAAAGGAGACCTCTGGAGAACGTCTAGTCCAACCTCCTGCTAGAACTGCTTGCTCAGGGTCATGTCCAGTTGATTTCAATATCTTCAAGGATGGACACTCCATCACCTCTATGGGCAACTTTTTTCAGTCTTTGACTACACTGACAGTAAAAAAAGTTTTGTCTTGCATTTAAACTGAATTTCATGTATTTCAATTTGTGTCCATCTCCTCTTGTCCTGTCGCAGGGCACCTCTGAGAAGATTCTGCGTCATCTTCTTTTTTTCCTCTATTTGACATTTTTACACATGTATTAGATTGCCTCTGAGACTTCTCTTCTCCAGGCTCTCAGCAGTGCTAGCTCTCAGCATTTCTTCATATGTGAGATGCTCAGATCTCTTAGTGATCTTAGTGGCCCTTTGCTGGACTTGCTTTTGTATGTCTATGTCTCTCTTGTACTGGGGAGCCCAGAACTGGACAAGACGTTCCAGATATGTCTTACCCGAGCTGAGTGGAGGGGAAGGATCACCTCCCTCAACCTGCTCCCTGCAACACTGTTCTTAATACAGCCCAGGAGGCTGTTAGACTTCTTTGCCACAAGGGCACATCGGTGCGCAAGGATCAACTTGTCCACCAGGACCGCCCCCAGGGTCTCTTCTGTCAGGCTGTGATGAGAATTTGTGAATATTCAATTTGCTTAAATATTCCCTAACCTGATCCTTCTCCATCGAGGTTAAGGCCTTCTTGCTCTGGACTTTCCTACTGTTCTCAGGGGACTGGGATTGCTGAGGGCCAGTCTTGCCAGTAAAGAGTGAGGTGAAGGCAGTGCTGAGTACCGTGGCCTTTTCCTTTCCTTTCAGCAGCCCCTCTGCCCTGTTCAGCAGCAGATCCACATATTCCCTAGTCTTCCTTTTGTTGCTAGTGTACACATCAAAGCCCTTCTTGTTGCCCTACATGTCCCCTGCAGATTCAAATCCAGAACAACTTCAGTTTTTCTAACCTTGCACACTCAGATGACATCTATATTCCTTCTGGGTCACCTGTCCCTGCTTCCACCTCCTGTACCTTTCATTTTTACATCAGTTTTTTGACAGGAGCTCCTTGTTCTTCCATGCAGGACCTCTGCCACCTTTACTTGATTTCCTGCACATTGGATGGACCATTCTTGAGCTTGGAGGAGGTGATCCTTGAAAACCAACTATCTTTCCTGCTCCCCTCTTCTCTCTAGGACAGTCTCCCATGGGATTCTTCCAAGCAGGTGCCAAACAGGTCAAAATCATCTCTCCTAAAGCCCAGGGCTGTGATCTTGCTGTTTCCCTTGTTTCCTCTTCCTAGGATCCTGATCTCCATCATCTCATTATCACTGTAGCTGAGACTAGTCCCAACCTTTATATCCCTAGCCAGTTCTTTCTTGTTTGTAAGTATGAAGTCTAGTAGTCTCCCCAGACTGGCTTCTCTATCACCTGTGTCAGGAAGTTGTCAACAATGCACTCCAGAAATTTGTGCCCTTGCCTATGCCTGCTGTGCTGTCTCTCCAGCAGATAGTGGTGGCTCAAGTCCCCCATGAGAGTCAGATCCTGTGAGCACGAGGCTTCTTCTAGCTGTCTAAGAAAGCCTCATCTACTTCCTCATCCTGATCAGGCAGTCTGTAGCAGACACCCACCACAATGTTGCCCATGTTTGCCTACCAATCCTGATCCATCAGCTCTTAGCTGGCTCATTGTCTGTCCCCAGCTTAGTTCCATGCATTCCTGCTGCTCTCATGCAAAGGGTGACCCTCCCTCCTCGCCTAACTGGTCCGTCCTCCCTGAAAGCCTGTATCCTTCATGGTAGTGCTCCAGGCATGTAAGTTTTGTCACCATGCATCTATGATCCCATTGAGGTCATATCTCTGCAACTGCATCCAGACGTCCAATTCCTCCTGTTTCTTCTTTGTGCTGTGTGCGTAAGTGAAGGCACCCAGTCATGCTGATTTCCCAGAAGACACAAGAGCTTTTCCATGATACTGTCCTGTAGACATTCACATATTTATGTACATGTGCTTGAAGTGGACCCCTTTCAGCCCTGTTTGTTATTAGAAAGTTTCTTCTGCCCGTAGTGCTTTTCTTGCCAGCTTGGTCCATTGATTCCTCAGTTGATTGCTGGTCATCATCTCCCACCCCTGTCATTCCTAGTTTAAAGTTCTCCTTACTAAATTGGGCAACCTGTTGGCAAAGATGCTTTTGTCCCACTTGGTCAGGGGGGTCCATAAAAGGTATTTCCTTTTTGTTATGGAAATATAGTCTTAATTCCATGATACCAAATCTTAAATACAAATTTACAGCTACCTTTGTCATTGAGGAGTAAATCAATGCTGTGTCAAACAATGATAAAATTTTAGTGCATTTCTTTTCTGAGATACTAAGATGGCATTAAAGCTTCCTGCACAAAGGAAGTCTAATTCCTAAGACTCTCTGTGGCAGTCAATTGAACAAGTGTCATTACGCTGAGCTAACGTTTGCCCAAACATGCATGTGAGAGAGGGCAATTATAGCACCTGACTGGCTAAGGTCAGCACACTTGTACTGAACACTTATTCACAGGAAAAAATTTGGAGGTTTAGTACTGATCGGAAAATGGCTGACCAATATGTATTTGAGGCAAAATTAAGGCAGCCCAGTGACATTTAAGATTCTTGTTTTATTGATTTTTTAATCTCCAAAACTTTTACTGGTCTTGATATTCAAATAGGCTGCAGATAAAGTTTAAGCATAATAGCTTTTTGAGAGGGAGTATCACGCCTGAGTTATGTTCCCTGGTACTTGTGTCTTTCCTTCTCTGCTCTTTTTTTGCTTTGTTTTGTTTGGGGTTTTTTTCAGTTTCTTGATGATTATTTTTCCCTCTCTTCTCTTGTTCCTCCTTTAAATTTTATTTTTTTGTTTCCTAAATGAACCAGGAACTTTTTAAGCTATAGTATGTGAAGAGATTGTAATTCAGGGAGAAAAAAACATCTTCCTAGTGTCTCAGAAAACTAAATATTGCAGATCTGTACTTTTTCTCAAATATAACCTCTTGGCTACTATTTCTGGAGACAAATGAATTACATTTAATAGAAAAGCTTAAATAGCTACAAAGGTGCACGATAAGGCTTTAAAACAAAAGTGTTTGCTTCTCTATGTCCTTGAAGTTTATATAGTTATTTACACTTCTGTGAAGCCACTGAAAAAATCCGTGATGACAAAATTACTATTTTGTCATTTTGGAATATGAAGTTTGCCTGAGTTTTATTATGGCCATGGAAGAAACACAGAAAATCTGTTGTACTCCACAGTTGCAATATTGATTGCTGTCTGAGCATAACTTAGAATAAAATAATTATTTTTTATTTTAATTTTTGTTTTGATTTTTTTTTTAAGAACAGTAAAATTCCTTTCCACATGTACTTTAAAACCCCCGTTGTTCTTTATGATAGCTCTCTTCATTATTTACAGTCATATTCTTACTTGCTTGATCAGTCTTGCCTGGGCTTGGTTGTGGTAACTGTGATTATCAAGAGCCTAAAAGCAGATTAAGGGAAACCGTTCAAAGCCAAGTCCTAACTGTCATAAAACCACAACTGCTACAATTAATTTATTTCCAGCTCTATGTTTTCTTTTTCTTTATATCAAAAAGGGTATAACTTCTTTTACTTTTTTGATGTAGTGTCACCAGAAGACTAGTGATGTCACACAGAATTCTTGAACATTATAGACTTTCTTCATTTTTTTTGTACTGTTGAAAATATGTTTCATAACCCTTAAATTTTCCCTGTGGTTAGCTGTTGGAATTCACAATATGTATTACAGAAATCTTGTTTGGGCAGTTGTTTCTCAGGGAAAGTCATGCAAATGACCATTTACATGTTCTATAAAAGGAAACAAGCAGCGTGTCTTGCGAGACACTGACCACCTTCTCCATCTGCAGAACACACTTGAAAAATATTCCAATGTAAATGTAGCTACTGTGCCTGAAAGCTTTTTAAAACCCATATAAAACTACTTGACACAGAAATAACAGTCTTTTCTTCACCAGCAGTGACAACAGAATGTGCAGTCAACAGCAATATAGTAAAAACAGGAAAAAAAAACCCTTCATTAGATTAATTTCTCATACTGTGTCAATCACATTGTATTACCTGAGCTTTTGGGAAATAAGTGTCCCTAAAGAATTTTGTGATATGTTAGTAATCTTGCTAAGTTTTCAAATATTCTGTTTAATATACAGGTATATAAGAACGTCAACTATCATTTGATGTCATATAATTATAAGAATAATCCTAATACAGAAGTGTAGTGATACTCTCCTGAATAGGCATAAGCTCTACAGAAACATTCTTCTGCTTCTGCAAGTCTCTCGTTTTCCAACCAGGGACTGTTGACAGGAAGTAAAATGTCTAAATGTAGCCATTTGAAAAAATCCTGCTGTTATTTTTCAGTTAAAGAAGGTTATTTTGTAGCAGGTTGAGGTATGGTTACTATGGTACAAGTACATCCTACTTTTATTTTTTCTTCTGTTCTTTTGTCCAAAAAAACCCTCATGAAAGGTGCTGAGAGACTCAGATGGGGGGAAGTGCTTCTGTATGTGTAAATATAGGACAGAACTCAGACAGTGCAGCAATATTTTCTGAGTACATTTGGGAGTCGCTTAGATTACTACATATCCACTTGGAATTTGAACCTTTTGCAACCTTTTCTACTTCAGAGTGATGTATGGAGGAATAAACTTTCAGTGGCATTCCTGAGTCAAAGGAGAGTTATTAATATGGCCACATGCCTATGCATATACTACTTGAACAGGAAAGCAGCAGCAATCGGCTTAGCCAGGCGTCAAAAAAGTGTAATGAATGAACTGTATTTATAGTTTGGGTTCTTGTTTGACTTACACAAGTAAGAAGAGATTTGGCTTGTATTTGTTCTTCTCTGACATAGTTTTAAAATATCACTTAAAGTAGAATGTATCCTTGGGCTGTCTATTATGTAAGTATATAATTACAGCTGGCCAACAAATGTTGAACTGTTCTAGCGTTATAAATGAGTATTTGGGTATGTCCTAATATAACAGACCCAATGAATACATTTGTCACATTTAAATTAGAGCATTTATTACAGAAGAAATTATTAAAACCTTTATTTATGACACTGAATATTGAAACAAAGTTTGTTCTTATTCTGTTGGGACTTCCACAATTCAACAGCCTAAATTAAAAATGAAAATCAGAGGGAAGAAAAGGAAGGAATAAAATTCATTTGGCAGATGGGGTAGGAAAGGAGCATGAAACAGCTGGAGAGTACTTAGAATATGACAGTCCTTTTCTGTATTTCTTTTTTGTTGCTGCTTCGGGAGTATAACAGAAAGCCACCTTCAATATATGTCCTATCAAATAAGTATCTACAGGAATTACAGATGTGGCTCTTGCTGGGGCATGTTTTTATCTCTGTGCCACAGACATCTTTAGTTTAAGATGTTTGTCATTCTGGCGTGCAGCCTTTAATATTTGTTTTCTCTGTTCTCTCCTGTGGTGCCAAGCAAACAACTTCTTAGCTCCACTGTCTGCATTTTAGCATCTGTTACGTCTTTGTATGTGACTATATTCTCCTTCACTGGCATCAAAATTGTTCTGGTTAATCAGAAGGAAATTTCTTATAATAGGCACCCATAGGCCCCTTTCCAAGGGTTTCTAACTAGTTTCCTGGGCTATTCTTTCCTTCCTGGTTCCAGTGACACCTCTTCTTCTTTTGCTCTCCTCCTGTTTTTTGGGGGGGATTCGGTTTTGTTCTTTGTATTTTAAAGATTGGTTTGGACGAAAGATTCTTGTAGGACTGACAGTACTCTATTTTTTCATTTTTCTCCAGTCAGTATGTACCTTCTTCAAGTAATACATCTTCCAGAAACAAGAGGATTTAAATGATTAGGGACTGTTAGACGGCTTGGCTTACGCTGGCTGATCTTTTTGAGGTTTCTTGGGTTTGCCTGAAAAAACAAGAGACCGGACAGGTAGCAAAATTGACTTGCCACATTTTTTTTCAAAATCAGTAATCACTTGGTCCAGACAGCTCAATAGATGCATTGACCAGCTCTTTCTTCTTTTTTTTTTTCTTTAGTTGGTTGGGTTTTGTTTGTGAGGGGGGTTTAATGGTCATTTCATTAGTATGTCTCAAAAACATTTACATTAGTAGATCTTAAAATTCTTTACCAACAAGTGCAATAACATTCTCTAATTTTATAGTTGAGAAAAATAAAGTAGAGAAAAAAGGAAGGGAGTTGCTTGGCTACTGTCACTGAAGGCCACTTTGAATTTCATTTTCTTTTGTAAGATTGATTTTTTTTTTTCCCAGAAGGAGTGTTCTCCATGTCATGATGATATATATGGGGGGGAGGGGGAGAATAGCTTATTTCAACTTGGTAGGAAATTATCAGAGCATCATGGTAACCAGGCTTGTATTCCTGAAGACTTTTGAATCTGTTCTTTTGCTGATGATTTTTGTCCACTCAGATGGCCAGTGGACACATTCTTCTAATACATTCTCAAAAAAACCCCAATTTAATCTTTGCCTGGTTTCATGGATAATCCTGCGGCAACGTTATATAGACAAAATGACATGGGTTTATTTTTATGTGTTATAATGCATCAACTAAGGTCACGTGTTCACAGTTAAGGATATTTCCTGTCATTAGAACATTGAATTCATGTATGTTGTAAAAGTGCCTTTTAAATGATATGCAAATGTGTTTTGACTAATACTTGAATGAGCTAGTGTAACACTTTTTGTAGTTCAATTTACTACTGCTTATAAGAATCTTGATCACCTTCAATTAAAGATTACTAGAGGTAAAGGTACCTTTTTGTGTTGGGTTTTTTTTTTCTGGCACTTGCTTTATAGGAACAATAATAGGAGCAAAATGTGCTTCTTGTTGAAGCAATTTTCCTGTTCTGATAAATTAGTCCTGAGGTATGCAGTTCCTTCTTTTAAATAAAAGAAAGTAAAGGATTCTACTACCATACCAGATCAAGGCAAGTCAGATGCTGAGCTAATGGGAGACAGACTGAGGAAGCAATCTTTGATTTGAGCCCAGCTATTCCTCAAAATTAAGCCCGAGTGACACTGCCTGGATCACCAACAGGTGTAGCTTTGGTTGGGTTCTGAGGGAGTCAGTAGTGCTTATTAAATGAGTTAGGAAATTAAGTACAGAGAAGAATTATGTTCTTATACTAGCAACTATTTTCAACAGTCTATTTACCTAGAAATAGTGTTTCTGGTTGGAAAGATCTGTGCTCATAAATAAGTTAATTAAATGGCAGTATGCAATATACTCCAATTTATAGTTTTATGTTCCTAAATATAACACGGAATGTTGTGTTAATTCAGTCATAACTATATGTCCATTTTCAAACACATACTACCTTAGAGTATATGTAGTAAGAAACTTCCTGTGGTAGCAACTCTTCTAAAGAATGTGTTGATAAAGTTAGTGTTGATAGATAAACATATTAAAGTATAAAGTATTTTCAAGTTGATTCTTATATGAGATTTTCCTATGGCTTTTTCCAAGGCACTTTTGTTCATGGTAGAAGATCCTTTTGGAATCTTGCTCTAGTAGGAAAAGAAGTAGCCTTAGATGTACTCTGACAGTGACCATGTCTAGTCTAAGTCCATGAGTTTTTTCAAAAAGCAATAGGAAGCCGTGTTACTAGTCCCTTAATTTAAATGCTTATTTTATTCCAAAGGCCAATCAAATATTAATTTGCTTTGTCAGCTACAGATAGAGGAATCAGAAATATTTACATGCAGGGAATTCAGAGATGTTGCTTGGAATTATTCCCTGGGTTGCACAGGTATAAGTGTTTAATAATGCTTTTGATAATTGTATCCAACCACATTTACATTGTGACACTAAGCAATTTCTTATATATGTGTCAATTAATTCTAGAGTATGCTTCACAAGACAGAAAAATATCAGGGTCTACAATTTTAAATTTATCAGTAAAACATTTGTCTTTGAAGTTGTACATAAATCGCCATGAGTGGAATAATCATTTTATTCTAACCTTAATATTATGTATAGTAAATTGAGTTTCAGTGTCTTTGGTTTGTTCAGTAGACGTGTTTATATGTCTTACTTATTTTATTGTGGCAGAAGAGTACAGAGAAAGGGTTTTCTGAAGAGCAATCTGTATAGGAGAGTTTTAGATTCATCCATGCTGCCCATTTAGGCACGCTCAACAGATTCCTCATTTGAAGACATTTTTGTGTGGCAAAGTACTAGCTCTGTGTCTTCACCTGTTCACAAGTTTATTTCTTAGATGTTCCCTCATTAAATCCCTGGAGGGTCTATCAGAAGCATGAAGATTTTTCTCTGGTTCTTTATCTGTAGAGTAAGGCTACCAGCAATTTTCCTTAAATTTGTTTTGACCATTTGTTCTGTTTGAAGCATTTGGTTGCCGAGGATGGAAATTTTTTTTTATTTATTCTAAGAATTAATTTGTGATTATGAGTGCCAGTAGCTGAAATACACAGGCCATTCCGCTAAGGGAGAGCAGGACAGGTTATTAGGCGTTTGTATAGGAAGTATTTCTACTTACCAATATTAAGCAGATCTTCTCAGTAGAGATCACAGTATATTAAAATTTGTGCTAAATGGCACTTTCAGTGAGATGCAACATTAAGATCAAGGCAAACCTAGGAAACAATCGAGAAAAACCCTGGGAAGCAGTGATTTGAGATTAACATTAAAAGGCTATGATAATCTGTGAATGTTTCTGAAAGTCTAACCCAGACCACTATGTTAAAACTCATTAGCAAGTATAATTCATACATAAATACTTTTTTTCTGTTCTATGGGGAAGGAGATGTCTGTAGATTTTCTGTTGTGGAAAGCCTGCCCAGATTTACTTCTTCTGGAATGAAAAGATGCGCAACACCAATGAAAAGAAAACTTAAAATGGTTCCTACGCTCTTTCCATCATGTGCAGGCAATAAGAGCTATTAGGAGGACACTTGCTGCTTCTGTATTGTCAGATTCACCACAGGGCAACTTTCAGCATCCCAGATGGGATTAGGCCAGCTGACTATCAGAGGCTTGGCTCATGACTGGAATCAAATAAATCTGAAGCATCTTCCTAAGTGCTGTGGAATTGACCTCAGTTTTATGTTTCTAAGTATCTGCATTTATTCCAAATTCTGTGGTCATCTGGAAAGAAATGCTACTTTCATTTCTTTCATTGTTTGGGAAAGGGAAGGAAAGCTGAACAAGAACAAAGAATTGTGTTAAACCTATCCAGAAACCAGATGTTTTTTCTATGTGCTGAAATAGACTGCATCACTCCCATTTCTACTATATTTATTATTAGAGCATCTGAGCAGAAGTAAGACTTGCTAATTTAAAGATTAAAGGAATTAAGCTGATGCCTTTCTGTCTTACTCCATACAATGTATTCAAATTTATTCACTAGGCGATATTATTTAGTTTCCCAGATTATGATTCAGGTTATATATGTCGTTTGGTTGGGGCTTTTTAGTCAAAGTTGCTCAGCTCAAAAAGTGATAATGGATAATTCCTGTATAATAATTTGGATATATACGTCTCTGTCTATTTCTTTTTACCTTGTGCTTTAAGGTATTTATAAAAAAATATTTGTAATTTTTTCATGTATATTTTGTTGTGTACTGAATTTGAGGGCATTATGACTGATGAACAAAAAGTTTGGAAAAGAAATTGGGGATACCCTGAGAAAAGCATGAAAGATTTAGCCTTAAAAGTTTTTAGATTAAGTAGATTCCCTGTAAGTGTGTGAGTATGCAAAGGAGGAAAAAAAAAAAGTAGAAAAAGAAAAATCTGCTTAATATTTGAACGGGGTTTCTTTTTATTTGGCTAATTAGCCTTTATTTCTACTCTCACAACCAGGCTTAGCCACAGAGAAGACAGGTTGACAGAATGTCTTTAAATCTCTGTTTACTTAAGATTAAAACCCAAGTCACTGAGATACCAAAATTTTTATCACCTGCTTCCTGGGTGCACACGGCTTCAGAGTCTTACCGAAAACAGCGCTGTTTGTACAAAATGCTGCACCAGCTGGAGAGCGTTGCAACATTAATCTCTGACCAAACAACCCAGCAGGCAGGAATCCTTTTAAACTGTGTTATTACAGAGTAGGATGAATACACTTGGGATGGAGATGAGTATTGTTTTCATACCTGTTGTGGGTCAGAGTACGCGGTTCTTTAATTCTGAAGGAGTATTTCTAGATCAAATGAGCTCTACACTGCAGAAACGTAAGAAGCTACTTCAACCCTGGGGTCTTGTTTCTTAGCCAGGTAGACTAGTGGGGATCAGAAGCATTAAAACAGCAGCATCTGCTTGGATTTGCTTATAGAAGAGGAACAACGCTGACTGCACAGTTGCTACATCAGTGTCTGCAAAATAACGGTGATGCAATAAAATCCCAGTTACTAGACGTGGGAAACAGACAATATACAAATGAACAGACATAATTTAATTTCTGGTAAAGTAAAAAAAAAAACTTATAAATCTAAAGAGAGCTTGTCTGTCCCAAGCTAGTCTATGTATTGTAGCTGTGAATGAGGAGAGTCAGTCTTGTGACTTGGCCACCTATATCAAAATTAGTTACTCCTATTGGTAAAGAGCTTTTAGAGCAACGTTAGAAGTTAAGAACTCTAATGAGCTCAAACTGTAAATAATATGGGGCACTGTCCTGGTTTGAGGTAAAACAGAACCAATTTTGTTCAGTAACTTCGCTTCTTAGCTGGGCCTCTTCTAACTACTGAAATTAACAGCATATTTTGCAAACAATGTTCCCTTTCTCAGAGTGATAAGACCAATGTTTATAGCTGCTGCCCAGGCATGGTATGCAGAGAGGCTCTTGCTTATACTTATTGCTATAACAGCCAAGGCCAACCAACTTTGTTGTTTGCCCCGTTGGAAGGTCGGAAGCGAAAAAACATAGTGGGGTCCCACCTGCAGGGAGGAGCGGACAGGACAGGTGACCCAAAACTGACCAACAGGGTATTCCATCCCATCTGCATCATGCTCAGTATAAAAGCTGATGGATCAAAGGGTCGGGGCCCTTCCTTCAATGGCCGACGTCTGAGGAGGACCCTGTTCGTCTGCCTGTGATCCCGATCCTGAATCCAGATCCGGAATCCGGTTCCCGTCCGTCACCGAGTCCAGCCTGGGACTGGCCCAGTGCCAGCTGGTGTCGTGATTGTCATCTCGGGAGCTTGATACGGTTTTGTATATATTTTTCATTATTTCTTTTTATTTTATTATTAATATTTCATTAAAGTAGTTTAGTTCTTTCTAAACTCATAAGTCTCTTTTTCCTCCTCTACCTCTCTCTCTGAAGAGGGGTAGAGGGGAGCATCTGTCGGTCCCATCTGGGGTCCCCCAGGTCCCCAGTAGCCGATTTGGCCTAAACCACGACAGGCACCCTTTTGCCACTGCCATGAATGGCCCATGACTGGTATTTTTAGTTCTTGTTGTCTTCAAAATTTTCCTGTACTTTATTGATGAAATGTTTTAACTGCATATGTTTGTTTAAGACAAAGAAGGGTAAAAGGTAACTAAATAATGGCAAAATCAAGAAAATTTTATTCTCAAAAAAACCCTGCTTAATACCTCAGATTCCCTAGTGCCTTTTTATCCCAGGGTATATATGCACACTTTATGTTAAGTTGGAGCCCAAATTTGAACTGCAATTCACTTCAAATCGATACTAAAATGTACTTTATAAGTTGAGTCTTACAACTTTTTGGATACCTTGGGTTACAACAAGTAAACACACTGGTCTTAATTCACAAATGGAAGAAATGACAAGTCAAAATATAAAAGTGGGTTAGGAAACCTTGAAAAGATGCCAACTAGAAATAATGAGGCTAGCTACTATTTCCCAGGAATTGTGTCATGAAAGGATCCTAAAGTTAGTCTTCAGTTTTAGCTGAATATCTGCCTTCCACCTGAGAGCTGAAGCTTTTTTTTTCCCCCTCTCTATTTCAATCCAATGATAAACAGGTTAATTTAAGCCATCATGAGAGCAGAGCAGGATCATTCACTCAGATAATTTTCTTGTTTGCTGCTGGCTGTTGCTTGTTAATGAGTCCTGGTGCCTCTTTACTGCAATCTGAGATCCTCCCCTATTTGTGGACACAACAGCAGTGATGTCTGGAGAATTTTTGATGGGTTATTTGCAAGAAAGTAAAATGACTCATCCATTATGGTTTACCTTGAGTTAAACACTAACAGCAGGTTTGAATATGAGAAGAAACAGGCTCCTATCAAGCAAACCTAGGTGCAAGAAGATCTTTGCAATAGGAGTTTCTGCTGATGTCCTCCTCAATGTAAATTGTAGGGTTGTTGGAGCCAAATTACCACAGGTGGTTGTTTTCTTTCCTTTTTCTTCCCCTCAGATCTCTTTGTTACATACCTCATTAATCCACTTCTCCCACTAACAACCATCTCACCTGCATTATCTCCTGCTTTACTCTTCCTGTCAATCTCTAGGGCTGGCACCAAATCTGCATTATGCATCTCTCACAGCTACAGCCCCTTGCCTTCCTTTCCCTGCTTCCCGGGCTTTGAAGTTCTGAAATGGAGGCTGCCATGAGGGAATAACAAAATATTAATGGAAATCATGTTGAAATCATGCCATGCAGCAAGGTCACTTCAACCTCAGATACTTCCTTCTGATTCCTCTCCATCACAGCTGTGTGCAACACAGCGGATCTAGTTTCCACTTCTGCAGGTGCTTTGACATTGTATCACTCAACGTTTCAGATTAGCTGTCCAGCAAAGTTTGTCCAGATCCAGTATGACTCCTTTCCCAAGGTGTGGTTGTAGTTCAAATGTCCACCCGACTCAATGAAGCATGGGGAAGAAGGTGATTATGAGCATCAAAGAAAGTTGTCCCACTTCTATTGCTGCGTGAGAGGAAGACAACTTTCTTCTCCAGGACTGTCTAAACTGTCATCTGACAGGCAATCAAGACTTTAGTATCTTACTAACCACCAGAAGATAACAGAATAAAACCTGAGCCATCCACAGAAACGACCATAGATGATACAGGAACTGATAAAGAAGTATATTCACAAATGGTAGGCTGCCATCTTTGCAGGTGGTATTTTTTGTCTCAGACTTTTCTTAGTAAAATAAAACAACACTTAGTTCTTATTTTTATGACAAGCGATAGGACACTTTAGTCTGGCTTACACAGTTTCTGGAGTGACGCATCAAATCCAGGGACTATTGCATTAGATCCCGTGAATCTTTATCAATCACTTATTGGGATCTAGAGTGGAAGCGTTTCTTTTGCATGTAACATTTCTTCAGCTTTAACATAGACCTTCTTTAGAGCTCAAGAGATCCCGTGTACACCAGACCCAAATTCTGAAGTTCTGTTCAAAATGAACCAGTCGTGTGTTTTTTTCTGCTGAATGCTTTCAGCAACTTGTGAGAAGTTAGCGCTTAGGTTTATTTTCCTTTTGAATTAATTTCAGCCCAGAGACCGAGGAATGAGCAGTCATAAAACCAGGAAAGCTATTTCTAGCTGAGAACTGACATGCATCTTCAGAGTAATTCAAAGAGCTTCACTTTCATTTATTAACCCGTACATGTTCTTTTGGGGATCTGGGTTCCTAGCTTCTATCACTAGTAGTTTACAAGTACTCAATCAGCTTCTTGGAACCGGAGGGTGAAGAATACAGCAGAAGGACGAATATTCCCATTAATTTCAACTACAGCTGAATACTTCAGCCTTGAAATAAAAGGAGGGTGTTATTCATTAGTGTTCTCAGCCCTGAAACTTTTCTATTCTATAAATACATTTTAAATATTTAAAAGAAAAATACTTCTGACTTGGAGAAACAATATCCTGATGAATGATTATTCTGTTTTTATATAAAAAGCATATTTTGAGTGGTTAAATTGCATATGTGACATGTTTTCTTTAGTAAGTTAATTTTGTACCTTTAATTGTTACTGACATGGATTTTATCTACAGTCTTGAAACTGTAAGTGTAAAAATTTGGACTGAATTGCAAATTAAAAGTACTTGCTAACTGACACATAATGACACTGATCTTTCTTGCCTGAAGACAGATTTTAAGGGGAAAAAAATGCCTAGAATAAACATGCCAGAATGAGCAACAGATAAAAAGTTCAGTGGCAATATTTTGACAAAAACTTACACTAGAAAAACATGAATCCAAGTTAAAGATAAGGCATAATGTCTTGTTTTGATCAGTGACCAGGATGGCAGAACTATTTCTTAGTGGATGGCAGGGTTGCTGAACAAGAAACATAAACACCCCAGTCTGAATAAGAAATGGTCTCGTTATAATGCGCTATGTAGCTTACTTACAGAAATAATATGCAAATGGCCTTAAATCTCGTCTGTAAACAAACTGAAACATGTCTCCCCCAATCAAAGCTGTAATTTTGAATAAAATCAGTTTATTGTTAACAATTATGTGGAACATTGTTCATAACTGCTTAATTCATTCAGGTGAACACCAACAATATTTGAAACTGAAGATGCTCAAAACCTGAAAGACTTTACAGAACAGTAACTGAAAAAGAAAAGTTGCTTTACCAGCTCTTTATAGCTATGACACGGCCCTTCAAAGTTACCTGTATATATTTAATCTTTATTCTTAATCTGAAACAGTTTACAATTATCAAAAACACATTTCTTGCATATTTAATGCAAGCTTACAGTTTTCAAGCCAGGATAATAAAAGGTGGAATTAATGTTGTAAGATATGGGTGTGAAATCCTATTGCTTAATTTTAACACACATTCATTGATACAACAAAGTTTATAGGAAAAATAACAAGCGAGCTGCAATAAGAAAATATAGAAGTGATAAAAAGAAGTTACTTATAAAAATTTTTTTTTTTTCCCCAGCTTGCCTTTTCATCATGCGAGTACAACAGTAGGGCTAGGTTTTCGTGTGAGTTGTTGCCTCTTATTCTCCTTAGTTGTCTAGATGTATGTAGACCATACAATTTTAGTATTTTCTGTGTTTAGGATAGCTGCTTTTCTTCCCCACTCTTGTGGGTTTGTTGTTGCATCTTGTATCGTATTCTTCCTTAAAAATATGACACATTAAAAAGTTGAAAATAGAATTCAAAAAAGATTACTTTGAAGGTTTGGTTTTGATTATGACAGTGATTTGAGTTCTATGTTCTATAAGTCTGAGTGTTTTGCACATGAATTATTTATTTACCACATTTTCTTCTTTGTTCGTGTTTCCAAACTCTTTTCTATTTCCTCAGCATTTCCCAAATATCTCTGGTTCTTTTAGGTGGCAATTAATTAGAGGAGGAAGGACCATTTACTTTGGTTACATACGTGTTCCCTCTTGCTAATAGCATTCCTTCTCAAAGACAACTTAGGAAAATGTTAAAACTTGCAAAACATAAATTTGATTGTTTTTGAATAATTCTGTGTCCCCATAGAAC
Source organism: Anarhynchus alexandrinus (assembly GCA_008711295.1). Taxonomy (NCBI): domain Eukaryota; kingdom Metazoa; phylum Chordata; class Aves; order Charadriiformes; family Charadriidae; genus Anarhynchus; species Anarhynchus alexandrinus. Next base: position 168,565 of record VUYV01000245.1, read on the forward strand.
TAATTTTTTTTTTTGTTTCTCTTAGCTAAAATGCAAATAGAACCATTAATATGTACTAAGTTTCCTATGGAAATATTAACAGGGAGTAACAAAACTGGAAAGTAGATTTGAACCAATTGAGCTTGAATTGCAGAATTTAGGCTGACAGTAATTTTCATAAGTAAATTTGAAAAAAAACCTTCTTGGTACATGCTGAAAGACATGATAATGTTATTCTACAGTTAAGTAATTTGTCTTGGCAATTATGCATAGTAGAAAAAAGTTAACAAGTCATGCCTTATTTTCTTATAGAGTATACCAAACCTCATTGTAGAAATTTATTAGTTATTATATTTGAGGAAATTAGTCGATATATTTTCTTGGTGTACTTACTTGAAGGGCAGAAATAAATGATTCTACAGCAGACAGATGGCAAAATAATTGCGTGCTGAATTTATTAATATTGAGTAGGAAGAGCTACAACATCACCAGTTGTGAAAGCTGCTGTCATGGCCAGCCTTACCTTTGTTGTAACTCCCACACACGGCTTTGAAAATGTATCCCTCAACAGCTGTCTGCTTAAATGGTAGCTGTAGAGTGAATTCTAACTTCTTTGACTTTCTAAAAAAGGAGTCAGTCACTGTGTGGCTTATTAGCATAATTAGTTGTCATAAAGATGCAAGCCTAAAGATGTACTTGCTAATTAGCCATCTGAAATCTGATGTTTTTTCCCCTTCCCTTCCTTCTCTCCCTTCATCCTTCTGATTTTTTTGGAGAGGGATGAGGATTGCATCATCACTTCTAAAAGTCATTGATTCCGATCTTCTTTCACCCTGAAGCATCAGACCTGGGAATTCGGACTTCATGTTACAAAAAAAGTTGTTTTTGTGTCTATTGTTCTTTCTGGATTCTGTGGGAGGTGGAATTTCTTAGGTTTTTAAACGGATCTTTTCACACTGTAGGGAAGACATGTTAAAATGTCAATAAAAGGTTAGAAGCCATAGTCTTGTTTTCCCTTTATATGTTACAGAAGGCTTTCTCACAGTCAGATAACTATAATATCATCTCTGTCATCTTGTGATACAATCTGTAAAGAAATTCTCTTACACAGTTATCAGTTTTGCACTGCATAAAGGAAACTTACACCCAGTGAAGTGCTGAACTTCCCGTGAAATCATGTTTTAGGTGCCTATGAAAATTCTCTGATACCTAAGTGAATCCCAATGACACAACTACCTTCAAATCTCAGGCTTTTGAGGAATGCTTTTCTATTTCTGCCCAGGGGCAGGGAAAGTAGCCAAATGTTCAGGATCACCAACTTGAACAAGGGTGTTCCTTTATAGCTGAGTGCTTTTATTGCTGCTATCTTTTTCTCTTTCAGTCTTTTCTGCTATTACTTCTAAAACTCATTTACATACTGACATATTTTGTAGTGTAAACTCCCAAACACTGGCACCAAAACTTACATACATGGTGTAACACTTCTTGCAATGAGCTTAATGTTGTGGAACTCAAAACAAAGATTTTGACTGCTAGAGCAATCTGGAGTTCCAGATGTTTGTTTTATCTAGCTCTAGATGTGAGGGAAGGATCAAACTGTAACACAATAATGCATATTTTTACCTATCTGCTCCCAAGGAGAGGAAATAGAGCCTAGAAATGGTAAAAGAGCCTTCTGTTCCAGCAAAGTATCTCACAAGGACGATCCCGAACTCCTCCTTATTAACTGTGAGGATGACAACAGAAAACACAAAATACTCTCTGCTCTGGATAGTTTAGAATCTAACCTAAAGTGCATACGTTTAGAATTTTTGTTTAAATTAACCGCACTGTTTATTTTTAAAGTGGTAATCACCATCTTTTACATCACAACTTCATACAGAACTCATCTGGGAAACAGTAGACCTGGGGGTTTTACCATTTTTTACTGGAAGGTTTAATGCCATGTCTCCTAGGAAAGTATCCTAGTGGCCTGATGAAAAGCCCAGGTAGGCTCTTCCGGCCTCTGCAACTGTGTAAATGCCATCAAACAGAAGCAAACAGAAAGGAAAGGAGTGGTAGGAAGGTCTTGCTTCTTGTTCTTGCTCCCAGAATTATTTTTGCATTTTACGATTTGGGATCAAAGAGATGAAATTGTCCTCTAGATTAGAGCTAGGAGTCCTCAGTTTCAAGTTAGGGGACCTTAGGTCTTCTCCTTTTTGCTCTCTATGCGTTTGGTTCCATTAATATTGCTCTTGAACAGAAAGGTGGAGGCTAACATTTTGTGATTTGGCATATAAGCTGCTGATTAGGGCTCTTTTGCATGTTAGGAATTGAGACTCCTTGGAGGATTTGGCCACTGCACCTGTGCTCTGTATGTTAAGGAGTTTGGCAAATTTTCCTGCGAGTTCAGACTACAGACATTCTGATTGTGTAAACAAACAAAAAGTACACACCCAGAACATTTTTGAGTTGAATAAGGAACCATCTTGTAACTTAAAGCACCTCCAGAATGGGAGACAAATGCTGACCAGGGTTTTGTGGATTCAGTTTGGAGTTTATCTAAGATAATATTCAAGATCCTAAATCCTGACTTGGATTTAAGTGTTGATGCACCCTGGCACAATGCCAGTGAAGTGTGGCACCAGTCTTTCAGTTACCACCACCAAGATCCAAGGACAAAATTTTTATTGAAATTTCTGTGTAATGCTTAATATGAAACTATTAAAGATGCAAGTACTGCAGGGGGCCTTTGAACAGCTAACAGTTTGGAGCTTATGAATGGTAAGCAAGCAGCAGGTTGGTAAAAAAAAATAATTTAAAAAAAGTAGCAGGCAGCTGTGTCTGCAGACTTTTGTAAGAAGGAAAAACATACCTGCATACTGTGTCAAATTAAACCAGTGGCAGCTGCATTTCTTCCACCACGAAGCTGAGAAGTGTTTTGCAGAGTATGATTAAGCTGGAAGTGAAACCTACAAGTATTACAGTCAACATTAACATTTCTTTAAAGTTATTTTCTTCTGTGACTGAGGAACAGGAGAGTAATGTCAGACTGAATTTGCTGTATGTCTGTTTTCATTCCTTAGAGAATTAAAAAGTCAAATGGAAAGAGCCCCACAAAGTCATATGCAACACAAGTAGTTGACAAGCAACTGCGGCATATTTAATGTTTTGTTTTACTGAAATTAATGCTTGGTAATAACTGGCAAACATTTTGACTGTTCTTAAAATTTGATGTGTTCTGTGCCTCTATAAAAGAAGTAAAGTAGAGGTGGTTGAATTAATACATCACCCCAACTTCTGCACTTGTTGCTACTGGAAATTTTATTTTTACAATTGTTTAGAGGAGAAATGGTTAAGAGGATGTACAATTTAGATTTGAGACATACATTTATTTTAAAAAAACTCCAACCAAACAAAAAAACCAAACACCTCCAAGCCATAGCATTTATGCTGTACAACCTAAACAACGTACAATGATTTCCTTAACTGTGCATAGTAAGAGAGACAGAATGAAGCTCTAATGCTAAAAGAAATTATGAACTTTGATAAGGATAGGCATATTCACCTAACAACAGGGAAAATAAGATTTGAATAGTAGGTATCACAGGAAATCAAGAAAGCTGTGCAAGGGAATTAGTAATTACCTGATTATATCCTTGTGGGTTTACTCAGAAAGTTGGAGTGTACAGGAAACAGTATCAGCCAGAATAACCATGGCAATTGAATTACATGTGTTTGTGCTAAAAGCAGAGCAAAATTTTACAAAATACTTCCTGAGGTGGAAAAGAATCTGGCAAAAAAAACCCAAACAAACCAACTGGCAACCCCCCTCCCAAACGGAAATGGGTTTGGGTTTTTGTTGCCATTAAAAAATTTAATAGTCATTTGTAGAGAAAAAATAGCAGATGTGATTTTGTCTTGACATTGCCGCCACCTTCCGGGAGGACCATCTTCTTCACAGCTTTGGAAGTGGATGACCTCGTGCGCCTGCGCAGGGACCCAGGGCGCGAAAAGAGCAGGAAGGGGCGTGTAGGGGAACGGCGCTTCCGGTTGATCTGCGCATGAGCACGAGCCCGATATAAGGAGCACGCGCCTTTGGCGGGCTCCTTTGTTCTTCCCTTCTCCTCGCCTTCCCGCCGCGCACCTCCCCGGGCCCTGGACTGTGCGAAATGTGTAACGATTGAAGACTTCGGACAGAATCAGCAAAAACCCGTTGGACTCAGGGTGGTAGTAGTGAACTTTCTCCCTCTTTCTTTGTTTTCTTCCTTACCCCCTTTCCTTTCCCCTCTGCCTCCCCTTCACCTCCCTTTTTACCATTCCTTCGCAGTTTGTTAATTAAGTAAAAGGCTGTATGACATTTGACCGACTTCAGCGTCTTAATCTCGTCCTTGGGACTATAACGAAACCTCCCCGATACTGGATCGGGACATCTAAATGACGTCACGGACAGGATTCCCTTGAGATGAGAGTGTCGTACAACCTCCTGGCACGCTGAGCGAAGTGTGTGCGAACGAGACGTACCAATGAGCGCGGAGCGAGTGCGGAGTTCCGATCTGTGGCGCTGCTCTCTCGCCAGGAAAGCAGCCGGAGACAAACGAAGCGTGAGGAAGGAGCGAATGTTGACATCTTTCGCGTTAAAACTTAATGCGCTAGTTTCACGGTGTGGCCTCCTGAGGAAGTATAGAGGAAACATGGATTTTACCCTGTGACCTCCTCAGGATGATGTCCCCTTTGTAGGCCACTTGTTGTTTAGTAATAGGTTATGGTTTGGCCTCCTGGGAGTTATAGGGGAACCTTGGATTTTTCTTTGTTTAACCGTCCCGGGAGGAACTCCCCTTTGTAGGACATGGCCGCCCAGAAGGCGGGTGATTTTTGTGAAGAAATAGAAAAATTACATGATGTATTGGAAACATACCGCTCTCGCCCCTCTCCCCCGGGACGATATTGGGCATGGGATCGTTGGTTCCAACCGCAAAGTGTCGTAGACCGAATAGTGGTCTTGCATAAAGAAGCCAGAGAAGTCGGCTGGGAAGTCAATAGAATACCAACTTGGCAAAAGGAAAGGTGGCAAGATATCCTTGTGATTGCAAGGCAGGGAACATTTGCAGTAGTGTGGGTAGCTTCCCACCAACAAACTGATACCCCGGCTGGCTGGTGGAATGCAGAGGCAGATGAGTTGGCCTGACTAGCCCCGCTACAGAGCATCCAAGTGCAGGAGAACTGGGAATACCTATTAGAGTGGTTGCACGTAAAGTGGAGGCACTCGGAGATCAACAATTTGTTCTGTGAGGCGCAGGCCCGAGGGTGGCCAGTCACCAGGGAGGAGTGCAGAACCTGCATATCTTCCTGTGAACAATGCCATGTCCATCTGGACAGGCACCCCTTAGAAAATGAGCCCCTGCACCTCAGGGAAGGGAAAGGGTTATGGGAGGCCTGGCAAATCAACTATACTGGGCCCTTCCGAAGGTCCGCAGGGAAGTGTTATGGTTATGTGCTGGTGGGGGTCGAAATAGTCTCTGGACTTGTACAAGCCTGGGCCTGTGCAAAGGCGACTGGGGAAAACACAGTGAAGGCCCTTGAAGAGTGGTTTGGGACTTTTCCCAAACCACAAACCATCCAGTCGGATAATGGCTTGCATTTCACCGCCAAAATGGTCCAAGAGTGGGCAGCTCAGGAAGGAATTTTGTGGGTGTTCCACATTCCATACTATCCACAAGCAAACAGGATTGTGGAATAGACCAATGGGCTGCTCAAGCGCTTCCTAAAACCACACAAAACGGGATGGGATGAGCGGGTGGGGGAGGCAGTGACCAGCGTTAATAGTTGATGGGGCACAAATGTGTGCCAGAAAATTGCGGCATTCTACCCACAAGCCCCAAGCCTTGTACCCACCTCTCAAGGCTCTGATCCCACTGATGTCCCATCTCACTCCCCCGGTCAGCCTGTTCTGGTTGAGGTCCCCACTGTGGGAGCCGTCCCTCTTATATTAGACACTCCACTGAACAAGTATACTTGGAAGGCGAAAAATGCTAGTGGGAGAACCTACAAAATCCACTCAAAATGGATTATTCCTTCCTTCTAACCCAAGAAGCGAGATTGTCCCTGTTTTTTTGTTTTTAAGGACGGCAATACAACAACGATGTACCTGCTACTTTGGATCGTCTTAACTCCGGGATGCCTCCATGTAAGTGATGAACGACCACTCCGCCTACCTTCCCCTCCTCCATACCATCCCTTCGAAAACAACGAGTTTGTGTTGCTGGCAAAAGCCGTAAGTCAAACTTTCAATTTGAGCCACTGCTGGGTATGCGGTGGACCCATGGGACTATCAAGTTGGCCGTGGACATCTGTACCCCTCACCCCAGACCAAATCGTGAGCACTTATAGCGAAACTGCAGACAATCCGTGGGATGACAGTGGGACCTGGCCGATACAGTTTCTGACTAAAGGGCAATATTGTTTAAATCGCACCCAAAAGGGAGGGATCAAAGTGGGAGAAAGCCAATGTCAATGGACTCTCACATGTAAGCCCCTTGAAAAGGAAAAGGACTTCCACCTGTGGGCGTGGCTAGATGAGACAGGACGTAATTGAGGGTTTGAGGGATATTGGTCAGACAAAAATGAAACCTTAATACTCGAGCGACCCAATTACCATCTTTACAAACAAACCTGCAAGTGGAGGGGCACTGCTGAGGCAGGGTATTGCACTGGCCAGGTAGGGGATGGGGCAGCCACCTTCTTCAGCCCTCTGGGCAACAGAGACACGACTTATTTCCAATTTCCGCCAGGGAAAAATGGGCCATTTGCTCTGGGCAATAGAGCTAAAAAGGGACATTATTGGATTTGTGGGCACACAGCATGTAAGTCTTTACCTGCGGGGTGGTCAGGAGTTTGTTATGTAGGAGTCAACAGGCCCTTATTCTTCCTGTTACCAGAAACAGACGGACCCCGATTGGATGTAAAAGTATATGATAATCTCGGGGAGAGAAGCATTGCCTGTAAGACTCGATCCATAAATGTAAATTTGGGTGGGACACAAAAATGGGGGAATAATGAGTGGTCTCTCGAACGAATAATTCAACATTATGGACCAGCAACTTGGAATCCTAACGAGCCCATTGCAGGGGCGAGAGAACCAATTTATAACCTAAATCGAATAATTAGGCTACAAGAGGCTCTGGAGATCATTACCAACAATATCGCTGACACAATAGATTTGTTAACTCAACAATCCCAACAAATGCGCACAACAGTCCTTTAGCACTGCATGGTTCTAGATTATTTGTTGGCTGAGTAGGGAGGGGTGTGTGGAAAATTGAATATCTCCAACTGTTGCTTGGAAATAGACAATGTGGGTGAAGTAGTTCTCCAATTAACCAAAGATATTCGAAGAATAGCCCACGTCCCTTTCCAGACCTGGAATGGCAATTTATGGTCCTGGCTACCAGGGGCACCATGGGTCAAACAGTTAATATGGTATTTGCTATGTGCTGTTGCTGCCCTGATGTTCTTACCCTGTATAATTCCTTGCCTTGTTCGACATGTCGTATCAAATGTGCAATTTGTTCCTACTACCTCGCCCGATGGCATAAAATATATCCGTGCCACCAATCGGCCGCGACCCACCTCAGTTTCTATCATTTAAGTACATTCCCAATTTATTGTGAAGAAAGAAAATTGCATATTGATATTCATATCATACTTGTCAGCCGCGTCATACTTGTTGTAACAGTTACTTACCTTGTTGACTCAATTCCAATGTTTGTTCTGGAAAGTTAAATGTGGTCAAAACTATTCAAGAATAAGCTTGCATTGTTTAATCCCTGTCGTTTCCTTTTTCCCCTCTGCCCTTATCCCCAACTCTGCCACACCTCTCTGTGTTCTCTTTCCTTTCTCCCTCATTCTCTCTCTCTCTCTCTGTGACCAAGCTGCAATGTCGAGCCACAGGGTGGTGTAGAGAACCAATACCAAATGCGATTTTGTCTCGACATTGCCGCCGTGCCACCATCTTCCGGGAGGACCATCTTCCTCACGGTTTTGGAAGTGGATGACCTCATGTGCCTGCGCAGGGACCCAGGGCGAGAAAAGAGCAGGAAGAGGCGTGTAGGGGAACGGCACCTCCGGTCGATCTGCGCATGAGCACGAGCCCGATATAAGGAGCACGAGCCCGATATAAGGAGCATGCGCCTTTGGCGGGCCCTTTCGTTCTTCCCTTTTCCTCGCCTCCCTGCCACGCGCCTCCCTGGACTATACGAAATGTATAGCGATTGAAGACTTCGGACAGAATCAGCAAAAACCCGTTGGTCTCAGGGTGGTAGTAGTGAACTTTCTCCCTCTTTCTTTGTTTTCTTCCTTACCCCCTTTCCTTTCCCCTCTGCCTCCCCTTCGCCTCCCTTTTTACCATTCCTTCGCGGTTCGTAAAGAGAATTAAGTAAAAGTTGTACGACGTTTGACTGACTTCAGCATCTTAATCTCGTCCTTGGGACTATAACAAAACCTTCCTGATACTGGATCAGGACACCATCACAGCACAGAATATGAATATGGCAGAAAGTTTCTATTCACATTTACAGAAATGTACATGTGCAAAGATGTATACTACATATTCCATGTACTGTATTTCTGAGAAGGGGACAAGTACTGAACTAGCTTATTTTTTTTATTCAAACAACATTGCAGTGTGCATTAGTAAACAAAAGTGAACACCAGTGCTCATGCTCCCAAATTATTACAATATCAGCAGAAAAGGGGAGGTTTAAAATTGCTGACATACCTGATACTTCAAATTTAGGAGCTAAGCCTGGAAGAGAACCTTTTGTTCTACCAAACTGTATCACATCTCGTTTCCTCTGTGTACTTACTACAGGTCAGTTTTCAGTGTGCTGCCTGCTTTGTTTTTCTACTTTTCTAAGTAGTTTATGCTTTCAGATCCATTAAGAGAATAGCTGGCTCCTAGCTAACTAGTTTATTTGAAACAGTTATTAGCAATGAATGTGTATGAGTACATTTTAATTTTGTGGTAATCTCTTCTCAAATTTAGGTGGAAAGTTATTATCTGAATTCGAAATGATAAAACATTGAGTTAGGTAATTTCAAGATTATAACTGCTCCCAGCCATTTTTAATGGAGTTGTAAAATGGGAAAGTCTGATCACAAGTCGTCTATGGTAAAAATGCAATGAGATTTGCTTAAAAATCCAATAGTATTTTTGAAAATGAAAAATAGAGCTGTTTTTCATCTATTCTGTTTTTCTTGTTCTTGAGTTGTAGATCTGAGCCATTAACATATGCTCAGAGACAATTCCAAGGTTTATTCTGTAATCATCAGAGAGAAGAGTTTACATTAAAATTAGGGGAAAAAAAAAAGGGGGAGTTTGTTAAGAAACACAGAAAAAAAAACCTCACAGAAAACACCAGGGGATGTAGCATTTCTATTTCTCTATTTGTTTAATATTATCCATATGAGTAATTCTGCTTGAGTTCACTTCTCTGAAGTTAATAGGAATCTTTCAATTGCAGTCTTTCAATAGAAATTTTTACTGTGCTTTGGTTTAGGCTCTGAGGGCCCTATTTATAAAAGCATTTCCTTACATGAAGATGTAGATAAACCACTAATGCAGGTGGTTTTGAAAACCCTAATACACTGATACGTCTTTAAAAATGTGTGCATATTTACTGTATGAAAACTGTGCCACTGAAGGTGTTTTGCATTGAGTTGCCATGATTATCATCTGTAGAAGGTCTGTGGAGAATAGAAGACAGCAAATCATCTTAACTATGTAGCCCTCCCAAAGAAACATAATTAAAAATGTAATTTGCCCCTTTGCATGAAATGATTTTTAACATGAATGCTTCAGTAAACAAATCTACCTATATAATTAAAGGAACACGCGAAATCTATTTAAAGCTCACAGAAGGAGAAATGTGATATAAGGCCAGCTTAGTGTTTCATCCTGCAATCATTTTCATTGCCAATGAGACACAGGTGTATGCTACATAAATAAGAAAAAAATATGAGTGTGATGGATGTGATTATTATTCATCTCAAACATCCTTTTTTTCTTTTTTCCCTCCCTGTTCTAATTAGGTAGTTTCCAGCTGTTCAACATTTGCTGCTGAGATGTGCCATTGGAGAATCACATCCCAAAGAAAACACAACCATCCTGAAAGCAGCATTCCCTTAAAATAAAAATAGAACTGTTATGGTAGACCATTAAACAGAGTTAGATAGATAAAAAAAATAGTTATCAGTACTGCAACAAAAACGGTGAGGAGAAAAATGCATCTAAATTTAATAACATAAAAATAGAATGAAAGCCATCCACACAGTGGGAGGAGAATGTAAAGTCTCTTGCAAAAAATAAATGACTATGCGAGTGAAAGTTACTCATGTATAATTTTATAATGGTAAAATTACTGCTTGTCATGAACACGGAAGAAGCTGCATCTTTCCGCAGATTAGCTGCGGTTGAGCCTGACATCCCTGAAAATGGGCTGGGCTCTTAGAGAACTCAAACTGGAAAATGGTAGTGAAGCGAAGCCGTACAAATTTAGGCTTGTCTGGTTTGCGGTTTGATGTGATTCTGTGTGGTGCCAGGGACAAATGTCGCAACTCAGCCTCTAGGGTGGGGTGTGAAACCACAAAATCAGAGGCAGCCTGTGTGGGCTAAAGCAAGGCACTTACCTACAGGGCCAGAGATTGATTGTTAGTCTGAGTAGTTAATGGGGAAAGTGGTTACAGGGAGTTCTTGATCAGAGGCATGTGATGTGGAGGATTTCTTCCTCCTCGCTCCTGGGTGTAGCTGTGGTTTTATATGCAGGTATTTTCTAACGTAGTCTGATTACTTGCTCTTTCTCCATTGGTCTGCAAATTCCACCCTATGTCTGAGTCTTACAGTCTACGAGTTGTTTCGTTTACAGTGGATTCCTGCTCTTTGTTCTCTCTCTGTTACCCTGAAAGTCAGTTTTTCCCCACTACCAAGGTTGCATCCCTCCACAAACAGCTACTGACCCTTACGCATTTGTGTTTGTATCCCCACGGCCATTGTTATCATCCTCTGCTTGTACTGTCGGGGTCTCCTGTTAACGTCACGTGTTATTTTCTCCAGTGGTCAAGCTGTAATTTCCTGATAATGTAACAAGCATTTTATCAGCACAACCTGTTCACACATACGTCCCTGCCCCAGAGTCACCGAGCAGTTGACTCTACAAAGATAGGCTAGATGCCATTAGGAGATATTTAGATAGATACGTATGTAATGCTTTCAGAACTACTTGTTATTCACGTCTATTAGTTATGGCAGCAACACTAGTACATAATCAAAGTTGTTTTGCAACACAAATAATGAATTGCTTTTGTTGCTTTGTTTGCTTAAAAAGTCTGGGAAAGGCGTCGTAGATGGTAAGCCAATGTATGGCAATTTTATTCAGATTCCTTGAACTTCTCATTTCCATTCCGCATTTAAATATACGAAGCAGTTCGAAGTACTTCTGTTTGCTGGCTCCCAGGGAGAAACATGACTTAGCAACATTACGAGCTTCTCTGCCACTGTCTAACTAGACGTACTGCCAGCCTGCCCCTGTGTGCTGGCACCCGAGACGTGTGTGGATGGGATATGTAGGTAGGATGGAAGGAGACCCTCCAACAGCAGCCGATAGACTGCACAAGCACCCAGCTCTCTTCTGGAGGGGCTGGATATGGCTGCACAGGCTGCCTGTGGCCAGAGGGCTCACACAGGTGCTGGAGTAGTCCCTGATGGTCTCAGAACTTGCTAATTAGTGTTAGAGGCACCTGCTGCTGCTGCTCCTCCCCACTGCCTTCACCCAATCAAGAAATTGAGGTTTTTTCCTCCCAGGGCACAACATGCGCTTTTTTCATTCCCTGATGTCTTTCCAAGGGATCAACAAGATTTTAAAAGTGCTTCTCCTCAAGTTTCTTGTGGCTGTATGAGTTGTGACTACAAATCAGGATTTTGCTGTTCTGTTGAACACAGGTAAATATTATATATAGACTTGCAACTTTAAAAATTATCTGTAAGTGCTGAGGGCTTTTTAACTTACTTGTTTATGAATAAAATCCACTCAGTGTTTCAGCTACATAGTTCAAGATGCTAATATAAATGTTGAAATATCTGTCTGTTTTCTGTAATTAGGCAAAAAAATATGTAAACACCTGAAGACTTATTGCTAAGGGAGACACAGAGGGAAACTTAAAGTATACAGTCTGAGCATTCAAAAAAACTGTAAAGCAAGACTTCAAAGTTATTGCTGCTGGTAGAATAAGTTTTCAGAATTCTGGGGTAACTTGTGACCAAATATTTTTGGCTCTTTAAAATTGTTTTTGTTGCTAATCATTAAAGATTGATTTGAGATTTTCTACCTTTTTTTTTTCTATTAGCTGTGGATGAACATGAAAACTTCATGGTTTTTTTAAGTGCTAGGTTTAAAAATTTTGCCCATTTATTGTAGTGTTTTATTTGATAACAAGCTGCCTCCTTCTTCACAGACTTGATTTGTCATATAAACTCTATTGTTAGTAGTTTTCGTTCTTAAGAGATTTGCATTAAGGAAGGAGCATAATGTGTCAATTAAAATGCTATAACTTTTGACAAAATTAATTATAAGCCAAACTTCAGGGGCAAAAAATTGCTAGAGAGAACTTAAGAAACCAAAAGAATACTTATTTTTAATTTCCCAGGTTTCTGCTATTTACAGTTTGGGGAGGGGGGAAATGGCTGACCTTACAGCCTATTAAAATTGTTTGGAAGACTTATTCAGACGTGAATATTATCTTTTCTGTTATGCGACTGAAATTCCAAGTGCTTATCAGATGCCAGCAAGAAATGGGAACAATTTAGGGTAAGGTTTTCAGATGTTAGTGTGCCTACGCTTAATGCATATATGCTCAAATCAGACAGAAGTGTTCTAGAGTGTGAGATCCTTCCCTTTCCTCACAGCTGTAGGTTCACGTGTCCTCCAACTTAAGGTTTTATATTGGCTGAGTGGCAATATGATTTTTTTCTGTCCTTCCGTGCCTAAAATCTCACACTTATCTATCCTCTTAACTTCTCCTATTTCATGCTCTTTTAAGAGAGTATGTATTTGTTCCTAGCCAGGCTTGAGGATTAAAAGAAAACATTCAAGCAAATGTTAGCTTAAGATACTTTTACGTCGGACTAGGTGATCGCAGATATCAAGCCGGTCTAACATCCCGCGGAGTCCCATACAACAGCTACACATTTGATGAATGTTTTCAAAATCCCACATTGCTGGCAACAGGATTTTATTTATGCATGGCTCATTCCCTATAATGACAATTATTTTGGCTTGAAACAAAGCAGATTGTGGAAAAGCAGTGACAGAAATTCAGAAGTGCTGGCATTTAGAGAAAATCGTGACTAGTGATTTTTATTTGAATTAATTTTTCATCTAAAGATCTATGCAACTGTGCACTGTAGTGTATTTTTTTTTAATTGATTTCCATATCTTCAGTGATAAAAAGCAGTCAGAAACCACAAACTGTGGTGATGGGAAGGGCAAACGTGGTCACTTGTGTTTCTAAAGTGGAAATGAAAGGATTTAACGCTACTGACATCGTTAACAGGGGATAGGCTTAAAAGACTCTCATGCTTATGCCATCCTACCATTCCCTCCAAAACAAGGAATTTGACGAGATTTTGTAGCAGCTCAGATTCAGGTAAATACCTGGTGTAAAAACTGTTGCTTTTGTTTATTTGTTTTGAGTCATAAAACAGTTTGGCAAGAGCTGCAGAAACAGAGTTGAGCATCCCTGCTTGCAGAGACTTGAACACAAATGACACATATTTGTAACTGATAAGGTCTTTGTAAACTTTTACCCCAAGACAAAGTAGGCCTCTTGAAAGACTATAAGTTGGAGAGTAGATGTATATTACCATTAGTGACATTGGTTTAAGCATGAGCTCAGCACAAGATATGTGCTTCAGTAAACAGTGGAATGTAAAATACGAGTTCTGTTTGATGGAAAAGAAGGTACTTCTGAACTTGTTTCTGGTTTGTGTATAAATGATACTGAGATACTTGTGTATTTTGGTTTATTTGAACATTTGGGCTTCACCTTTGGACAGAGGAAAAAGGAAGGTATGGTCATTCACCATCTCAACAGGTTGCAATCATACAATTATGCGTGGGGAAAATATGAGCAAGGTACCCTCTTCCTCCTCTAGCAGCTTTCCTTGTGATTTTGTCCATGCCTTATTTGCTTGTTTCCAATAACTGTCAAGCCTTGCATTGCACTAAGGAGAGAGGGGGCACATGTGTGTTTTTTTAACTTGTTTTTTTTTTTTTTTTAACTGCAATTCTGGCCATATCCAAAAGAGCCTCTCCAGGAGGACTATAGTCGAGGAGAACAGTACTTCTGTGGGGCTTAACGGCACTTACTGCGGGGTGCAGAAGCACGATGGTATAACACTGTGCCCATAGTTGTTTCTTATCTTCTCAAAGTTCAGAGTTATTTAAAGCAAAGAAGGGATAAATCCTGCTAATGCTGTAATAGGCCTGTCGCAGAAACAAACGCTAATCCTATTTGAACTACCACTGTGTTCTTAGAAAGCCACTCACTGTATCCAATAGAAATTGTTTGAAAGATGATAGGTATTCAGTGTTTTCACTTTGCTTAGTCTATTTGTGATGATGAAGGCCAAGAGCTTGTATCTTTCTTATTCTATTCACAGCTACATTTGTGTCTTATTTAATCAGTTATGGGATAATTTAATTTTCCATTATTAATTATCCTCCTTTTTTAATGGCTCTTCCTAGTTCATTTGTGACTCCTGCTGTTAGTGTCTTTTTAGGTATTGTATTTTTTCATGTCCTCTTCTGAAAGTACTCTTAATTAGTGTTCCACATCCAACCAGTTTCCCATCAAAAAGTGCAAAACTTGTTCATTATGTTGCTTTCATGAATATTTTTTAAAGTTCAGATTTTTCTTTTAAGACCTGGGAACATATTTGGGTGTACTTTTTTTTTATACATCTGAAGATACATCAACCTTTAAGAAATTTCTATGAATTCTTATGAACTTTTATTCATTAATTAGAAAGAACAAGTTCATTAGTGTAATAATATGATAAATGTTGTTGAACTTTTCTGCAGAATCCCTGGCAGTTTCATTAAATATGAATAATTTAGTGGTCTTTAATTAAACTTTCATGCACTGTTCATGAGCAGGTTGGCTTTAACCCTAATATGTAACTCTAATTAAAACAAAATGTTGCAAAATTTATTGCAATAGAGGCCTAATTTTTAAATACAGACTACCTCCAGTTTAAATGTCAAAGTACCATAGAGTCTTAAGACTAGCTAAAGCAAGCTTATATGTAATTTCTTAAATAAAGCCTCTCATTCTTTATTGTGAATCTTGCATAAGATCTTAAAAATACTGTTTCTTTTCTTATTGTTTTCGGGTGATCAACATCTTTTTCACTCTCTAGCAAAGAGTTGAATCTAACACAAAATTCCTATCACTCATTATTATTTTTACAGCATTCTTGTAAGGAGATACAGAAAAGGTATACGTATTTTCTCTATTTATGTAAGACACCATACTTGTCTCTGCTAACACCTAACTCAAGCTAACAGTTATCTGTATCTTGAAGACTAAAATTGGGTAGTTCCTGTGTGTTCTAATTGCATGAACGTTTTAAGAGGTAATTATTTTTGGAAACCCAATTTAAGTAAAGGAAGAAGAAGCTGTCATATTTTTAGCTGTGTACTAAATTTTCTAAAGGGGAGGGTTTGAACTTGATGTTGCTTCCACAAGGTTCTTCATTAGCCAAGCTACCTTACTTATTTATAATTTTTACAAGGGCATATAAGTCACAGGACTTAAACTGTGCGTTTTTACACCTTGTACTTCTAACAATGTAGTTGAGGTGAATGGCTGAGAAGAATCTCTGTGCCAGAACTTTAAAACAGATTCATAAGGAGATTAAATTTCTGAACTGAATATGAAATGTTGCCCTCTTCATGCTGTCCCATTTTAGGGGGTCTTGGCTACTGGGTAATGGCACACATTTGGTTTGGGTTTGTGTCACAGCTAGTAGATTTGATTCTAGATGAAAATTCTTGTTCTAAAACCAAAGCAACAAAATAAAATTTTTGAATGCTTGCATTTTTCTTTTTTGTATTTCACTTTTATTATTTTACACTTTCCTTTTTTCTTCTCTCTCCCTCAAAAAAAAAAAAAGTTTGTGCATGTTCAGTGGAACACTAAAACCCGACACCCTGTGCCTCACGAAGATTACTGCCAGTGCAGTTTGGCTGGGGAATAATGAAGTGAAAAGTAAGGATCTGAATGTAATTTTTTTGCTCCTCTGCCCATTGCATTATTTCAAGTGTCTGAGTCATGGGCTGATTTGCGGAGTAGGTTATAGAATCTCTCTTCAGTCATATCCATGTTTTTCCTGTAATGTGTTGCAGCCAGAATTGTGGAATCACCTCACGCACTGAGGTCTGCTTGACCTCTGTCAGCCTAACAGTCTATGAAATTTTAGTCATTGATCTGAGCACAGTGGATATACTGACATACAATGTTCAGAGAACTAGCTGGATATGTATTCTTACAAGAATTTCAGTTACTGATTTACATTTATTTTTAATGCTGCTTTTTAGCTATATTTTTCCTGAATAATATACCTTTTTTTTTTTCCCTTTTTCCTCTGTCATTTCATGGTCTTTTGGAGCTCTGCAAAATTCTAAAATTGCAGTAAGAGATGTAACCATGTATAGTCTGGATAAATCATTGAAATGTTTAGTGAAATAAAATCTAAAGATTGGGCAAATAGTTGCATTGCATTTATACAGTTGCTATGTAAAACAAAGTTCACGCCTTCATTTTTAATAAAGATGAGAAAGTGATATTTAAATTCTGGATTTTCCTTAGTCTAAGGATTGCCATTATCACCTTGGCAATAAAATCTTCATTTAAGGCCACGTGTGCTTGGTCACTGCAGCGTCTGGAAGAAGTAAATCCAGACCTATGTGGTTTTAGTTAAAAGAGCATGAAAACTCTGTCCTGTGCCCTGTTTGTTCATTAAATATGAATAATTCACATTATGGCTACCCTTCCTCTCTCTTCCCCAGTGAACAGGATTTTAACGTCCACTTACAAAGCGGGGGGGCTTGTGTGTAGTACTCCAAAGCATTATGTTAATAACCGCAGGAACAGTATGCAGAAAAAGTATAAAGTTTCACTTTTATGAAACACTAGTTCCGGATAACATCTTCAGAGACTGGGATGTCACACTGAAATCGCATTGCAAAGGAGTATCAATACTTAAACTAGCATTGTCAGTAGTTTAGAGAAATAATTTCTCAGCATTCTGAGAATTCATTCTCTTTGCAACACTGAAAACTGCTAAATGTATTGGTAAAGGTGAAAGGAATATAGTTGGTAAGGATATAGAGGACAATGGTTTTAAGAAGTCCCAATATGTGCTCATGAAGGTGTAATGAGCATACCATCTCCTTAGATTTTCCTCCCTTTTGCTCCATGTTGGGTTTGAACCTCTGCTCAAACCGTCTAAGCATAATCATACTTGTTACCACATTTAATCACCTCTTGCTCCCCTCTTTAATTTGCAAACTAACTTGAAATTTGTAAAGTAATGCTGGAAAGCCCATGGAACTGGAGAGGAGAAGGGAAAGCAAATAATGAATACAAGAAATGATATAAAAATTCAAATAAAAAGTTGGGGGGGCGGGGACAGGGGACACCACCAACCTTTCTGCTTCTATCAAAATCTGTATTTGACTACTTTCAGGCGCTATGTGTTAACTATTTGGAGTCACAATGTACTGCATACTTGAATTTATTAAATGTTCTTCATGTTTATTACTGTGATCTTTTTTACTGTCTGAATTGTACAGGACTGATGAGGTTTCTGCATTCCTTTCAGTGTGTGTGCTCCCTTGGTACCCTTTCCACTCCTCCTCTTTTGAACAAATTGACATTACTAAGAGATGGATATCAATGGAGATACTCTGGTTCAGCAACAATATCTTAACCACAGGCTGGCATAATGACAAAGAAAAAAAGGTTAATCTGCTTACCAGGTGCATATCTCTTGCTAACAAACAGCCAGCTCTAGCATGATACATTTTTCTATTTAACTGATAACGTTTTGTGCCTCTCAGGTCATTCACAGTATATTGTTAAACTTATGTGGTAAAGGACCTGTTGGTTGTGTTCGGAGATCTGAATGTATATTGTAAATATTACTGTGATTAGAGGCTCATCCAAGCAGCTGTAAAGCTGTAATTGCAAAATTGCTATACAAACTATACAGTAGGTCTTTTTTATGTATTCCATATACATCTCTCTGAGTTATTTGGACGTCGTGCAAGTCAACGCACAGGCATCATTTTGTATAAAAGAACTGGCATGTCTCCATTGGAAGTCCGGATGCCTTATTCAGTGTGTTCCCAAGCAGGGAGGAGGAGGAGGAGGCGGCGGCGGCTGATGGAGAGGTGGGGTGGAGGAGCAGGTTCAGTTTCTGGGACTGGTGCGTCAGGGTAGAACATTAAGCACCCTTGTACCTGTGTGTGATTGGTCTGAGGGAAGTGAACCCCTTTCACGGCAATACTGGTCGAACCTCATTACCAAGAGCAATGGTAGCTCCATGTGTGCAAGAGGAGTGAAAGGGGGTTTTGGATGCAGTCATAAGCTACGATCATGCATGTTTGTTTCCCGAGTACCATGAGCTAGTCAGGTTTGTGTTGATAATTACTAATGTCTACTAAAAATATATCGTACAGAGTGTTTCTATTTGTGAAGTCTTTGAAATTTTGCTAAGGATATACTAAGCTAAGAGGCTTTTGTTTGTTTGTTTCCAGCAGAAACTGAGTCCATCCTTTAGTTTTCATATTTGGTGGGGGATTTTCATATCCCTATCTATGTAGAACCCAAACAAATAACCTGATTTGGCATACAGCGGGAACAAACATTGATTTCTGGTGCTTGGTAAGATTGAGAGGATGGAGCTATATATTTTAGTACAGTTATAAACTTGTTGGCTTTTTATTTATCTTGGAAGGGCTAAGATAAAATTTATCCTTATTTTGTATAAGGCCTTTGCTTAACTACTGCTATTTCTGAACTTAAAATGCAGAAAAATCTGAGATTAATTTTGCAGTCCTGATTATAAATTAAATATTACTGGAAGCGTCAAATATTGACATGAAGGCCCTGAAGTATATACGTTTGCACGTTGCTCTCTGATATTCCAAAAGAATGTATGCCTATTTGACATTCACATCTGATACTGGTTTTGAGAGGCCTGTGACTGGTATCTGTCTGTAATTTCACTCTTAAGTGTGCTGTATATCCCTCAAGCTTTTTGATTTTGATGGGAGCTGCTCAAGAATTACAGTCAGAAGAGTTCTGAATTCCACTCCAAACTTCGGAGAATGTAGCTGGATGAATCTTCTGATACGGGATGAACTTTCCTACAGCAATGGATACCTTAATAATTTCACCAGTTTCAATGAAATTGCATCACTTGGGCAAAACTGGGTGATCAGAGGTTGTTGACCTGTGTTTCTGGTCATATGTCAGTTCAATTAATTTTTACTTTTCAGTCTTTTAATAAAGTATATCTCTAACTAAAGTATATTTATAACTTTGACCAGATATAGGGAAAATGAATGTTAAAAAAATATAACTGATTGGTATGTTCACTGATGTTTGGTTGTTACCACTGCGTTTCAGCAAATAGAGGAAAATTAACTGAGGAGCGTGCAAAGTGGCTTTCAGAAGAGGCAGATAAAATTTAATAGTTTATTCTGGTGTCTGTAATTATTATTAGGTATGGGTTTTAAAAATGTTGACACAAACTGGTTATTTAAAGAGTATGAAAATGATTTATGCTTCTAGACAGAATAATCAGACTATCAGTAAAGTGAGCCACAGGACACAATAATTACAAATAGAGACCTTATTTGGGTGTTTGTGAGAAGAAGGCAGCTGAATGATACACAGGAGATTGCAATTTCAACAGCAATTTAAAGGTAAAAAGTCTTCCTTTCAGAAAAAAAAAATGTAGATGTGGTTTTGCTGAAAAACATTCAGCTTTATTTACTGAAAGATTACAGAATTTGATTCTAATTTACAAGGAGAATGCCAGGACTGAAATGTAAATTGTTCTCAAGGGTAATTCAAAAGCTACTTGAGCATTTTGAATAGTGTTCCTTTTTATTTTAAGCATGTTATGTTCTTTTTGCAAGTGAGTCATACTTCTCTGCCTACAGTAAAATAATTCTGCCTATAGAAAAGAGCATCATAAAGACTCTGATATGTTTTGGTACCTTACCAGATATTAAGACAATGACAGAATCACCTGTATAGTACAAAAATAACAGGAAATTATCCTTCTTCCTTTGACATATTTTTTTTTTTCCTATGACTTCTGAGAGAATGTGGTGGTGCTGACATTCTGCAAAGTTCACTTGTTGCAGTGACAGGGCAATGACTGGGCAATTTTCAGTATAATTAATTATCATACCCAAAAAGGAAGTATTGGGCAACTAACACTGGAGGAGGAAGAGCGATTGGAGTACAGAGGAAGGGGAGGGAATGCTGTCACTGTCTAACCTTTCCATAAACCTAAAGTTATAACCTGAGCAGCCAAGAAAGAAGAGATATCCAAAATGGAAGTAATGCCTATTTAAGAAATTCAAGTACTACTGACTTTAAGTAGTATTTCACGAAGCCTGATATTTCATATAAAACATTTAGTTATAACCTCGGCAATAACAACAAAATAACCTTCTCCCCTCTCTCAAACCTTGTCTGAGCTTTCATTATGGACAGCCTCCCTTGAGAAGGCTTTCTTGAACTATGATGTCATAGAACTTGTGAAGAAAAATGCTTAGATAAAATATTGTAAGTAGTAGTAGAACAAAGATTTTGACTGAAAAGCAATTTCCATAAAAGGTCTAATGTAAAGACCCTGCAAATTATGGGCTAATGCAGATATCTTTTTACAATGTTAGACTGATGCTTACCTTTTGGTTACTCTCTGGTCTAAAGCAAGCTTTATACCCTTAAGCAGAAGTTGGTGATGTCATTATGAGAGGTTGTGAAATATCCATCCCTGGAGATATTAAAAAAAGAAAGTACATCACCATACAAGATAGGTTCTACCTGGCAGAGGCTGGGGTGGGAAACAAAGATCTCTAACAAGCAATGGTTCTGCATCTAAGATGACAGTGCTTTATGTGGTTTATGAGACTAATGTTACAGGTTGCTATTATTAGATGCTTTTGTGTTGTTGGTTCCAAATTCTGCTGTGTGTTTTTGTCATGTTGTTTTATCTACGCCCCTCCTCTTGGACACTGCTTGGCTTGCTGGGGTCTGCCAGGTCTGCCTTGACCTCTTTCCAGGGGGTCCCTGGGCCACCTCCTGTGGTACCTGCCGTCTTCAGGAGCATGGATCTTGTCCTTGTATAGCACCTTGAAAGCAGCTGGGGAAAAGAGAGGGGACCTGTAGTTTTCCTCAGTATTTCGGAGCTGCTATATTTCTGTTTATAAATACAGAGGCCTCAAAATCTTTGGCTATTAATAGCGGAGTACTCTGTTCATTCAGGGGAAATATAGGAGGTATGAGAACATGTGGCGCTTACTCCAGTAAGCATCAGTTGAGTACGTCAGGGTTTTGTAGTTTTATTAACTACAACAGCCTAAAATTCTCACTGTTACACAACTTCTTTGTCATTATTTTTTTCTAAGATACTTCTATTGCTCTTTTTGAATGGTAAAACCCCTTAGCCCTTAGTTGAGACACTTGCTTTGGACAGAGAGAAAGCAAAAATAAGATAAAAACATTCTTCAGCTGCACAGGAATACATGTCTTAATTACTGCAGTATTTCAGCTGAGCCCTGTCATTACCTTAGATCAAGCATTTGAATGTTTGTGCCTTGCTTGGTGGGGTAAATGTGTCCTTTAATATTGGGAAGGTAAAAGAGCCTATAAATAAAGCCAGATGCTGTAGGTATGCAATTACAAGGGTGTGGGAGTTTGCACTGATCTTTGAGTGATATGCAAAGCTGCCTATTAATATTTCATAAATTATTTTCATGGTGTACTTTTAGATAAACTTCATTATATATTTCAGCTTAATATTGTTTTCAGGGAATGCAGCAGAAGGAATCTGATTAGGTTGCGTAGAAAAATGACTGATAAGCAATTAAGGAAGCTTTATTTAAATCCCTGATTTTTGCATAAAATAATTCTAAATACAAACTAAAGATATAGAGTGCTTTACTAGAGGCTTATTGTTTTGTTTTGGGTTTTGGGGAGGGGGTGGTGGTGGTGTTTTT
Source organism: Anarhynchus alexandrinus (assembly GCA_008711295.1). Classification (NCBI taxonomy): domain Eukaryota; kingdom Metazoa; phylum Chordata; class Aves; order Charadriiformes; family Charadriidae; genus Anarhynchus; species Anarhynchus alexandrinus. The sequence goes on from VUYV01000245.1 coordinate 190,881, forward strand.
GTTTTTTTCCCAAGAGAAAATGTCAACGGTGACATTTGCCAGTGTCAGGCTAAATCATCATTATTTACATTACAGTATAAAAGTGCCATCAAGCATGCAAATGCAAGTTAAACCATACAATAAATAATGGCCACTGTATTTTACCAGTAGATATCTTGGTTTTAACACTAAAGATTGCTTGTTTGCTCCCAGTCACTCTTACTGTTAATGTGATCTCATTCAAAGCATATTAGGGCTAAGAGAAATTACTTTTTTAATTATTATTATTTTTATACATAGGGTAATATTTGGTTTGCAGCTATTTGATTTGACTGTATGCAATTTTGTGTGGTGAAGCCTTTTGCGTCCACTCTGTATATCAGCTTCATTAAGAATTGTTCCATATAGAACAATTCGTCATCTCAGAAATGGTCTGCGCAGAGCTGCAGCTATACTCTCCCTGCTCTCCGATTTGTTTACTTGTCTCAGATAGCATCCCAGTGTCGACTCAGCCCAGGTATTAGCAGCTCTCAATGTACCTGTAAAATCAAACCCACTAACTAGGCCAGCTGAACATGTCTAGGTATATGTCTGATATCACTGCTGTCTGAAACTCTTTCTGTGCTGTCTGAGCTTATGCTCGTGTCTCCATTAAATGCTTGTAGCTGGGAGCTTTGCACCTGTCAGATTAGATATATGAAAGAATGTACTTGAGCCTTTTTGAACCCTGTGGGATTGAAGCGTTGTTTTAAGCCAAAGAGTGCACCAAGTGCTTTGCTGTATTTGAGCCTTAACACATCACACGTTTTACAGGAATAGGCTCATGGTTTTGTGTATGAAATTAAATTTGCAGGTGCCGTTCTCTCTATGTATAATGCAAACATTGGCAAATGCTGCTCAGGCAGTCACTGAACTTTAGAAGTTTGCCTCTAACAACATGAAAGTCACTTGCCATCTTGCTTTGACATTATAAGAAGCATCCATTACCTGTATTAGTTTCTTAGTATGTTCATATATTTCTTACAGAAACAGTACTAATACAAATATGGTATTCTTAGAGTAAGGATTTGCAAGATGTCAAGTTACAGCTTAGCAAAAAGAATCTCATCAAAATAACACAAGTTTTCTGATCTCAGAATCTCTGAGGTGCAATTGTACACTGTACCTGCTGTGAACCAGAATCTCCCCAGAATCCCGATGTCTCCTTTCCAATCACAAATGCAAACAATTACTGAGCAATTAGTGTTCAAGAATAAATTGGCAGTCTTCTGACACTTCTAAAAGTTCTATATGGGGGCAAAAGTCTTTCCTTTGCCCAAACTCATCTGTTCTGGAAACTGGGCTGGGAACAGGACTTTAGGGAAGAAATACTTTAATGAGCTCAATGCACACTAAAATACTCTTCATCCAATCCCCTCTGGAGATGCTGCAAAAGAGTCTCCCAGAAATGTGTAGCATGATAGCTCTTTGCAATTTGTTTGATAGAAAGCATAAGTTTCTGCATATTGAAGACAAAATTAAATCTTCCAGAACTCTGGGTATGCTTAAGTTGTGCTGTTAAATTTTACAGACAAAATCTGTAGTACTTCCCATCAGTTGTATATATATATTTCATTCAGTGCTAATTAGTGCATAGCCAAATTCAGTTAAGAAGGAATGCAGTGGAGTGAGAGGAGTTGAGCTGAGGTATTTGAGATGGGCAACTGACCGTGACTTACTTTGTGTAGCGTAGATTACAAAAATGCCATGTGTAGAATCACTAAAACATGCAGTTATTGAAAGCAATAATCAAAGGCAGTCAGAAAAAAAAAAAAAAATCTTTTTCTTGTGTGCAGATTATACAAAGAGAACATGTTTCTGGGTGTTCTGTT
>VUYV01000245.1:192760-212652 GCA_008711295.1 Anarhynchus alexandrinus
GGGGAAGTATTTGGTGTTTTTGATTCAAAGATCAATTAGCCGTAGAGTCTATTTCTGTTTTCAGACACATTTTATAGATATGGATGGTTGAAAATTTAAGAGCAAGTAATAATTTTGTTTTTTCATGAGATTACATGAAAGAAGAAGAAAAGAATAAAAAGGCTAATTTTCTTATCATAAAGTTGTCTGCTAGACTATTGTGAGACAAAAGAAAAACAATGAAAACAGGGCAAGAGGCGACAATGTTCACCTAGAACTGAAGAGCTAAGATATGCATATCAAAATGTGCAGGGTTTTGGGTTTTTTTTTGCTTAAGTAGAATAGAACGACTGCCTACTGACTCCCGTTGTTTTGATTCCTACCTAGATTAATATTTAAATAATAATTAAACAGTGTTCTAGGCATAATTCAACTGCTGTCCGTGATCTTGTTATTGTCATGATACTTGACAGAACTAAAGCAAATGTTATGCTCAATAACAGTCAGAATTTGTTATTTTCTTAATTGAAATCTTAACAGACTCATCTAAGAATTATTTTAACCATTCAGATTTAATTATTACAGAAAGAGAAACAACAATGAAGAGAATATTAATACAGAGAAAAACCATAATAAAGTTAAATAATAATAGAGTTAGTACAGTAAATAATAATACAGTTAAGCGCATGCCTCCTAGTAGTTCTTAATCTTCCACTGCTGCAAGAAGTAGTGAAGGGGAAGAAGGGAGAAAAATATAGCAAGTTGTCGGCAGCCTTTTGCCTGAAGAAGTCTGATCATAATGTTTTCTTGCTCCTTGGCCTAGAACATATAAAACTTGAGACATTTTTGTATCTTTGCTAGGACATCTTCGCACCTTGTTGTTTCTTCACTGTTCTGCAAATGTGCTCTGTAGTGCATTTCACATATGTTAGAAACTTGTTTCTTTGCTCTGTGACCCCCAAACCCAGTTTTGGTCCAGAGCTGGATTATTGTGTCTTCAACTGACCATCAGTGAGTAGTCTGCAAACCCAGGGGTTTCCATTGCCAGCCCATGCCCCATCTCTTGACATCCCAGGTACTCCTCTGTGCTGCATCCAGTGCTGCCACTTTTTGAGGCCTCTGCTGTCATGCCAGGTCTCTGTTCCTCTACACCGTGTTATTCTACTAAAGCCGTGAATACCCCACTCCACACAGAATAACTACTTGCTGCTACCATATATGTAAGAACCATGTGTGTACCATACAAAGATAAGTACAAATAAACCAAGTTAAGCGTGCCCATCTGGTTGTTAGCAAATTCCTGTTACAGCTAAACCAAGTGAAAAGAAAGCTCGAGGCAGGTCAAGACAAGCTCAAAGCAAACAAACCAGATAAGCCTTGGTCCTGTGGCCTTGCAAACTCAATACAAAGCATGTGACAAAACAACCCAGAGAGGCTGTTGAGGCCCCATCCCTGGAGGTGTTCAAGGCCAGGCTGGACGTGGCCTTGGGCAACCTGGTCTAGTGGGAGGTGTCCCTGCCTATGGCAGGGGGGTTGGAACTCGATGATCTTCAAGGTCCTTTCCAACCTAAACCATTCTATGATCTACTTCTAGCGATAGCAATACTGTATTTATACACACAGAGCTACACATATAGTTTATTGTTCATTTGCTTCTGAAGGGACAATTCTGAACAATGCTGCTACTAGACAAATGTCTATTTTTATTAGGTATTTACATCTCATTTTAATTGCATGAAGAAAGAATACATTATTTGTAGTCAATGCAAATATTGACACCAACTGAAATATGCATGTTTCTAATCAGAATAAATTACTAGACTTCCAGACACTTATGTCAAGAAGGTCCTGTTTATTATAAAAAAAATTCACATCATTTTGCTGTTGGCATGCATAGCAGCAATAGCTAATGTTTGGGAGAAATAACCTTCACCTAGGTACTCACACAGTGACGAACTGCAGATATCTTGAAAATATTTTTCAATATTTACAGCATACTTTATGAATTTTAGACAATATTTTTCTCAGCAAGATTTTGACTGTGTGCAATTTGTTTTCTTGTTTTGTTTTTTTTAATGAACACAAAACAAAAAGTTGATTGACAAGAATTCAGTATAAAAACTGTAGCTGTTCAAAAATTCAGGTATGAAGAGGTAACATTACACTGAGGATCCAGCATATTGGTTTTTATATCTGCAACACATCTGGCTTTCTAAGTCTCTGCAAAATTAGCCCACAGACCTATTTTGGTCTATCCACTTGTTTGGAGTTCATAGGTAAGATTGTCCTACTCTTTTTTCAGTAATGCTTTTAGCTTAATTAATAAGCTATAAATTGTTTATGATGTGATCTTTAAATATAATCAGAAAGGTATAAGCTTAAAGTATGTCTGTTATAATTTCCATAAAGACATGCAGCCATTTCTTCCCGTTCAAGCAAGGGCTGTAGAAATATGCATCATTTTTAGAATCATGAAGGGATCTTGGGAGGCTGCCTTGTCCATTCTTCTGATCAAAGCTAGATCAGATTGCTGAGGCCCTTGTCCAGCCAAGTTTTGATATCCCCACAGATGGGAGTCTCCAAACTCTCTGGACCACCTGTTCCAATGTTTGACAACTCTCTCTGTGAGGAACATTTTCTTGCAAGTAGTTGGAGTTTCCCCTGCTGTAATTTCTGCTGGTTGCATCTGCTTTCACTGAGCACTTCTGGAAGACACCAGATCTCTCTCCCCTCTAGATCCCTGTTAGAGGCAACAACTAGATGTCCCCTGAACTTCTGATCTCAGTCCCAGCTCTCTCAGCCTCTCCTCACAGAAGTCTGACAGGGTACGGCAGTGGTGAGTAGTTCTCCACCTGTTCCTTTGACAGAGAACGGCGACCTGCTTCAATTCAGTCCATCTGGTTATTAAATCTTACTCTTCTGATGTTGCTGTTCAATGGTAGAAATAGATGAGGTGAAAACAAAGAAAAGGGAAAAAAATAGCTGACTTTAAGTTGGTTATAGAATGTAGTTCAGCATTGCAGAATTTCTCTTTCTCATGTGGCCTAAAATATGGGACTTTCCCCCTATATAGTATGATACGATGCTTCTTATACCAGTGTTTTTCAGCACACATCTCTGAAGCTGAAATGTTTATTAATTTAGGGTTTTCATTCAATGAAACAAAAGTGGTATTAAACATTATATTTCATTGTTTTCAAAGAAATGTTACAAGGTTCTTAAAAATTAATCTTATTTGATTTTATTGAATTGACCTAAAAACTGGCACAGAGCCACAGGAAATAGGAACACCAGAATAAAAGAAGCCAATCCCGTCATAGACTAGTGAAAGCCATTTAATTATTCCTTTCACAGGGTGACCAAATAGCATTTTATAGTATGGTTGGGAGGCCTTCTCGGCCTAAATATATCTTCAGTGTTACACCTGGGGTTGAAGTTTTCTTTGGCCTGAATTTTTAACCAACGGTATATATTTTTTGTTTGTCCCAGTGTTATCTTTCCTTTTACATTGGAAGAAAATTTTGTTTGCTTTGTTTTTCACATAAGGCTCTTTTATAAACATGAGATATTTTCCCTGTTGGTCTGTTTTTTGGCTAAGGTAAACAAGCCAAGATCCTCTCCTTTAACCCTGTAGCCCATCTATTCTCCAACCTAGGATTCATTTATTTGCTTCAGTTGCAGTCTGAATGCATCTTCCTTGAAAACAAGTGATTATGCGGTCTTCATGTGAGTCTGTGTGTGCTACTGCCTGGGGTTTTGTGTGTAGAACTGAACTCATTTCCACACAGGAGTTGTAGTTTCCCTCTTTCTTCCAGGAGCTTATGGTACAAGAATATCGTGTGCTGGTACTTTCTTCAGGCCTTTGTCTGTCTTTCCCATATTTACATTTACGTTCCATATACATAACTCCCCAGATTCCTCTCACTTCCTACTACAAAATGTACTACAAAACTTGTTGCCTGCAACTTTGTATTTAACACCATTTTTTTTTTTTCTACTTGCTTTTAGTCTTCTACTAGTACTGCTCTTTAGGTTAGTCCTGAGGCTGCCAGAGCATCAAAGTAGAGCTCTGAAGTTGTTCTTCCTGATTCTGAGGAAAAAAAGGATGTTAAATTCAAATGGCTGGCTTTATTTATAAAATAGACAATTTCAAATTTTTTACATTTAAATTGATGTGATTTGGTAAGAGAAGAATAGGACTAAGAAAAGTCTTGTAAACCCTTTCCTAAAGAATGGCCCCTCACTTCTGGGCTTGGTTTCAGTCAGCTCCGTGGCTCTCTGACTTTCAGTCCTGTCTCCACAGTTTAGTCTGTAGGACTGAGCTCTTTCTGCTCTGGAGGAGGGCTCTCCATCAGCCCAATCCTTTTAACTATTTCTTGGACTCTGCATAAACTTCAGATTCCCAGGTCCTTGCTGCTGCTCCTGCTGATCCCACATTGGACTCTCTTACTCCCCATGGGAGAGGCAGTCTTCCCTAGAGGTTCCCGTTAGAAAGGTCAATGCTTTCCAGACAAAAGCTTTCAAACTAACGCAAGTATAGGGAGAAGAAACATATAAAACGGGCACTAAAACCGTGCTTTAAAACACTTCAAAAAAAGTTAATTCAAACATAATTTGACAGTCACAGAACAGTGATATGTCTAAGTGCAACATGAAATAAACATGGTGGGTGTAAGGGTTGTTTCTATTCAGAGTGCTTAAGATTTTGCTGAAATAGATGTTCACACAACTCAAAAAAACATTTTGACTGCCAAGAAAAAGAGAAAGGTAAATTCTAACAATTATTCGCAATACATGTAAATTCCTTTTAACTCTAATCAAAGGATATCTGCCATTCAGGCAGAGTCATAAATTATAGGGAAGCCTATTTTTATATAGCTGGGTTTGGAATAAAATATTTGGGTGTTATTTTTGGTTAGAAGGCTACAAACAGATGGAGAGTGAACAATGGGTCTGACACTGGATTTTTTTTCTAATAAGGCATTTGATGTGTTACCTCATGAAATTTTGTTTGCAAAATCAGTTTCAGTTGTCTTGAATGTTAATATTGTAATGCTCTTTACACATCTTTGGAGAAAAAAAATTGTATAGCTTGATTGATTAGACAAATGTGATATTTGAAAATATTTTTTAAGTATGTATTTGATCGATTGAAAGGAACAAGAAACCATTATTTATTTGCACAGCTATTTTTCTCTTAATCAAACAACATAAATATTTCATTTGTTTCTGATAATGGTTTTTATTCGTATTTTACTTCCAGTCCTGTACTTTACAGTCTGGCTTTACTAAAGTCTTCCTTTACTTATACTAATCATGATTTTTTTAAAATATAAGTCTTACCAAGGTAGTAAATAAAGCATAGGGTAGCTGTTCAGTTTTCAGGTTATAATAAAGGAAACTTAATAGATCCAAAGTTGGAAACCGAGCACTTTAAGAAATTATGTGGGAGCTTGCTGAGCAATCAAATCAGTGTGAGAATGAAAAGATGGGAAATTTGTCACTGACTAGGGTTATATACTAAATGAAAAATAAAAGTAATGTGGCCTTGCATCTAAGTTTCCTTCAAGGAAAACTTGTAGACCTCCACGTTCTCTGACCAGAGCTAAGTCATCCATCATGTTTGAAAGCAAAACAAAATTGATGTGGTTTGCTATATTTGATTAGAAACCATCGGGCATGTGCACAAATGAGTAGACAGAGAGCTAAGGAATAACAGTTTTACCAAGTGAAAATTAGTACAATTTATTTTGAAATAAATTACCCTGCAACAGAAATGCTACTGAGGTCATATTAAAAAAAATAACATATTTCAATTTATGTTTTCTATACTAGTCATATGAATTTTACTTAAAAAAAATGGCTTTACTGTGAATAACTATCATTGATTATTTTGCTGAGGTAATTTTCTGTCTTTCTTGAGATTTTTTTTTTAACTTTTAAAATACAATTGTTTATTTCTTTATGAAACACATACTGTGAAACATTTCAACTAAAAGGTTATGGCACACATCTTTGCAATGGTTAAGGTCCATACTTAGAGTGGAGAATAAACACACATTTACCACTCTGCAGAATAAAGTACACGTGCATTTACATACATATGCACGTACCTATATATACACTCACGCAAATCTAGGCACTTGTGTACAGAAGTAGACAATGCAAGTGAAAGTATCTAGTGTAAAGGATGCGCTTTCCATTATCACCTTTTTATATACATTAGCCTATGGATGCATTTTATATTTCATTATAAGGTAAATTCGTACTTTAAGTTTATAAGGATCAGCTTCCTTTTGTTGTAATGACTCAGATGAAAGTGGAAAACTCTTCAGATAAAGTCAAGTGAAGGACTATACTTGAACCGGTCAGTGCAGTGTTGACTCAGGACGTTCTTGGCTTTTTGTGTTTTGTCATTTAATGGGGGTGGTGGTGTCATTTTTAAATGTCTTCAGTACTCTGAATCCCACAGTGTGGGATTATTTTTGGTTATTTCACATTTTAATAATGTGTTCTTAGGGTATGGTATGGCATGAGTATGTGAAGGTGTTAGATGGAGAAAGGATGCTGAGATGAAACTGGAGAGCTATCCTGGACGATAGGAATCTACGTAGGCGTTGGCCTTAATAACCTGCCTTGTCAATTGTGTCAGGCTTCTCCTTGGAATAAACTAGTTTGTTGGATTGAGAAATACATTATGAAAGCAAGTACAAAAATATTATATTATGAAAGCAAATATTGGGTTGGACAACCAAGGGATAAGGGAGCTGCTGTGAAACAGGAAACACTGGCACCTCTTCTATTTTCCTCTTTCTTCATCTTACTTCTGTTCTTGTGCTTCCCCTTCATGCTCAACTGCTCTGACCCTCTCATCTGAATGCTAAAAGTATAGTAATATACAAATGAGGAATGGTACTAAGACGAAAACTTGACTTTTTCTTACAAATAAGAAAAGCACACATAACATTTTGGTTTGTGTTTCTTTTTAGATACCAACAGAATAAATAAACAGATTTTACCCTCAATTGGCTTGTATATCATTATTTACACATTGTTTAGTCAAATGTTGTTCAAGTAAAAGGAAAAACACTGGGTGATTTTAGTAGGACTGAGACTAATGTCTTGGGCATTGATTCAAATCAACTTTAGTGTCTTGACAAAAATTGTGATGAGAATGGAAAAGAATAAAATATTGTCTTTAAAACAAACAAACAAACAAAACAATAAAAACCACAACCAAAACCTAAAACCCACCAGTGACAAAGGAAATGATACCAAGTTCAAGTGCTCTGAGATACCCGAGTCTTGTCTTTTGTTAAGTCAGTGTGCGTTTGCTGTGATAGCCAACTCTCCTATCAAGCCAGTACTGGTACCATTCGTTATTATGGTGTATGGAGTTATGAAGAAAAATATGACAAGAAATAAGAAGTGCAGAAGGTAAAGTGAAGTGGGGTTCTAATTGACAAATGGCTGAATATGAGCCGGCAGTGTGCCCAGGTGGCCAAGAAAGCCAACGGCATCCTGGCTTGCATTAGAAATAGCGTGGCCAGCAGAAGTAGGGAGGTGATTGTGCCCCTGTACTCAGCACTGGTGAGGCCACACCTCGAGTATTGTGTCCAGATTTGGGCACCTCAATACAAGAGAGAGATCGAGGTGCTGGAGTGAGTGCAGAGGAGGGCAACGAAGCTGGTGAAGGGCCTAGAAAACAAATCATATGAAGAGCGGTTGAAGGAACTGGGACTGTTTCGTTTGAGGAAGAGGAGGCTGAGGGGAGACCTCATCACTCTCTACAACTATTTGAAAGGACACTGTAGAGAGGTTGGTGCTGGTCTCTTCTCACAGGTAATTAATGACAGAACAAGAGGGAATGGCTTCAAGCTCCAACAGGGTAGATTTAGACTGAACATTAGGAAAGAATTTTTCCCAGAAAGAGTGGTCGGGCATTGGAATAGGCTGCCCAGGGAGGTGGTTGAGTCACCATCCCTGGATGTGTTGAAGAGCCGTTTAGATGTGGTGTTGGGGGATATGGTGTAGGGGAGAACTTTGCAGAGTAGGGTGGATGGTTGGACTTGATGATCCCAAGGGTCCCTTCCAACCTAGACAATTCTATGATTCTTTGATTCTAAGTGCTCACGAGTTTATTAAAGGTGATTGGGTGGTAATGGAATGGTAGCCGAATTCTGGATATTTATGTGCATCATAGCCAAAGCTTCTGTACACAGCTGCAGGGAGAGTCAGCCAACACCTGAGAAATCCTCTGGCGGCACAGAACTGGAGCAGAAGCAGCTTCTAGGTTAGTCCATTTTGCCTGTGTAATCTCAAAGCCCCGCTAGCAGCCCACTGACTCCCACCAGGAGCTAAGAGAAGTCAGAGGTTTGCAAAGTCTTCTTGCACAACGTGGGCGCAGTAGACAGATTAAAAGCAGCACAAGTACTTCTGTGGGGTGGTTTTCATAACGACTGTGTGTCGCATAGCTATTTAACTTCTGAGTACATCAGAAATACAAATATTTTCCAGAAATTAAACACCATCATTTTAAGTAAGGTCGCATTCTACTGTGATCTCTACTCCTGGAATTTAAAAAAGGGTCAAAAGAAGATTTAATTTTACTGGAATTTCTAGAACTGTCAATAAACTCTAACTTCCACAAATGTAGACATTAGAATCAAGCATATCATATATCCTAATATTTGCCTCCAAATACAAAGGTAAATTTATCTTTTTCTTTTTTAAGGGATGATTATTATGATCTGAAAAACAAAAATAACTTTGCCATCAAGAAAGACATAAAAATAACAAATGAATATTACAACATTCAGACATGAAAAATCTTGCATCCAACTGAGGTTTCGCTTTTATAGTTTGTACCTTGTCTTAATGTTGATACAGACTTATATATAAAGATACATGTATACAGTGTGTGTATTTATATATGCTATACATATATAATACATATACACACAAAAAAATATAGTAAGGGTAGGTATTTGAGCAAAAAAGCTTTTTGATCTTGATGCTGCTTTTATGTAGGAATTTGTTATTCTAGAATCTTATGCCTTTTTTTAATCATTCCTAGCCGTGTTTTTGGCAGTCATCTTTAAAACAGAAACAGCAATGAATCAAGAGTATGTTTAGGAACCTTTAACATCACATTTTGAGGTCCCTGAAAATGCTCTGAATTGGCTTACCGGTGATTATTTTTTTTTTTTCTAATGTGAAACAAACTGGTCATTATTTGTGGCATGTAAATGCTTGCAGGACTCTAAAGCTCAAGTACCAATAAAAAGTTTTAAGTGTTGTAAAATCTATTATAAAACCAATAGATATGGCTGGTTATGTTACCCAGCTGGCCTTTTTTTTTTTTTTNGCGTTATTTTGTGACATTCTATATTCATTGAAATACGGTACTCTTGCTGTTGTGTTATGGTAAAACAATACTAAACGCATAAGAATAGCTGTGTGACAATGAGGCCTTTGTCACTATGTTGCAGATGTGTTTGTGTGTCTGTGAGATGGCAAGCCAAAGGCTGTGGATATTTCTCTGTCACAGAGAAGACTTTCAGCTGCAGTGCCAACAGTGCTATTAAATCTGGTATTGCTAGTAATTAGATGCACTCATCGCGTTTACACAGCAGTCTGGGATGTGAAAGTGACATTGGTATAGACGTTGATGATGTAGATATACATGTGTAAAATTAGCCAACTTGTTTAACTAATTTGACTCAATTTAAACAGTGATTTGGTGGTATAAATGTCCCTTAAGCATTCACTTTCAGTCAAGGAGAGACAAGCAGAGGTTATGACACTAAAGAAACATTACTTTTATGGCCTGATATTGTAAGACATTAGTGTGGTAACTCCCAATTTCTAGGGAAAAGACTTTAGAAGTAATGTGTTTATACACAAATTTTAAAGACTAGTCAGAGCATGTGAGTGCAGCTGATGGACATACGCGTAGATCATGACAACAACATATTTGTAGTCAACATATTTCACTGGGTTTGTTTTCCCCAGTTTAAATCTCTTGGCTTTTAATCCTCCCTCAGTTTCAATGTGCCAACTTTAGTATCTACCCTGTATAACCATGCCCCTTTAGCTCTTCTGTTTGTTGAATAAACTCAGTTTATTCTTATATTTAATAAATATTTATAAGTATTTATTATTGAAACAGTACTCTTCTAAGTTTCTTTTTGTGTCTTTTTATGCTTTAGAAGCCACACTGGTATTTTCTCTCTTTGTGACATATAATCACCTACATAACTATCTTTCTCTTTAGGTAAGACCTCAACTTATTATTTTGTTTCCTCAGTTTAACCGTGGCTTTCCATTTTCTAATTTTCAATCAGTATGGATTTTTTCCTTTTTCTGGTATCATAATTTATTTTTTTAAGTATCCCTGCTTCAACAACAATCTGTAGCTCAGGAAAGAAAGTTAAAAGAGAAATAAAATCTTAAACGGTGAAAAATTAGAAACCAATATATCTCCACCTGTCTATAATTGACTGCTGTTGTTTTGAGGGAAAGAGATTGCAGGAGAAAGCTGCAGATTTTCAGTGACTGGGGATCAGCAAGGTACTTCTGGATGAGGGGACTCTTCTGCTGGGCCTCATGTCCCAAAGCAGCATCCTCCAGTCCCACAGAGAATATTGCAGAACATGTGGGTGCCATTAAGTAGACTTAATTAAGTTGTGCTGTATTTCAAGTTTACAGTGTCTAAGTTTTTACTGTGTTGCAGGGGACTGATAGCAGTAAACCAACGTTTAATTTTTCCTTTTCCAGACCCTAGGTAATGTATAAGATCAAAGGAAAGAAGCAGTACTCATTTTCAGGTATCCAAATAGCACAGTTCTCGTATTTATTCAAAACTGCCTAAGGTCTGAAAAACACTACCCTAATTATAGTTCTTATAGTAGAGATCATTTGTGAGCACAAATAATACCAGAGGAAGCAAATAACAGAAAAACAAAGATAGGTCCTTGGAGATCTAAAAGTCATGATGGAAATAGAAAACATGATGCTCTGAAGCGGTAAATTTTAATCTGACGAATAACAAAGTGTTGAAAAGAGCATTCAGTGGTGGCAGTATTGTTTTGTGGTCAACAGCCTTCAACAAAATAAAGGGAAATGAAGGAGCAATCTCACTCAGCATATATGACATTCAAGGTACATCAAGTGTGTGGTTCAGAAGAATAACAGAAAGAAAAGATAGAAAACTGTCAGGATAAGGCCTTATGGTACAAACACACAGAATCTCCATTTACCCTACTTCTTTACAGACGCAGGATTAGAAAATGAAAAAAGGATAAATTTCCATTAAAAAAACACTCCAAATTATATCTTTTGAATTAGAATGCCCTTATTTCACAAGGAGGGCAAGGCAAGCCTCAGAATGGGTGAAATCCTGCTCTCTTGAATATGTGGGATTTTCTTCCTCTGAATTTGAGAGAATTATAATTTCATAAAGTCTCCCAGATAGTCTGCACAATTATCTTCCCCAGATGAGAGGATTTTATATAAAAATCCTCACTGATGCTACCAGAGCTTTTCCTGTACAGATGGGAAACCACTGAATCATCTGACCATTATGCTCTCTTGCACAGGATTTAATAAGATTGATGGGAGTTAAAAAATATGGGATAAAAATAAGAGACGCATAACTATTTTGCTGAAAAGAGCTTAAAGGGAGATGAGATTGACAGACGCACCCAAAACGGCTACTGGTAAGCGTTTGCATAAAACAAGAAATGATTGATCCAGATGAAAGATAACAAATTAAACCTAGTAAAAGTAAATGGTGTTTGTACAATGCCTAACATTGTATACTTTAAATGTCTGCAGTATGACAATTCTACATGTAATAGTTTATCAGATTAAACACGATTAAGCATTTACATAAGGAAAATAGTAAAAAACAACCAAACAAAACCTACATGTGTCAAAGTGCAATTCCGGATTCTCTCTTTTAGAAAAAGTCTTTTTCCACATTATTGTTGTTTTAATGATTTCCCTAGTATAAGACATCAAATACTCTGAGCGAGATCAATGGCATTAGTGAAGCTAGGAGACTGCAAACCTGCTCTTGTATAACACTCTTCATCTTATCTGATGAAAGTTTGCATGTATTAACTCTAAAATTAATTTGCTTAAGGTCATTTAAACATTAGCAAATTTAGAGCAAGTTATGTAATCTACAGATTGAAAGCGTTCTCATACAAAATTAAACTGTTCCATTTCTTTCTCAAATTAGTTCCCCAGGTAGCTGCACTAGAAATCAGGAGGATACAAAAAGTATCACTCTTAAATCAACTTGACACCAGAGAAAGTTCATATTTTATAAAGAACACTTGATAATCAAAGACTCAGGCTGCCTGTAGCTGGAAGCTGGGTTTCCACCACGGATTTATGATATCACAGGCAAGCTTGGGGTTGGAAATGAATTACCTTCTCACATGCGCAAGATGACCAAGTTCATTAAATTGCATTATTGTGTTTGGAAGTATTAAGTTAGTTAGACCACTTATTGAACTATTTGTGTTGACTGCCTTAGTGCTCCGATTCTTTGAGATAGTCGTCTTCTGCCTTTGCTTTTTCAGCATTGCTACCACGGGGACTAATGTGGGGAAGGCAAGAGACTGTGTTCCTTTAATATGGTCTCTGGGTAATACACTAACAAAGTAGCAAACAGAACTTGGATCATCATAACAATACCTCCCCTAGCTTAACTAGAAAACAAAAGACTAGTAAGCAAAGCAAAAGTGCACAACTCGGAATAGTTAAAATTATGATTTAGTGATAACATGTAATTCTTCCAGTTGCTGTGGCAGATACAGGAACTTCTACGACACAGAATGCATTTTTTTTCTTTTAAAATAGGTTTCAAACAATAATATTCATAAGTATGCCTTTGGTTCTTTTAATAAATGCTAGACGTGCTTAATCATCTTTTTGTTAAGCCACTGACACTTCATGAACATCAGCTTTGGGGACAAACTGTTTGGCAGGGCCTGTTGCAATAGGACAAGGGTTTTAAACAAAACCAAACAAAACAAAAAAAAAGGTTTTAAACTGAAAGAGGGTAGATTTAGACCAGATATAAGGCAGAAATATTTTATAGTGACGGTGGTGAAACACTGGCACAGGTTGCCCAGAGAGGTGGCAGATGCCCCATCCCTGGAAACATTCCAGGTCAGGCTGGACTGGGCTCTGAGTAACCTGATCTAGTTGAAGATATCCCTGTTCATTGCAGGGGTGTTGAACTAGATGACCTTTAAAGGTCCCTTCCAACCCAAACTATTCTATGATTCTGTTCTTGGAGAATATGAACGGGATAGGGTGTAAAACTGTTATCACACACGTTTCTGTAAAAACAGTGTTCAAGAGTTTCCGCAAGTGCTCTGTTCTCAATTCAGATTCCTTAAAATTTTCTGGCTATTTCTGTGTAGGCAATGCAATTGATGGATGAGAACAGCATGCTAAACCATCGCTACCAAAAATGACAATGCCATCAAGGGCATTTTAGCCAAAATTTCATGGTCACTGCAGGTTGGTTTGAGTGCTCCCTTGCACTTCTCTCCTACAAATTTTGACACTGATTGTACAGCAAGTCTTTGTGATGTTCACAATTTTTATACCTCCTTTTTGATCGGTATACTTTGACTAAAACTCAATACAAAATAAATAAATCAAGAACAACTTAAAATATATAACAAGAACTTAATTTGGGGCTAATCAGATTCTTGGTTTTTAGTAGTTTTGGTAACATTCACTTGAGATGAATTCTCATTGGATAAGTAAATATCTATTTGAACATGGTTTCTTCAGTCTGGTTTACTGAACATCATGAAAATGCTCTAATTGTTTTCAAGAAATCATGAATTCTACATGCTGACTTTCCACTACAAATGTTCAACATTCTTTGGAATAGGTTTTTCAAGGAGCATTTATGTAAACTTATTCCCTAGAAGAAAAAGTGGACAAAACCTCAGTGATGCTGATGAAACCCAAAGGGATAACAGCTAGTGTAGCCATACAAGGGGGATGATGCCAGGATAGTAGCTTTAAAACACCTGTAGAAATGTAAGATATTCATTACTTGACAAAAGTCAAAAGAGCACTGAAATCAGGCCCTTATAAAAGGGCTCAAAATCTTGGAAAATACAGAGGTGAAAGCAGTACAGGTATAATTTTGAAGTTTACATTGAATTTGGAAAAAAAAAATAATCATATGGCTATGAAGTAGAATAAAGACTATACAACTAAGAAAACTATATCAACAATTGTTTTTCAGTATTCCAAAAATGTGTTGCTTTCAATATATGAGTTTATTAAAAATGTAATTATTTAATTACTATTACCAAGAGACCATCAAAGTCAATAGTGGTTTTTATAGCACTGTTTGTTTTAATGTAGCTGGGAGATAAATAGATTGAAAACTTCCTGAATTCTTCACTTAGTTGCAGCCCAAAAAATCAGAAGAATTAATCATCTCCTGTAAGGAAAGCATATGCGATTAGATGATTCACTTTAAATAGATGTCAAGCTCTAAAAAGGAAACAACTTCAGTTTTTCATCTTGGTTGGGATGAAGGATGAAATTTGAAATGCCCACATCTCTCAGGAGAGTACTTTCTCTTCTAAAAATTCTGATCTGAATTGCTCAGTGGAGTCCTACAGCTCTACATAAGATGCTTTTATGTGTGCTGCTCACATTTTGAGTCATGTAAACTTGCAAGGAAAGGAGGAAAACAACATCGAGTGAATGCTTAATGTTCTACAGATCGCTCCACGCATTAATTTTTTCAATAACACAGATTATGCGTCTACGTTTATTCTGCAGAGCACTGCATATGACAGATATAATATAGCACACCAAATAGTTTCTCCCCTGTTTCATGTTTGATGAAAAAGGCACAAAAGATAATGGAAAACCCAGTTTTGAAACAAAAAACACAGCTGCTAATGCCAGCATGAAATTTTGAGCTATATGGAGCAAGACAAAATAGAGTATGATAAGGTGTGCCAAAATACAACAAAACATTCATATTGAGAGTTTTCTAATTATTTTACATTTATCTAATCAAAACAAACACTGCTGGAAGAGCTCAAGTAGAACCGAGATGATTATTCTTCAAGTCTTGATGCTTAAAATTAGGTATCTAAATCTTCAGTTAGACTCTAAGGGAGTCTGGAAGCTAATAATGCTAAAATATGAATCGAAATGTGAAGAGTTGGATCCTTGTATATCAACATAATTGTCTCCTTGCTTTAGAGTCCACTGAAGAAAACAACGTAAGAATAGTCTCAGTCATATACTAAATAAAAACTATTGCTTTACACCAAAATTCACTAGAATTGTCCTTTCTGGGAGATTTGGGAGACTGTATCAGACTGCAATAGGAATATAAAGTAATGACTACTTGTAAAAGGAGAAATGTTTGGTTGATGCAGAAATATTTATAGATTGTTCATACTTGAGTTCCAAAACAGACAACAGTTCCAAAAGCTACAATATGGAATCAGTTGGAAAAATCAATTACAGCTTGGATCAGTTGGAATTTTACTTAATTCTTTCGAAGACAACACATGGAAAAAATCAGTAAACTGAAGAATGCCTTATGATAGTTTTCCTAGCACTACACAAAAAATTGTCTATCCAAAATAGGCTGTATGTATTGACCTGTACACAGTGTACTCTCTACAGACTGGTTATTAGTATGTTAAGAAGAACTATTGGGTATATATATGTATAATGACCAAGGGCAAGTTGTGTGGTGACCTTATTTTGGGTTTAATTACAATCAACTAATTTGTTTCAGATGGGTAATGAATGAGGGATTTGAAAGCAAGACTTGAAAGCTAGGATAGAATTTTAAGCAGGTTGGCCATACGTTCAGGTGAGATCTACTGAACAGTCATTGCTTTTAGGTTTGAAACGGCGCTTCTACATCATAATGTGAAGTGTTAGTCTTTGATGAAAGTGAACTTGACAAGTACTTCACAGAACTGAATAGAAATAAGATCCATGCATCAAAATTTGTCTAATTAATCTAAATAATTTTGCTCCTTTGTTTATACGACAATGCACTTTTTCATCCCTTTCCAGTTAGGATTTAAATTTGCAACCATCACGCTGTTTCATATGCAGTTACGCACCATTTCATACATAGCCAAATAGATCCACTGGACCAGCTGCTTACTTAGTTAAACGGATCCACAGGCAGCAAATCAAAGTGCTTGCTATAATACTGCTTTTAATGTTTGAAAATAGATATAAGTTATACCAGTTTCACGTTTCCTGAACTGTTTGTTTAACTCTGCTTTTTCTTAAGTTGCTGTTGGAATGCTTTAGCATTCACAGCATGATGAACTTGGCTTTGGTTTTGCATATTTCCATTTAAAGGGAGGCTACTCCACTGACTGTAATTGTACCACCAAATTTAGAAAAGAGTGAGAGCATAATCTCAACAAAAGACCAGTTTATGACTGTGTTTTATTTTCAAACTGTATTTCAAAGAATTTACACTAAATAAAGCTGCACTTGCAGATTGGTTGTACTCTATCTTAGTCTGTTTTTCTCCTACAACTAGAGTGGCACCTGTACCTGACCTAGTGTTGAACTAGCTACTGAGGTATCTCCATGTTGCGCGGATGGGGTTAGCAGCCACAGCTGGGAGAGATAAGAACATCACACTTGCTAATTTTGTTTTACATCCACAGAGACTTAGAATACAATATGGTCCTGTGTGAAAAGCAGTTTTAAATAGGAGGATGCGATTTTGCTATGCTTTTACGGTTAGTCGAAGCAATTCTCCTAATAGGCCTTTGTATTGCTTGGCACCTAACACAGCTTTGAGCGTAACATGGTTTTATTTTGAAGGGCTTTGGGTAATTATCCACTATCCAGTCATATTGTTGTTGATTCCACTGTAAGCTCCATTATGTCTGGTAAAGCCTGTAAGTAGTGCATAAGTACTGGAATGCATTTGAACAATTATTGTCCTGTTGATTATTTTTTTCCTTTTTTTTTAGAGCACTGTCTAATAGAGCTGAACAAATATATCACATGAATAACTCATTAATTTTGCCATTCCTGTATTTGCCAAATCACTGGTTGTCAAATATATTCATTATTCAAACTTATGTGGGAATTTATTAGGTGAATAAATCTTCATCTGTAGGCAATTTTTAAGAGATGGTTATGAAGATTACCGATTTACATTGGGTTTATTCTGTTCTGTAACAGGAGATGTAGACGTTCTAACATGACTTGCAAGTTGTTATTTTCAAATAGATGCTGAAACTGAGTTTCCCGACTTCCTTATTACTTCCAGAATAATAGCTTTTTGTTTAGTTTCCCATCCTTTGGATGGAACCATTAATGACTCACCCCTCAAACTTTCTCCCCTGCTTTCGAATAAAATCTTGTAAAGTACTTTCCAGAAAAATACCAGGTGATACATGAGGTGGTCTTTCCATATTTCTTCTGCCTTTCCTTTACCATATGTACTGAGTTTTCTCATACTTTCTTATCCATCCCTCTCTAACCCTTCCACTTGTTCCAGGAATTTAATTCTGTTGTTTGCCTGTCTCCCTTCTTCCTTTCCCCCTGCTTTTTTCTATTCCAACTCTCTTTTGTCTCTTTATCACTTCCTGTACTTAACTCTCCAGAGAAACTTTTTGTCTGTTATCTTGTCTTGCCATTTAACCTCTTTGCCTGTTCCACTGATATTTCTCTCAGGAAATACCCTTTCCCGAAAATATACCTCTGAATCCTATGTTTCTCTCCTTCATCCCTTTGTCTTCTCCCCTTGCTTTTAATACTGCCAACTCACTATTGGATGTAAGTAAATTTATTTAATCCACACTGCTCTGACTAAACTGCAACTTTAGGTTTTTCTCAATCACCTCTCACGAATGCAGAAGACACCATTGCACTGTGAGTAAAACACTTCCTATAGCAAACGCGTTACCAGTTGCAAAAGACTGAATATACGTTGTGAATGGGACAGCACGATTGCAGGTGGAGTAAGGAGAGGGCTTCTAGATTTATCTGCTTGGTTGCTGCCTTGAAACTTGTCTTCTGCCTCTTTGGTGCTTAGTAAGTGTCTAACAACAAACACCCCATAGGAGATTAGCAATTACATGTGCCTGAAGAAAATAGTTTTTGAAAGCAGACATTGTCTCACTCATACCTATTCACTGACGAGAGAGCTGCTGAGGAAAACCAGTTGTGGTCTGTGTGAACACCTTGTGCTAGAATATATAAGTTCACAGAAAAGTGTGAATTGAGTATGCATGTGGCACCTGCACTTCAAACCTTGTGATTTACTGAGTGACTTGATAGTCTTTTATTAAAGCTTTCAAATGTAATTTTAGATGAATGTCACTTGATATCTTAAACATCTATACTTACAAGTATGTATTTATAATATATTTTTATAATGTGCTCTGTGAACTGTCTAAACCTATGAATTCTGAAACTTCAGAATGATGTTGACTTCCTTACCAAAAACAAGTAAATGATTTAGCAGAGATACAAATGTAGGAGCGTGGCTTGTATGTTGATCCTGTTCCAAAATGCTGACAGTATAACTGTACTATATGTATCTTTGGACTTTTTTAGTGAAAGACTACAGTGCATGTATATTCTGTAGTACACATTGAGCAAGGGAACACAACAGGCGTATTTCACAGTGCATATAAATAGTTTTACTGAATCAATAGTATTGGATTATATCAGGCAAGCAGTACCATTTATGTTAAAAGAAATGCATGCTGTGATTTTTCTGAACTCTCTTTGAATTTCAGTTGTGTGTCATCTTCTATTATACTAAAATATTAGATCATCACTACTGATGATTTGTAATCACTGCTTTTAAATTTACATGTTGATTGATAAGGCAGGATTATCATGTGATTAATAACGAATAAGAAATAGGAAACTTCTGTTCCCAGCAGTGCCCCAGATTTCTTTTGTGACTGCTTAAACAGCTTAGCCTCTCAGTGTTCTTTTTCCCATTTAAGAAAAAGAGGGCATCGATGCTTTCTTTCCTTGTGGAAGTATACAGGAGTAATGTCTCCTGTATTTGTGAATACTAGTAAGGTAATCAGACATGTGTTAAGGACAAACACATAAATTTCATTTGTAGTGACTTTCAACTACTAATTTGTAATTCCTTTTGGAAACAAAACAAGATATTTTTTTTTCCTGGCATTTTTCTGCCAGATTTCATTATAATCATATGAGACTGAGTAATCCTTTTTAAACAAATTATAGAAAATTCAGAAAGAATGAAGAACAAGAACCTACTCAGCCTGTTTCTGACTCCAATAAAAGTTACATGAGGTTAAGATACACCGCAAAAA
Source organism: Anarhynchus alexandrinus (assembly GCA_008711295.1). Lineage (NCBI taxonomy): Eukaryota > Metazoa > Chordata > Aves > Charadriiformes > Charadriidae > Anarhynchus > Anarhynchus alexandrinus. Next base: position 212,104 of record VUYV01000245.1, read on the forward strand.
ATGAGATCTTTTAACTGAATATTTAACAAGCTGTAATGCACCCTCCTTTTTTTCCTTTTTGAGTAAAGCACTTGGAGAAAATCTGATATTTTTGACAAATCTTAACTTTTCAAATATTACTGTACTGGTGAAAATAGATTTTTACATTTAATTGGATAGTATGTCATATGTAATTAAAAGCCTGTCATTTTAAATTAACTAAGTTTTGGAGGAGAATTAGCTGACTCCTGAAATGGGTTCATTGAGATGTACAAGAACTGAAAAGTTTCAAGTAACCCTTTCACATCCCTCATTATTTAAGAAATGTGTGCCTCAACACTTTGCACCATATCACTGGCAGGAGTAATTGGGAATGTCAGAGTCTTTGAGACATGGATTTGACAAGTGGACCACTCGGTGGATTAAGAATTGGCTGGACGGTCACACTCAAAGAGTTGTAGTCAACAGCTCGATGTCCAAGTGGAGACCAGTGATGCGTGGCGTTCCTCAGGGGTCAGTACTGGGACCTGTACTGTTCAACATCTTTGTTGGCGACATGGACAATGGGGT
>VUYV01000245.1:220313-459590 GCA_008711295.1 Anarhynchus alexandrinus
GGCGGCGGGGCCGGTGCTGTCCGCGGCGCTGCGGGTGCTGAAGGGCGGGCGGGCGGCCCCCGCCGCCTCCCCGCGGCGCCTCGGGGCCCGGGGGGGACTGGACTGGAGTGGACTGGGCTGGACTGGGCTGTGCGCGCCGGCAGCCGGCGGGGAGAGCGGTGCCGGGAAGTGCGGGGAGTTTTCTCCGGGCCAGCTGGTTCCCCCGCCGGAGCGCGGCGGGTCCGCTTCGGGCTGTGTTGAGACGAAGAAGTCGTCTTCTCTCCGCGATTCCCGCACGGGCACCTCGGCGTGTGGTTTTATCCCTTACGGACTTTCGTGACTCTTGGATAAGGTAAGCAGGGATATCCGTATTATTATTATTATTATTATTTTCAGTTGATCTCTGCGTGTGCAGCGGTAGCGGGGGGTTGGTGGGTGGGATGGAGGAGCCGGCTATTAAAGGCAGAGCAAAGTTGGGAGCTGGGCTCGGTGGAGGGGCAACACTTGGGAAAGAGGTGGGAGGTTTTCGGTGAAAAGGGCTCTGTAAACAAAAGGTTAAGCGAGAATGGGAAGTTAGAGGTTTATTTTTCTGAAAAACTTGCTGTCTGGATAATGTTTAAATGGTTGAAAATATTTTATTATGGAAATCTCGAGTGTTATAAGAAGATTTTAAAAGACGTTACAGAAGCTGGTTTGTATAAACACTGGTGTTGGGGGACAAGAAAAGCTCTAATTGAATCTGTCTGGGGGAAGAAGGGATATTGTAAGGTCATTCTGGGAAGTAGAGAGCAAAGTAGGAATTAAAGAGGATTTAAAAGCATAGCCTCATGCTGCTCTGTGTTCTTGTGGCGCCTGTATGCCTGTGTAACCGAAGGACTGTGATACCCTGTTACTTGAGGAACAATTTAACGCCGTTAACACTGTGAACTTGTGAAACAGCACCTTTCTGAAAGGGATCATCCCTACCTCTGTCTCCAAGGTCAATGTGGTGTGCGTGCGCCTGTGAAAGTTGTGGATTGTTTCCTTTGGTATTGACTGATAAATGTCAGGCCTTCCTCCAGGCTACAACAAGGTGTAAACGCGAATGTCTGATTTAATAATAGCGTATTATGTTGCATTATAGAACGGCTGTTGTTGGTAATTGAACAGAACTGGGAAGTGTGGGCAGGTGAAATGCCTTGCTATTTCAGCAGTGTTTAACCTTTCGTTAGCTTGATCGAGCGCTCTGCTTCACAGAGGGGTTTTCTACTGCTTCAGCGAGTTGTCAGAGTTCTGCACACGCAGAGCAGAGTGCCACGCAGGGATTTCTGCACACGCAGAGCAGAGCACCACACAAGGATTTCTACATGTACAGGGCACAGCGCCACGCAGGGATTTCTGCACATGCAGAGGGATTTCTGTCTGAGATTAAGGCTGATTCCAGAAGGAATGGACTGCTGCTGCTTGTAGCCAGTGCTACTGAGATGGCTGAACAAAACAAGCAGGCGAATGAGGTCCCCACCCTGTATTTTTTGGCATTATGTAGCACTTCATACTCTTGTGGCTGCGATGAATTTTCTTTGGAACTGAGACCTAAACCACAATTGTTTCTTTCCATAATTGTCCTGTACAAGTGCTAACAGTTGTAGTAGCTGTGAGCGTGAGGTTACTTTTGCTGATGAGATTAAGCTGATGAAAGGAGACAGTTTTATATTATTATGGCATTTTTTTTACTCTCGCATCATTTATTTAATGTTAAGGTGGGTTGTTTTTACCGAGTATTTTTATGAGCTAGAATATAAAGATAACCATCAGGCAGCAGCACAGAACCACTGAGGAGTAAAGTTGAAAGGAAGCAAACTGAGGAGAAAGTAGTTTAGGTTGCCAAGGCTTTCATTAAATTTAGGTGGAATTAGGAAATACAAATGTTTTACTGTTCCCTACACCACCACCACCACCACCCTGCCCCCCAATTATAAAGCAGCTGTTGTCTTTCTCAAATGATAGGGAAAGAAAGTTTATTACGCAGCACTTGCACTGGTTGTGAATCTTTGTAAACAGTCTACCCATCACTTAGGACAGCTCTTATCATCTGTCATTGACATGAATATTAATTTGCTTTGAAATGTTTTGATGTAATTTTAAATAATGATACTTTTTAAAGTATGAAGATTCAGGATGCTAGCTTTCTAAAATAGACATTACAGAAATATTTTGGAAAAGTTAATTCTGGTGGTGCAAACACTGCATTAACTGAGGAAAAAAACCCACAACAAAACAACCCCTACCCACTAAGTACATGGCCCTACTTTTGATGCTTATCTGTAAATATACAGGGCCTGAATCTGCAAATCCTTGTCCAGTTGAGTAGTCTTTATTCATACATGTAGTCCTGTTAACTGCAAAGGGACTGTATCCATCATTACATGAGTAAATGTCATTGATTTTGCTGAGATCAGTCGTTTTACCAGCATCAATCAGATGATAAACTTTGATGCTAAGGCATTAATTCTGCACTTATAAATTTAAATCTTCTATCTGATTGTATTTTTTATGTAATGTTTTGCCTTCATTTGTATTGGGCTGCTTGATTTTATAAATCATGTTTAAACAATGGAGATTGGAAGTGATATGTAGACTCTCAAGGAAATAAAATGGCACTGCTATTTTTCAACAAAATGGTGTTCTAAGTATACATATACATCAAGTGTGGTCCATAGCCATTATGGTCATCTGTTCTAATTGGAAAAAGTCTGTCTTCAGCAGTAATCCTTCTTCGAGCTTATTTGTATACTTGTAAGGATGCGATTTTGTAGTGTGCAGTTCCAAGACCTTTAACAACACCATTCAAAAGTTGAAGAAAACTGGATGCTAATGACTTGACCTTGCTGCTGACAGCAGAACTAACGCAAACTCAGGGAGGAGTTTTGTCGTAAAATCACTATTCAGGGAAACTCCCTGTTTAAAGTGGTGCTCTATAGAGCCTGTTCACACTGACCAACACACAAAGATGCGCATGTGAGGGCATACACTTACAATTATTGATGATATCAACATACATACAACTTGTCAGGCGCCTTAAGCTTACATTGATAGTGAATCACTTGGCTATTTGCTGGGCTATAGCCTTTGACAGTAAATGGTACTCAGTAAAATCCCAAATGCTATGGTTGTTTGGTTCTCGGTGTGTTCTAGATCTATCTAATTGTGCCAGTTTGTCATTCTGATATTTTTTGGTGTGAGTTTATCCAATAATCCTTAGTATTTGTTTAAAAAAGTAAAGATATTTAATCCTAGAAAAAAGAACTGTTACAGTCACATAAATTATGTCTCTAATAAATAGGAAACTTGTTTTTCCCTTGGGATAAATGCACACAGTTATGAACTACTGTTTTATATTAACATATTATATTTACATTTTAGACAATGTAAATTTTCTGTCCCTCTTCTCTGACTTTTAGAGACTATAAAACACTAATGAAAGCAAGGTTCTTCTTGGTTTTGTTAGTTTCAAACCTAAATAAAAAGGTGGAGCTTCAATACGAATAGCTCTGCCTTTTAACAGTTCTGAACTTGGCTTAGAAATTTCAAAGGTAAGAGGTCAAATGAAACTTAGGTAGCCAATTCTGAATATCTTTCTCTGGACTGGCAAATATTATGGGATAATTCAGGACACTAAATATCACAGGAGTGAATCACAGGCTCAAGGGGGAGTAATGAATCAAATACCGCTCTTGACTTTGTTCTTCAGTTTTTCTAAGCAAAAGCAGGAAAATAATTGTTAATTATTCAGTGTAGCTTGACCTATTATGCTGTGTAATTTTAAAGCAAAGTAAATAGATTAACAAGTTTATTTGCAAATCTGTTTAATCCTGATTTATAGTTCCAGCTTTCCCCCCCCCTCCCCTGAAGCATGGGGAATAGCTGTCAACAAATGAAAAGGCTGGGAACGTGTTTGCATAAGGTATTATACATATTTAATACAGCACGCTTTTTCCTTGCTTCTTGATAGCCAGAAAAGAAAAAGAGCACTCTTTTATATTATTAGAAGAACAGTAATTTGAAACTTTGTCTCTGTAGTAAAGAGATATTGAGAAGGCTGTGGGTTGAGTAAGAGTTGTGGTTGAACAGCAGCTTTGAAAACAGAGCTGTATGAAACTTCCTCTAACACCCACAATATCAAAGATTACTGATGCCCAGGGAATGTAGTGAAGAGAAAGCAAACCCACAGGCTAACTCTCTTTTCTGCTATTTTACAAATTCTTTCTTTAGGTTTTGGGTTAATTGAGTAACCTCTAGTTACAAAGTCTTGTCTCCTTGTAGGTAGATTGTGTTCCTTTCCAGCACTTACATTTATTAACAGATGTGTCTCCATTCAGATGGGCCAGTGCGGATAAAGAAATTCCTGCACAGTTAGTGCAGCAGAGCTGTGAAAATGCTCCCCAGTTGTCAGTATCTCCCATTTTTCTGATTGTATTGGTTGAGTATATTGGCCAAGAGTTGAAATAAGTTCAAATCAGCCAGATTGTTGTGGTCTAGCTGGGCATGATTCCTTGCCCAAGTGGATATGGGAACAACTTGAAAATATGTATTTGTTATCTATTTCTAGCTTTATTTGATAGCAATGTTTATGCAGGTATTTACCATTACTACCATAGAAATGATCATAGCAAGTCTATTCCATTAAACACACTGTTTACCAGACACTAAGTGAAATTAGTGGTGAATTATTTGTCTGCATCGCCGAGTTGTGCAAATCTTAAGAAAATAAAAAGGTCTAAAGAGTTAAATGAGGGCAGAGTTGGCAATGCTTGCACTGATTGCTTGAAGTAGGTTGAAGTTCACAGTTTATTTGCATTTGAATTAATTGAGATTGGTGTCCAGCAGTGCTTTTCAGAGCAGGCTTCAGAAAGACTTTTTTGTATAATAAAGTACTTGAAAATGTTAGTTGGAAGATGAAGGATATTTAAAATACTTCTTTCTTTTCCTGACAGAGCAAGCTTTTTTCTCATTTTCCTGTAAGTAAGGCTTATTGTAATTCTGAAATATTTTTAGCGCTGAATGGGCGTTCTTGTGTTAAAAGCCACTATCATTTTAAAATCAGCATATTAAAACTTTCTGAAATCATTTTTAGTTTCTTCACAAAGAGGTGCCTAATACCTACAAAGAGAAATAAAATAATCTTAAAACAGCTCATAACATTAATCAGATAAAATGTTATTCCTTAGTAAAAATGCTCTTTTAATGATAGGAATTAGATTAGTACTTTGCATACCTTTTCTTCCATTAGGAAACAACACATTTTAGATGCTTTCTGTATTGTAACTCTGAACTGTACATATTTTCATTATTATAACACAACTTTTTCTTCCTAAATAACATGTAAATCATTATACTTTTAGTCACATTTAAACAAATCAATGACTGATGAAAGAAAAACAGTGGAAAATTTTTGTCTTGCATGAGAGGTAGTGGCTATAAACTTTTTCAAATAGCTTGGAGATTATTACAAGCTTCAAAGTTTAACGTTTCAAATTGTATTTTTTTATTTTTTCTTTTATAAACTTTAGTTAAAACACCTCTGTCACCGATAATATATGTTACTTATTGGTTTTGTTAAACTTTGTCAACCGCAATTACTATGAAAGTAACAAAAAAAGCACTTTCCCATCATTGTGGCACATCAATGGAAATCTTAATTCATATGCAAGAGCAGTCAAAAATATAAATCCAACTTTTGTTTCTGTTAGAGACCTAATATATTACCACCAATATTGTAATTATATAAATAATCCTATTGGTGACAGTCCTGCCATTCCAGTGATAACAAGAAACAGAAGCAACAAAAGTATTGGATGCATGAGAATGACATGATATCTAAGAAGGTTTCTGTAGGAAAAAAGGTAAATAAGCTGCAGAAAAGTGTGCAAAATAATTGTGAAACAGTTACTCCTTATATCCAGTCTGAACCTCCCCGTTTCAGTTTGTGCCCACTGTCTTTTTGCTGAACTTGCTACAACTTATCCATAGTCTCCTTGGGGCCCAAAACAAGACACCCTACTTTAGATGTGATCTAACTCAAGATGTTGATGACTAGCATTCACACAAGTTGCAATATGTATCTACATATAGAGTCAAAATACATATAAATAATTGAAGAAGAGAAGTAGAAGAGATCAGGAAGAAACTTCTTCTATGAATTATATATTCCATAATTTGCCACAAAAGGATTTCTGTTTTTCCAGGAGAGCATAGCAATATGGCCTCTAGTCAAGACCAGCATAAAAATTCCTGTGTTGGCTATCATTCCTAGCATGTATTTATTCCATTTATGAACTCTAGAGTGCACCTAGTACTGCTATATATGATTTTTAAGATAGTATTTTCTACATGGAAAAGTTACTAAAATCTAAGCTTTCTTCTAAGAAATTATCCTTGGCACCATCAGATTTTTTTTTCTATGCAAGATTCAAACACATTTTGTATATAAACAGAAACGACTAGTATCTGCTTTCTGAGAACAAACTCTAGTGTAATGGAAAGCTAAATGCACATGAAAAAATGACCAACTCACAAATAACTATCTTTCAGAGTTGCAGCAGTCCAACGTCCTATTAATGCAGCAGAAAATAACCTATTATACTAAAGTTAAAGAAGAGATGCCCCATGTTAATTTTGAAAATGCTTTTTGCATTTGCATTTTGCTTTCCAGGAGAATGAGAATTATTTTGGCACGTTTTGGAGAGTTTTTTGTCACTTCCGTATTGCCATTTCTGGCAGTGTCTAGTTTTTCCTTTCTAAGGTTCTGGTTTGAGTCTCAAGTCAACAAAAAGCAGAAGCCTTCATAAGACATAAAGTTTGTACAACATCTTGGTGATTATTCACTTCTCATGAAAGATTTGGGATTGTTAAACCTGTAGAATGAAATCTGAGACCGAGTACCTTTCATAAACGCAGATTTTCTCAGCATTGTCCAGGTATTCCTCAGGTCTGAGAGATGAAGGCTCAGAAAACGTTCAGAAAGACAGTATCTTTCCTAAATATTTGCTCAGTTAGTCCTAAACTATTCATAGGAGTGCAAAACCTGATATAAAAATGAAACATCTTATTTTAACAGCGAGTCCTTCTTTTTTTCTGCACTCTGTTTCAAGATGGAAACATGAGTTCAGCTCATCATCTGTTTTAGCAGTGGAAAGGCCACAGAGAAGGAAGAGAGGCTCTTCCTAACAGCATATTTGGCTTGTCCTTGTAAAATAAAATTATGTCACATGGGTCCTCCCTCTCCTTGCAGCAACCAAGGTTGGCCATAACCTCACCTTCAGTGAGAAATCGATGTTTTTAATCTTGAGTGCTGATTTTAAAATTGAAATACAGTTCATCACATTGTTGTTCTTCCATATTATCAAGTCCTTTGACAGAGATAATTCTTATTTAAAATAATCCACAGGACCAGGTTATGATAGTTTGAAGACTGATCATATTTTGCATTTATTTCCCATGCCTTTTAAGGTGAATGAATCTCAGCTAGTATAGTGGAGAGTTAATTTTAAAGTTGTTGGTCCTCAAACATGCATGTTATGTTTCTCTCTTCCATTTATACTACCTTTATACTCTTATGTAAATCAGAAACCCAGCAATAGTTAGTATTATGGTAGTATTTTAACATGAAAATTATGTTTCTGGTTTAGATTTCATGATTTTTCCTCCAGGCGGTCTTTGATAAGCAGTAATATTCTGTTAAAAATGTTCTAAACATTGATGCATGGGCTGATTTAGTTCTTTCCTTGGGACACTAAAAGAAAAAACATAACTAACATCACTCCTGAGATCTAACTTTTGTATTATGCTAACTATTCTTTGAACTGGAAACAATTTTTCAAGTGAATTTAAACTGTGTTGCTTAGCTATAATTACATTTTAGTCTACTGTCTAATAATAGGCTGATCCTCTTTTCTTGCACTTAGAGAATTATTGTCACAAAAATATTTGAACAGCCTACACTTGTATGTTCTTGTTGCAGTCAGCAGGGTGGGGGGAGGTTAGCTGCACCTTGGGGGTTTCATTTGAAGCATTAGCAGAGTGCTTCAGGTATCAGATCTTAAAGCTGGTGTTCCCTATGGACTAAAAATCTAATATTTTAATATATTTGTGTCCTTTATATCTTTTCAGTATGATAGGCACATTCATCTACTGCTCTAGGCTCTCAGTAATTTCTTTCATGCATAAGTAAACTTTTAAAAGGGCTTCCATGCTTGTGTTTGTAAAAATATACATGGTCTATACATAAAAAGTCAATAAAGCTATACTGAAAATTTGAAAATATTTCCAAAGCCTCAGAAATCAGTATCAAAAAATAACACTCCCCCACCCCCCACGTTACCATAATTTCTGAGACAGAACAGATCTCGTCCTAATTAAGAGACATAAATTAAAGTTTGTGATATAAATTACTGACTGTAATGAGTTAGGGTGTTTTTATTATGTGCTACATCTGGCTCCTCCATGAACTGTGTGAAGGAATATGGCTAATAATTTTGGTTTTATCATTCTCTACTTTCCTTGTGAAAGACAAAAGGTCCAAATTTAGTGAGTTAGTCTTGTATTTTTGATGAACTGGGTATTTGTTCCTGGAGTTATAGTGTGTAAATGCTGGAAGAAAGCTTAAAGATCTGATCGTGAAGCTCTTAATGGTTAAAACTTAAGCAGAGAGTCTTATACCTTTGTTCTTTTTTCTAATAAAGAAAGTGAACAATAGATTGTATGCATGCATAGAAATTCTGAATTCTAAATATCTGTGTTACTTAAATATTAAACTGGGGCTCTTCCAAAAAGACTTACTATGTTATACATAAAGTATCGCAAAAATCATTGGTAGGTTGGTTTTTTTTTAAAGATTTGAAGTAAAGACTCTTTTTAAACTTCCCATACATCTGAGAATCTTAAGGCCTCGGATTATCATTTTGATTTTCAACATCAATTTTCTTATCTCAGCATGCAGCAGCAGGATGCTGAGGCACATTGATTTATATCATTCCTGTAAGATCCAGTTCAGTGTTTTTAAGAAAGGAAAAGATTTGGTAATTTTGGGGGTTCTTAAGCATTGGTTAGCTATTTCTCACTAGAACTGGATTTCTGAGGTGACCTTTGGTAAGATCCACTGATCTACAAGCAATGGCTAGTTAGGGAGGGCAAGAAGGAATACCATTTGCTGAAAAGAGTTATTGCAATCGCTCTTGTCAGTGAATATTTAGAGACAAGTAGCTTCTCAGCATACTGTTTGTTCTGCGTATAGACTAGGTTTGTAAGCCAATAATCATTATGAAGTTTTCATTGCTTTTGACTAGTGTCTGAGGGATCAGTTCTATCACAATCCTGTAATAATTGCATCAGAATTATTTGTGTGGGATAGACGTAATGAATACCTAACTTCTATTTCTGATATTTATGTCCAGCAGTAATTATGCACTTCAGTTTTCCTCCCTCCTTTTGATAGTCATTTATTTCACAACTGGCTTCCTTCTGAATTAAAAGAAAAGTCATTTTTTTGTGTTAAAGATTGTGTATTTAATTATTTATAATAATTTCTAACACCTTCATCTTGTCGTCTTTCGTGGAATACAAAATTTCAACTGTAAGACTTCACAAGTAAAAACACTTCTTTAAGTAACTTAAACTGAGGCACAAAGAAATAGAAAGTGCTACAGAAGACAGTCGAACTCCTTTCTGTCAACATACAACGCAAAGGCTGAATGATTATGCAATGCACAGTGAAGGTTAAGTTAATTTACAAAGACAAGTGACAAAAGTGAAGCTTCAGAGTTGAAGTTTCCCAACTGAAAATGACGTGTCTAGGCAAACACACTCATCTGAAGTTTGTTAATAAGTGGAGAAGAAACAATATAGGGAAAGGGTCTTCCATGGTAAATTATTGTTAGGATTTAATTATACTTTATATAAAGCCAGGGAAAAGAAAGTGCTGGTATATTCATTATATGAAGATTTGATATCGTTGAGTTTTCAAAAATGAAAAAGTACCTTTCAAGAAGTGTTTCCCATAAATTTCTAATTTAGTACATTTATGAGTTTACCTAGTATCTCAAAATTATCAAGAAATGGAGAACAGAAAATAAAAGGCTATGCTTTCTAGGAGCTGGACAGTAAGAATCCCACTCCTCCTTTTGGCTTGTACTAATATACATCTATACACAGAAGAATCCACATAACTGCTCACAAATGAAGGGTCAGAGTTTGGTGGAACTGGCATTGAAGAACAGAGTGAAAAATGAAGACAAACCCAAGTAATTGTACATATAAATTAACAAAGACTTCAGAATGTGCTCTTAAACATCCTTAGGAAAAAAAAAAAATTATGGACTGAGAAATATTTCTTCTCTTGCTCCATGTTAAGAGTCCGTACCATTTTTCTCTTCAGCAGGAATCAAATTTTAGTGTAAAATACTTAGCAGAGGGCAGAAGCCTTTGACATATCTCACTAGAAAAAACTGTTCTTGTTTACTGGATATCGTAGCATCTGCTAAGAGTAAAAACATTGATGAAATAATCCTAAACAAGAAGAACATCACTCATGACCTACCAAAAGAGAGTGAAATAATGAGGTAGCTACTTCCTTTAAAGACACAAAAGAAGGGAAGTCCACAACAGCTAAACTTGTGACAGTGTGGCTACTTTTCCTTCTCCTAGTTTCTAGTGGAAAAAAAATGTGGACTTACTTGTGGAAAAAGAAAAGAAAATAGCTTTTCTGTGCTCCCAGACTGACTGAAAACTGGTATGGTTACATTTACATTAATATTATGATAGCAGGTTTGCATCAGTGAAAATATGAGGATAAATCAGGCACCATATGTGCAGCTCCACACTTAATTACTAAAAGAACACTTCTGTAATGAAGATTATGGCATTGTTTTGAAATTTGCTTCCTCCTCTTTATCCTTGCATGCATGTTATTTCTGGCCATCTGCAGGAAATATTATGAAATTAGAGTCAGTGGGCAACTCTAACAACACAAGAATATTAATAGTAAAAATCTGTGTTACTAAAGGAGGTTCCTCAATTACTGGATGCTCACCAAGGGCTGTTATGACCCACAATGTCAATCTAACTTTTTTTTCTGTTACGTAATGAAATTAAACAGCAAAGCCCCAAAACCTATAATGCTCCTTTAGAATGGATGTTTACAACGTCAAGCTAAGTTAATGTCGCATAGTGAAAACAAAACTTTGCAGATGTTATCTGTAGGATGAAAATCTATTACTTCCGTCTAGATAATTCAGAGAGTCCCAACAGCAGAAAAGTCTTCCACGTTGCTGTGGGATTCAGGGTCAAGTTTATAGTCACAACAATAAAAGACAAACACCCATGTACTAAGCTTCCTTAAACAGCATTTCAGTTATATTTTAAGTGTGTTGATTTAAAGTTTATTGTGCTCACTTTGACATGATAGGGTAAGTAAAGCCAGAAATCAGAGAATAAGCTATGTATTTTCACATTGTAGCTAAATAGATAAGTCCTTACTGGACTTTGATACCTGTCAGGAAAATGAAAGGTAAAAGTATTAAACTACATTAATCCACCACTTTGTGGACAGTCACTAAATGGAATTGGTGGAATGATTTAAAAGCATTCTTTGTCTAGTTGAAGTGAAGATGCTTTTCCTGTGTTGTGTGAAGATATTGAGAAAGTAGGTGTAATGCACAAACAATGCAAATGTTATAATTACTTAACTGCTTTACTTAAAGACCAGTTTAAAGTTTCTTTAGTTTGCCCAGACCTAAAAATGAAAATTAACTTCATTAAAATGCTAAGAAATATCAAGCAGCGTGTACTGGAATTAAGATTAGAAAATACTAGCAAAGCTTTCATAAAAAAAAACCCCAAAACAAACAGATTTCTGTGATTATAACACTTATAAAGAGAAAGTACTATACTATAAAGCAAAAAGTGAATTTTTAGGGTATTAATTGATCTGTACTGGGGCCACTGCTATGCCTCCCATCCTGTTGATCAAGCTGTCCTTTCCTTCTGTTGATCGATGGGGTTCATATGAGAGGGTGGTGAGCTGGACTAGGGAGCTGATCTGGCCACAAATTAAACTTTTCCTTCACTGCCCTCCACCTCAACTGGTTGTCAGTTGGAATATCATGGCCTAAGATCAGCTTAAGCTCTCGTGGAACAAACCAGCTTTCTTCAAAATTATGTAAAACCGGTTTGAATTAGTGTGTTACTGTGGACATACAGTAGGCTCTAAAAACAATTGTCCAAGATAAAACCTCTTTTCTGCATACATAGTCTCCTGCAAAATTATTTTCAAAAAACACTTTTCGTGTTTTGATTAATCAGTGGTGGTTTGCGGAAAATCTCATCTGGATAATAAGAAATATTTGAAATTGCTGAAGGGTAGGCATTGCCAGACCTTCAAAATAGTGACAGAGGCAAAAGGAGCTTTCAATTCTAATTGTATAGGGCCGCTTACCTGAGTCAGCACTGAGGATGCATTCACACCGACACTAACTGATTCATCAATAAAGGACCTGTGTGTAGCTGCAGTACTTGGACATTTGCCACCAATTATCTGGTCAGCATTTGTAGCTGAGCCATAGGAATGCAGTGTTCAGCAACGTCTTCTGGCTCCATGTCATAGTGTCACACTTCACAAAGGTGTCCTAGACGATCCTAGACTCTATGTGGTTGACTCAGAAATTGTGAACGATGTCAGGGTGGGATAAAAAAGGGACCACAAATTCATGTCTCAGGGAGGTGGGCTGATAACTCTTGAGGTTGTAGTTTCAGAGCCATACCTTTATGTGAGAAGAGACATGGGATGCTCTTGCCGATACACACAGTTCATGCCAGATGTGATACGGAGTGTCTGGTGATGGCCACACCTAAGCCATCTGAACTTTAATTTCTTGTTGAAATGTAATTTTTTTTTTTTTTGGTTAAGAGGCTCTTTTTAGTGTTTGCTGGCACCATAGGTGGTCAAAACTTAGTTCCAGTCAATTTTGCATTAACTTTTCCCTGTGTTTCTATTGTATAAGTAAAACTGAACATGTTTACCTTTTTACCTTTCCAAAACAAATATATATAAAATACTTAAAGCACTTTGTCAACAAATGAACCCAAAAATTTCATGTTAATGTATTATACGGTGGTGGTGGAGGAGAGAGAAAATTCATACCTTTCACATACTGACCATTTCATCACCACACATTGGCTGCCCCTTACTTTGTTTTGCATTATCCCGTTTCATTCTTCTTAGAAATGACAATTTTTTTAGCTATTGGTTTATTGAAAAATCTTATTTTACAATCCACTTTAACTACAAGCTCATCAGGACATTGTTGGTTTTCTGGTTTACTGTCAGCTTTCCAGCATCCATTTGGAAGGCTTTTGTCTAGTAGATATATTAGACCAGTATAAAACCATACGCAATAAAACTCTGTAAAATAGTATAAGGCAGTTAAAACATAGCAGGAAATGAAGGTTCTGATCCTAATGAATGGGACTGTGGGCATGCAATAAGAGAAATGCATTATTTTATTAGAAATATCTATGCAAAATTTAAATAAGTCTGCAGTTGTTCAATGAAAAATTAATATGATCTATAATGATGCACTAAATTTACTATAAATAGTAGAATGTAAAAGACCGAGTCAGCTGTCACAGTCAAAAAATTCTTTTTTTCATCAGGTATGACAGTGGAGGGTGGCATTTTTTTGTTCTATAATATCTCAGAATTGCATGTGTTTGCTTCATATTCTACTCAGTCTACTCATTTCATTTTACGTAAGAAGATCCTTCTTTTATTCACTTGGACTTTAATGTCCAAGTGAAGCAGCAAGTCTAGCAGACATCAGAGTTTCAATTCAAATTGGGGTCAAAGACATATCTTCAAACTTGTTCCCATAGTATTCCCAAAGAATGCAGCTAAGCTGACAGGTTCTGGACATTTCCCCAGTTGATGGATCTAAGAAAGCTCTTGAACACAGCACATTGTGCAAGCAACCCAAGCCAGCTTTATGACTGACAGAACAAGTGCAATTTTTCTGTATTTCTTTCTGACTATGCTGAAATCAGGCTCATGAAGGAAGTCGACCTTTGTGGCAGTAAAGAAGAGAGACAAGTCACTGCAAAGCAGGAAAGAAGAGAGGCAGTTAAATTAAAAAGGAGAAAATGCCTGTATCTATGTTAGCTACTCAAGTACAGAACACTTTCCTCTATTGGTATATTTCTGCGGATCTGTATGATTAGACACAGACTTTTTTAAAAGACAATCCACAAGCAACTATGGATTTCATTCATTTTAGTTAACAGAGTTATTTTAGAGTTTTGTTCCCATCCTTGTGAACCTTCATTGTCACTAAGCCCTATAAATATGGTAAAATTCTGGACCAAATATACTAAATGTGGATTTTAGAGTTGTTTTTATGTTTTCAATTAGGTCAGCATTTCATCTGTAGTTGACTTAATTATATTACTGTGGGCACTGGGGGAGAGCACTGGAGGGCAAATGTATTTTTTGTTCAATCCTGATAAGGACAGACTGCCCTCAGCTACAAAAAGTCCTTGTTTATTTAAATAGCTGCAACAGTCATCAGTCCTTTTGGTTACTGATCGAACTGTGGTTCGATTCAACGATACCAAACTCTGCGTGCATCTTTTATTCTCTGCAGTTTGATGTTTCCTGTCAGTGTTCGTACTGTTGTGTATACTCCCCTCCATCACACCAGGGTGCAGCCATGTCCTTCTGCGAAGTGTTCATCTGTGTTTAAGGAGGCAGGGAGCTCGTGGTTCCTTGCATGTCATAGACTTTCCTGTATCACGTTTCTCTCTGATATGTCCTCTAGCTATCTTCCCATGCTACGAAGGGAAACACCACTTCCCCTGCCCCAAACTACCTACCTTCTCTTTTTACGCTTGTTTTTCAGCACCTGTTTTCCTTCTCTAGTTCTTTATAAATTTTTGTTACTTCAAACCCCATTAGAGGTAAAAATTGCAAACCTGTCTGTTCCAGTCTTTGCCATTTTTATGGTGGTATTGTGCCACAATCTCCAGGTGGGCTGACTTTAAACCAGCTGAGTCATTGAAAAATCCCTTTCACTGGGTAACAGAGATGGGACCCATCTCTGTTGGCTAGAGCACTCCAACAGTGCAAGTTTCATAGACGTAAAAGGATAAAATCATTATATTAATCAGGATACTTACTTAATAGTATGAGATTCTCTAAATTATCATGGTAGTTTGAATCAATGGTAGGCAGATCGTGGTTTAGCGTTCATTCAAGGAGTTAAGTAACACCAAGGCTTCAGTGTTTTTTGTTGGTAACTAATGTTTTACCAAAACCCAAAAATTCCATGTATAACAAAAGGGAGAAGTAGGGGTGGTAGATTAGCATATCATAGCAAATATGGAGGCATTTTAGTCTTTAATTTAGCAGCTTACCTGTTTAACAAAAAAAAAAGTTATATCTTGAGTGGCCATTTTTCCTTTTCTAGGATGACATACTTGCTCAAAAATACACTTAACGATTTACTATGGAAGTGTCAACAGCTGGTTTTCTTCTTACATTTAATTAATGTTTGCAGTATTTTATTTAAGACAACTAAATAAAAAGCTTGAAAACAAAAATATTTATCTTTTATAGCATGCACAGAGCACACAGTTACACAACGGAATGTTAGGTGTTAATTTACAAATTTTGTAAAATGGTAACAGTACCAAAATATTTGCCCGAGTTCTAAGCCGGCAGATTTTATATTTCTGGTTTCATAATATAAAGCAGTTGAATTCCCATCGGTTCAGATACTGCCATGATGATAAACACTAATCCTCTAGGATATTGAGGAACCAGCTGTAACAAGCTTTCTTAATGAGGGAAGAAAGAGACTGCCTTGCTGACAGCGTAACTCCCATAAGCTGGCACTTGTATATATCAGTGATACCAGTTATACACCGGTTTCCTGAGTTTGATACTGAAGTCTCAGGAAAAAATTAGATCAACACACACAACTCAGTTCTATTAAAAAAAGCTCCTCTGAGATACGTGAACTATAGTACCCTCATTTTGTTCTGCTTTCTGTAATATTGAAGAAATTGTGAGATTGCTATTGTGAGATCATGTGACGAACATGAGAAGAATGGTTTAAAATTGCCATTTCTCATTCCATTATAATCCATTGAAACCTGGGTCACTGAAACGAAGACATCTGGTGTCATCTTTTAAAGAAATAAATATACTTTAAATGGTAAGGTTAAATTGGAGCATGAAGTTATCAGCAAAGATTTCACCTTATAATTGTCCCCTCCGCATACCCGTTCCAGGTCTTTTGGCCTTTAAGAAATGCCCCTGGCACGCTCGGGCCACTTGTGTCCGGAGTCACAAGAGCCACCTGTAAGCTTTTAGGCCCAGTTCCAAAGAAGCTCTTCCAGAAGAGCCCTGGGCAGGTGCATCTTGCTCGCCTTCCCCCACAGCTGCTTGCTGTCTGGGCTTCTGTGGTCACCCGCCAGCCCCTGGCAGTGCCGGCAGCCCGAGGGCAGGGAGGGAGCGCCAGCCAAAGGCAGGGAAAAGCTGGCCCTTGTGCTGGCTGCTCGCCGCGGACGTGTCCTGGGGGATACATCTCGGAGGCACCTGACGTGTTTGTAATGTCTACACGAAGACCAAGTGCGGTAGTACAGGACCAGGGGCGCAAGGGTCTGCCCTCCACCTTCTGCCTGCGCAGCGTGACAGTTTTGCAATTTAAATTGGGGAAGGAGCGAGGCAGAGATGGACAGGAGTCAGCAGAAGTCAGGGTTCATCTGGCACAGTGAGTGGTTTTCGTGAGATTTTAAAAAAAAAACCCAGTGTTTCTCTGCGTGTTCCAGCACATGAGCTGTCAGCAGCCTCGCTGGCTGTTCCAAAATGACTGTGCTGGCCTCTTTCAGTGGGTGGAGGATGAAGAGCGCGTGTCTGCGTAGTCGGTGGCTGTAGCCATATCGAGTAGCTGCTGAAAGACAGAACAGATTGGTACACAGATGCGTGAGCTGTTGGCTGCCGTGGCAGCGCTGCATTCCACTGTTGCAAGCCCCGAGCCTGCTGTATGCAGTTAAGGTGACCTAACAACTCCATTTCAGAGCGTGGCTGCCGCTTCTGGAGGAGAACTGGAGGGTGACAGCATGAGGTGTGCTGTGCATGAAAGCCGGCAGGAAGTCCTGGGTGGGGGGAGAGCTGCCGTCACGACACTGTGATCTGCTTTCCACGTGGCATTTTAACGAGGACAAACTTTGCTAGATACGGATTATGGCTGCATGCAAAGAGAGAATCTGATACTGTGATTACTTTGTGAGGAGCCCGTTGTTGGTGTGGTAGCTTGGAGATGTTCGTTGTGAGGTTTTTGAGGACACAGAGTGAGGGTAAAGGTGTGGAAGCACTTATGTGTGTTATAGTAGAGGCAGGCTCATGGGAGAAGACATACTTTTGACTAAAACTTCTGCTACTTGTTCAAAGCTCACGTAATAGAATAATCTCTATTTATACAGAAAAATATCTTGTTTGCAGATGCCTTTCTGCCATGAAACCATAATGGCAGATAAAAGCATTTTAAGAAGGGGTAGCGGTGTATTCTTTCTTGGCAGGTATTTGCATCCATCAGTATATATAATGAAGTCCTCAAAGTCATAGGCAATGAAGCATGGTTTATATTTATTACTGTAGCTATATTATAAGCTTATCGATAACACTGAATATGGTGAGAGAACTTATGCTCTTTTTCTGATCCACGTAAAATAGACAATTAATTTAATCCTTATTTTTTTCAGATAAGTAGTATGTAAAAGACAAAGACTGATATGTCCCAAGGGTATACAGCACAGAATCACAGAGTGGTTGGGGTTGTAAGGGACCTTCAGAGATCATCTAGTCCAACCCCCCTGCCGAAGCAGGTTCACCTAGAGCTGGTTGCACAGGGATGCATCCATGTGGGTTTTGAATATCTCCAGAGAAGGAGACTCCACAACCTCTCTGGGCAGCCCGTTCCAGTGCTCTGTCACCCTCAAAGTAAATAAGCTCCTCCTTATGTTCAGGCAGAATTTCCCGTGTTCCAGTTTGTGCCCATTATCCCCTGTCCTGTTGCTGGGCACCACTGAAGAGAGTCCTGCCCCATCCTCTTAACACCCGCCCTTTAGATATTTATAAGCATTGATGAGATCCCCTCTCAGTCTTCTCTTCTCTACTACTCCATGATATGTTGAAAATGACCTTTTAAATAATGTCAAGTTAATATATGATATGTCATGTCTCTTAAAGGTAGGGTGAATGCAGTGATCTAGCTAGTATTTAAAATTTCATTTGCTATATTTTATAGGTGCATTAAGTTGGTTTAATCAGTTTATTGGGGTGGTATGGTTGTATTTGCAAATGAATTATATCTCTGTTCTTAATGCCAGGTCACCATTTAGTAACACAGAACAAGAGCATAATAGCTGAGGAATTTTGAAAACAATTTCTTCGAAAGTGGAAAATTTCTTAAATATATATACATTTCTTGTATTTAGTTATATATTTTCACTCTTCATATAAACTCTGGCTAAGACAGTTTTCATTAATTTGATTTTTTTTTTTTTGTTATCCACTGTATGTATATATACGTTACCACATTTGAAACTGGTTGTGACTTCTCTGTGAAGATAATGGCATAGGGAGAGGTAAAATAGTGCTTAGTACATATTTGCCAAACTCTCATAATATCAACATCTCTCCTAGTCCAACAATTCCAAAGGAAGACTCAGGCAGAGAATGAAATTTACATTACCAATGAACTGCTGAGAAGATTTAGAAAGTATAATAAACTTTGAGAGGAAGCGCTCACCGTGGTATTCCAGAATATATTAATCATGATTAGATATTCATAAGGAAGGTGTCAGAACTGGGATTTAGTTTGTTTTCCACAAAATATTGAACTTGCAAGGGTGGAAAGCATTAGCAGGAGAGAAAATGGAGATAGAGATTCGCCTTGCATCTTCTCAAGAATTGAAAGAAGTTGTCTCCAACTCAGGTGTGACTTGCTCAATAACAGGAATAACTGTGGCAAGTCTATGAACTTTTCATGTAGTTTTCTTTGCTTAAAAAAAAAATCACTGAAAAATATTTGAATTAGTTGATATAACACTTCTTGCACACCCTTTTATAGGAATAAAAATAGATAAGAAATATTTTCCCTCATGGCCGAATTTGTTGTTTCTGGAGGTTTAGGAGCTGAATAAATGAACCAATTATTTTCAAAGCAGTTACTCCTTTCTTACTGAGTGTAGTGTTGTCATTAGTTTTAAGATAAAGCAGGCAATGTGCATCACACACAGATACCATAAATATCTGTAATTTGTGCATAAGCATATTGAATAATAATGTACATGCCCTGATATGTATCAGTCTAATATGCCTTTGCTTACAGAAGAACATACATTGAATTTACAAGTGATAGCTTAAGTTCAAAAAGGTTGGATATTAAGTTTATGTGAGACTGTCTGCCTCAGAGTCTGGATGTGTGTTTGAATCCTATCCCTGTTATTAATACTATTTGAGGGTTTGAGTGCAATAGAAATACTGAAGATTATTCATCATCGACTACCAGATTTGGAAACACAAAGAGTTTAATGCTGTAAAATCAATAGTGTCAGCTATGTAAAGAGGTAATATATAATTTTATGGCATTTTGCCCCCTTTTTTAATAAGTAAAATAGCGATTTAACTATAACTGAGCATCTTGCAGCATAAACCACTTCTGAGATAGTCTGAAAGTTTCAAGGCTGGAAAATTAGCCCCAGTTGCTCTGCTGAGCAGAATACATTGTGTTTGATTGCATTGTACCAAATGCATTCAGTGTCTGCATTTTTAATCAAGAGTGTATACCAAGTAGCATTTGACCAAGTAGAATTTTCTTTAATGAAATAAAATATTTCATACTTGTGCTTCATAAGTTTCAGTAGAAAACTGTGATTAAATGTTTCTTCTTTGCAATTCTGGTTTGAACAGAGTATTTTTCCCCCATCCCAGTGATAAGGGTCAGCTTGAAGGATATATATTCCTTCCTAAGACAACTAAATTACAACCAACTGTTTCTGTATGAATGGCTGCGAACTGAATACATGAGTAAATATTGTTATAAAGAAGTTTTCAATATAATAACAATTTTGGAAATTTTGTGAAAAGAAGATGATAGAACAGGAACATGAGCTACAAATTATATGGGGCAGAACAGGTTACTTGCTTGAGGAATGATCTTATGGTCTCAATTCCCTTTCCTAAATGAGGCAAGTGAGATGCCCTAAGGTATTCCATCTGCCAGTTCAGAAGGTACAGCTCTGCCAGCAGTGCTCTTTGCCCAAGAGTTTTGAAGAACAAACTTGTCACAGAATAAAAGAATCCTCTTATAGATAATAACATATCAAAAAGTTTCAGAAGTAACTGAAACGGAGAGAAGTCAATAGTGAGAAAACTGCAGTGTGCATCAGATTCCTGAATGCTCTGGAAATGGGCTAAAAAGTAAGATGACAGAGCTTTCTGAGAATCAGAAAGGAAAATCTAAATTTGATACTGAAGAACTTACTGTACAGTGAGAAATAAGGAACAACCATTGTCTGTTCCACATCCTTCTCTCTATCCCTCCTCAGCGTTTAAGGCAAATCTAAGGCTGGCAGAGGAATCCCACAACAAAGATCAGTTTAATGATAAAATAGCAGGTGAAACTCCTTGTTAACAAGAAAATTAATGCACATGAAGAAAGAAAACCAGCACTCTAATTATGTACATGCAATGAGGGGAAAAAAACCCATGCCCTGTTTTGTTACATGCAACGAGTAGCTGTAACTTAGCTGTTTGCATTCATAGGACATAAGATATGAGAGTTATTGTTAATAGTTGTCTGAGACTTTCAGGTCAATGTTTAGTGGCAGACAAATGATATATATAGTAAAAGATGTGCTGGAATATTTTATATTTCTCTCTATATTTTAACCTATTCTCTATTTTAAGGTATAAGTTATTACACATTAATGTGATAAGTTGTATCACAATACAAAATTTATTACAAAAATACAAATGTCTATAAAATATAAAATATAGATTATTACAATTTGTATTATAATTATACGTATATTAAAATATTTTAGAGTATGAGAATTATTGGAAAAGGAGTATCGAATGACAAGGAAAATATCCTGCTATCTAAGTGCTTGGTGCATCCCTGTCTTGAATACTGTATTAGTCTCTGGTTAAATTCCTTAGAAAATATAATACAATAAGGAATGTACAGAGAAAGAAACAGGAAAACCCTGAGGTACAGACTGGTCTCTGTTTGAAAAGAGAGTAAACAAAATAAATGAAATAAACCCATCAGATTTCCAAACATGGTTATATGAATACAAAGAAGCAACACTCTTCTCACCCACATAATGTTATGGAAATAAAACTATACATAAATTAAAAAAGGAAGCAGAGAAACTTAAGGAGCTGAAGTCAATCAGTGGATATTAGACAAAGTGGGTAGCTGCCGTTTCTAGCTCAGGCAGCAAAGGCACTTGGGGGAATATACTGACTTGTCTGTTCTCTCCCTGTTTCTTTACTTACCCTTTAAGCATCTACCATTGGCCACCAATTTAAAAATAAGTAGCTGTTAAACAGTATTTGCCTCTCTTTACAGTATCACAACAGTGCTTAGTGCAGATAAAGAACTGGAGAAAGGTTTTTGGAAATACAAGGTACAGTTTGATTAACAGCTGCTTAATGACAGCCCCTGGTGAAGTAGGTGAAAAGTAAAATAAACATACAGGACAAAGAACTTTTAAACATTACCGTGGTGAAAATATGGGGTGGAACTACTTCTTATTTCTGCAACGCCTTAGAAATAACTTAAATAATTTCAGAAGACCAAAAGATGTCAGATGATACTCAATCGAGATCTCTAGAAAACAGCAGAATATTCATAATGATATTACTCAACATGTAAGTAATTATCTTGTCTTATCTTAAAATTCTTACAGGTATGTAAAAGCAGTGTTGTAATATGTGGATCTTGTATTTACTTACGTATGTTGCATGACCAAACACATCACTGGAAAAAAATGGTAAAGGTCAGGAATGTATCTGCCTGACAATCTGATTTCACAACTTTCACAGCACAAGCAAATTCACTACACTGTTTTCTGGGTGATGCCTCAGTGACGTGACAAACCCAAGAACTGTTCAGTAGCATTTCACTGGAGTTGTCAAATATAATTGAATAACACTTGCTTATTTCTTGGAACGTTTCTTTCAAATCTGGCCTCTCCCATGTCTTCTCTGGTTTACAGCTGTGTAATTCAGATCCTAAGTTTCAGTCTGTGGTGAGTTCCCTGAGAGACAGAAAGTGAGATGAACACCTTATTCATCTTTGATGAAGGCGCAGACACCATCCAGCCCCCCGCCCCTTCCAAAGTTCTCAGAAATATATATACTGTCTGGGAGATTAAAGTAGAACTTTTTTTCCCACTTTTCCAAACAGTGATAGCAGAAAAATACAAAAGATTAAGTTGCTTGTACTCAGGAGCTCTACAGTGAGCTATAACTGTTGAACTCTCATATTTCAAAATATTTATTGAAATCTGTATTAATAATGCTTAAAATCTTTGTTTCACCCTGAAATTCCTCAAGCCCATTTATCTCCAGTTCTTGTGAAAGATATATTATTTTATGTAATATCCTGTGCACTTTAATAAAAGCATGCTAAGTAACTGAAGTCACTCATATTCAAATTTAATGATCTATGAAAAAGTTTCTGAGAGCTTGAAACTCAGTATGTCCACCATGACTTGAAACAAACAAAAAAATAAAGTGAAGATAAAAGTAGTCATATAATAAAAAAACTAAAAGCAACTGCCATACAAATATGTAATTCATGAAGTTAAAAATACAGAAGAATGTTATCCTAACACTGAAACGTCAAATTCTGTCAGATTATGATCAATAAGTAAACAAGATCTAGATCACTAATGCAAATTTGAATTCAGAAATATGCCACTTTGCCCCAGAGTGCGTGGCATCCTTTAAAACCACAATTTGTGATTGTTTGATAATATAACCGTTAAAAGAAATGTACAAAAATCCTTTACTTTTGCTGTACCTCCAAACAGAAATAAGAAGCAAGTTATTTTAGGTATCATGAATATATAGACTTGCAGGCTTATTTCTTTCTGTTCACCTATATGCAGCAACAAAATCTGGAGTTGTAATGAAGCTTTCAAACCCCATGTTTATTCCTTCTCTTTAATTCAACGCTTTAGCAATGCAAGTCTTTAAGGACAGATCATAATTGTTTTTAAAAATAAAGACTAAATAATGGCATCATTTTAAGGAGAACTGTGGTTTTAGTAGTTTTTAAATAAATGGCCACTTAAGTTGTGCAATACATTCAGTAGAAAATTCATGATACTTTGAAAAATTGGATTTTTCATTTCTGAAAAGGCAAATAATAACTGCAGACACACTATGTACTTTTGGGATTTTAGGTGGTATCTGTCCAAAAAGATGACTTCTTTAACATTTTAAGTGTTCATCCAAGTAACAGGCAATGAAGTCAGAAACTGAGCATGTAATAATTTTCTCTTCTTTTGGACAAGTACAAAGGAGAAGCCTTTCAGGGTCAAACAATTTTCAAAACTATAAGGACTCTATTCTTTTACATCACATGAGGCTAAAATATATGCAGTTTAGATGGGAGGGTGGTGGAATGTGGCTGCCCTTACCGTCTTCTGTGAAATGACTGTTCTCCAACCTAATTTTCATTGTACAGAGAGATATTCCACAAGTGCACAAAGGTTCAACTGTGCATAGCTAGTTTAGCATGCATAACTGCTAAACTAATCTGATTGTGACCTTGAAAGTCAACAATAAACTACTTTCAAAAACTGTTTTTCAACAAACACGAATGAAGAGCTGTTTTCTTTGAGATTAAAAGTCAAGATTCTGATTTTTCTTCTTTCTCTCTCCCCCCCCCCCCCCCCCTTTTTTTTTCTTGTAATGGACTTATTGTTCCAATAGCAGTGATACTGAGAACTAACACAGAGGCAGTGAAGGAAAATGTGATTCCATGACATACTTGAATTTTCAGAGTTCTAGAATAATCTTTTCCAGTATTTCAAGTCAGTGAGCTAGATTTGTTGTGATAACTCCATAGTAAATGTCCACCAGAACATCTGATCAGCGGTTCTGTTTTGGTGGAAGTATGATGGGAACCCAAGAAAACATTTTCACTGTGTCACTTTCTGTCATCATTTAACATACAGTTACCGAACACTTGTAAAAGAACAAGCCTTAAGTTATTTATGTAAAATATCTCTCTGTATTACAGCTTGTTGTCTTTGTTTTAAATCATTCACTGCTTAATATATTCTGCAAGAGATCTCCTAGGAGAGATACCGCTACTCTGTGTATTAGAGAAGATGGAGTACCAAAAAAAGGTACTTGAAGTGGGAGCTGTTGGAATAGGCAATGAAAAATGAGAAGAAACCTTAAATTTGATTAATAGGGAGACCCAGGATGAGATTGGTTTTGGTGGAACAAAAGATAGGTGGTGTCCAAGTGGTATGGTACGTTAACCTCAAGCTTGAGTTTGAGTTAAAAGCATGAACGCTAGGCAGGCTGGTACCAGTCAGTTGGAATGAGAATGAAACAGACAGTAACCGTTACGTGGTTTTACCAAGTTTGGTAGACTAGTCCCCAAAGAAGGGCAGCAGATTTATGCAGGATCCCATTACCGAGCCTGTGAACAGAGGTAAGGCTGGAGGCCATTTAATACCTTTGGTATCCCCACAGGGATTAATTCTGTGCAGTCCCTGCCTTCGGGTGACTGCGAGTCCCATATTACAGGACTAAATGGTATAGTCTAAGCAGAATGACTTGCACGTGTTTTGACATGATGAGGATCAATTTGCTGTGTTATCTGTTTAGCATGCTAGTTTCAACTCTCATGCCACATGTATCTATAGAATCTGTGAGTATGATTGTAATAGGCCTTCCATGGTTCTCATCTTATCTTTATGAAGTTATAATGACTTTGTCCAGAAAAAAAAAAAAAGATTTTTTCAACATCTCCTGGAAGGATTTTCTCATAAATTTAAGAAAATTATTTTCTCAAGGCCTTTAACATTACAAACAATTCTGTGCATTCTTCCAGATTGTTGTGTATCTCCCTTTCTAATATCAGTATCTAATATTCTAATTTTATTTCTAATGGGTCACACCTTAACGGATCATGGTAGCTGAATAACATGGGACTGGCTCATCAAACCAGTCCAGTTTTGTCTGGAAAAATAAATTGCTTTGTTCATTCAAATAGAAAGTAATTTTTTGATAACCTGGTTTAAAATATACCAGAACATTGCAATCAGCACAAACTAGGTTGTTAAGATGACTGCAGGATGACAAACTTATGGACAGAGTGCAGATGAAGTGGACAAGATATTTACTGTTAAAATGTACCTTTAAAATAAAAAGTCTGAAACTGCTAATTTAACATTCTGGTTTAATATTAAAATTTCACTTTCCATGAAATGGGAGGTTGCATCAACTATTAAGACTGGCTTTGTCTTTCCTCTTCCTCATTTCCGTATATAACATTTCAATTTATGAAGGTGAAATATGTGTAAGCAGTCTGCAACTTTAAGCTTTGTATAAGAAGAAAAAAATGGATGAAAATAGTATTTCTTTCAGTTTTCAGTGCATTGAAATAAAGTTTCATAGGTTTGTCTGAAATCTGTGATATTTAGTATCCTTACAAAATTTCAACAAGGTGCTATTGTTTATGCAAAAAAGAATAATTATTGAACTGCTCCTGTACTCACCATAAAAGACACTATGTTGCAGTGTTATGAAATATCTGTTAAGAATTATTGCAAAGACTTCTCTGGGATGACAATATTTTTCTTGCTAATAAAAAACCAGCATTAGACAAGTGTGAAGCAATACATATGTAAAAAACCTGTACCAACAACCATGTTTGAAACAGCTATTTCTGAAGATAAACAGCATTCACTAAATGTCATTAATCCTAATACAAAAGTATTTACATAGCTTCCAGAAGTGTCCTGTGACCTAACATTTCTTAAAGATCTCATTTGCTATTTTGGATTTGTTTCTAAGAAGTAATAGAATGCTGGTGTGTTTACCATGGTAGTCCTTTGTCAGTTCAGGTCATCTGCAACATGACTTGTGGGATTCTGAAACAATCAAAACCCCAAGCCAATCAAAGAAAAGTTTTTCAAATAATCTACCCTGAATTTTGCACTTGATTGCAGTGAATTCTGGGGCAAGATTTGGCGAGTTTAAGTAGTAGACTGAAAATATTCTTATAATGCTGACATATGCAATAAAACTTATACACTGTACATAATTTCAGTAATGCAGTTTAAAAATTCCTCCAGAATATTGGCAAAAAATACAGTGCTTTGCTTACATTTTAGACCTCGATACTGGTAAGATAAAGATAATAATAGACATATGCTAGATATTTTATGCTTTCAGATGGTGAATAGTGCATCACAGGAGTCTGTATTTAAAAGAAAAAAATTGACGAATGGGTCATTGATGATCATCTTTTTCCTTCATTTAAGAAAAACAGTGTTGAATTTTTCACCACTGCTTTTCTATTATGTCCCATCATTTCTGAGGCTTTTCCTGGTTGTCTCCTCAGTGAACCTCCTGTGTGAGTACTGAATAGTGATAAGAAAATGTTCAGTTCAGCACAACCGAATTGATATTGTGGTCCCAAGTACTGCTACCTTTTTCTTTCTTTTTCTGTTGTGGCAGATGGATTACCCTATTTGTATTATATTTATTTAAGTCCACAAATGGAATATCAGTATTGTAAACTTTTATTATATGACTTGTGCCAAAGTACATGGCAGTCTGTCACTGAACTTTTACATTTTATTTTGACAGGAGCAGACCTGTAAAGATGTTTATGTGGTGGTCAACTGTTTTACTACTTGGATGCATTTTGCTGGGAGCAGACGGGTGGCCAGCCAAGGAAGGATACGACTTTAGGCCCTATCAGCCTCTAGTAAGATTACGCCACAAGGTACAGCTTATTCTCTAGCACTTCTGGCTTTTCTTCCATGATCGAGCGATAACTTACACTCCAGCTTTGTCTTGTTTGTGTTTATTGGAGTAATGTTCAGAAAATAATTTATTTAGTAACAACGCCTGCAAAAATATAGACTTCATTTGACAAGTAAACAGGAGCTGTTTTGATTTGAAAGCCCAGAAATCTTTCAAAGATAGTGAGCTAAACTCTGTTCTAGCTTCACAGACTAGAGATTATGTACATCAACAGCAACTCAGAGAGAGAGCCGGGAGAGGTTGTCTCAGGGCAACTGTCAGCATCTGCTTAAGGCGACTACTTGTCCCAGTACTCACTGGATTTCAGACCAAGCAGCAACCAAGGGAACTGCCTGTCGAAGCAGCATGGTGCTGAAGTTAACTCATCAGCAAAAACTTGTCTGCATGAGGTAGATGTTCACAGCGCTCGCTGAATTTAGGAGGTTTGAACCATAGCAAAATGCAGGTGTTTCCTGAGATACTGGGTTTCCCAGCTTCAAGTGCAATATGGCATTCAAATTTTGCCCACCTGCCGCACCTTTTACATGAATCCAGGGCTCCCAAAACAGTTCTCAGCTAGCAAATCCTGCTCTTCTTTTGGTAGCTGGAAGGAAAACTGCTGTGGTGGTTCTGTAAAACAAGGAACGATGCTGTAATATCTCCATGGGCTGTCTGAAGCTAGCATAGGTCTGATCAGCTTCTTCGTTTCCTCTTGGTATGGTAGTCATGGGAGCAACATCTGAGGACACCTAAGGCCTACAGTCAGGCCAACTAACGTGATAACCACCTTCTCCCACTTCTTAATCTGGGTGTTTCAACTAGAAAGTCTGAATTATATCTGGAAACCCTAAATGTTAGTTTCTATTAATGTTTCAAGATTTGGCTAGTTTAAGTTCTCATTATTTTTTTATAAAATATGAAAGCTGTTTCCTCTTGGTCTTAAGTTTGAAAAAAAAATGATCCAATGTCATGTGATTCTGTATCAGCATATAAGGAGGAGGAACTCGAACGAATAAAACATTTGCCTGTTAGCAACACACAACACCTGTTGTGTACTGTCGTTGTGGTTTAACCCCAGTCAGCAGGTAGGACCACGCAGCCACTCGTGCAGTTCTCCCCCTTCCCCAGATGGGCAGGGAGAAGAGAAAGAAAAGGAGGGGAACGGGAAAGGAAAAACCTTGTGGGCTGAGATAAAGACAGTGTAGTAAAGCAATAACAGAAAAGGAAAATAACCATAACAATAATAATAACAACAACAACAATAACAACAGTAATAATGATGGCACAAGTCACTCTCACTGCCTGGTGAACTGACACCATCCCGAATAGTGATCACGAGTATCCTCCTCCCCCCCAGCTATGGTACGGAATATTCCATTGGGCATTCCATCATTCTAATTATGCTACTTATCGGCTTCTATGGGAAGATGAAGAAAGTCCTTGAAAAACATAACTATCACCTGGCAACAACTAAAACAATATGCATTATTTACATTCCTTTCATACCAAATCTGAAACACAGCAACCACTAGAAAAATAAATATTAACTCTATCCCAGCTGAAATCAGGACAACTATGTATGTTAAATATAGAAAGTTTCTAACAGATGAAAAATAAAATTTTAAATTTTAAATTTCTTTATAAAATTGTGCATCCTCTAGGGAATGTTGTTCTACTACAATAAAGAATGCATTAGGCCTCAGTTAAGTAAATCCCTAACTGTATAAGCACACAGGTATTCACACAGTATTTTGCAAAATCAGAAACTTTGTCTCATCAGTTTACTTACATTTGTCAGCTTTAAACAAAATATGACAAAAAAGCACAAGAAAAATACTTTGAAATCTAGAAGGAATGAGAGAAACTAGTACAAAAACATGGAATGAACCATGTGAGAGAGAAATCACACGTATCAAAAAACCCCAAAACAAAACAATGAAGAAAGTGAGAAGAATCAAGGACAGGACATGAGGTATAGTGAACTACATTGCTGAGATTCAGATGGTCTCTGACGTTAATATTAGATTGTATGTGGAACTCGCAGTATGTTGCTGTTCCTTAATAGTACTTCTAATCCTCTGATAACTTTCACATAATACTTGGAACAGGCTATCATAAACATTTCAAGTTTAATATTGGGGGAATCACACATACACATATGTCCATGTCCACATACACATACATATACACATGAAAAGTAGAGAGACTTTTCCTCTGTTTTTGATTTCTTATATATTTTTGAAAAACATATATAAAAATATGTGGAGGTACAGAACAAAAGCAAATAGCACATCCTCTAAATAGATTTTTTATTTTTAAAAGAAGATAAAGCTCAAAGGTGAAGAAAATGAATGCTAGAAAAAATATAAAGAAAAAGGAAAAAGAATAATGAAAACATGATATAAAAATTTATTCTGAAAAGCAAAGAAATATGGTGTGTTTTTTTTCTAGGCAATACATCTAGATAAAAAAATGGTTTAGTATAGTTCAGCTTTTGGTATTATGGATACATGTTAGTATAAAAAATAGGAATGAAAAACTTCTAAAGTCAATTTTTAAAATCAGTTCTGGCACAGATGCACATATTCAAAACGTAAATAATATGGTAAAGGAGACTTTCTGCTTCAATCAAACACTTAATATATCAAGTGCTTAGATTAAGTTATGCGAGTAGAATACTTACTACAAACAGAATATGATAATGAATATCAGCAGAGTCATATTTGCTTTGATCAAGCAATATGAATGCAATTTTATGAGTGCGAAGATTAAAAAAGAAAAAAAAGAGTAATCATTCTTGCTCTAATAAAGGGGAATTTATGTGACTGGGACAGTAGTCCAAACAGAGCAACTCCAAATGTCAGACTGCAGAGAAAAACAATCCTATTGGTACTTAGGTATTATCTTGAAAAAATAATTGTGTTCATGGTGAGAACAGGCATTCATATCATAAAGGTTTTGTTGTTTTAAAAGGGGTTATGAACAAATTCAGCTCCTCATGCAGAGAAATTACAAGTAGGCATTTAGTGTGAACGCATAAGGAAAAAAATGCATAAGGAAAAAGCTTTAAAAACGGGGAAAAGCTTTATGCATAAGGATATACTTTTTTTGGGTGTAAGGGTGACTGAGCACTGGAACAGGTTGCCCAGAAAGCTTGTGGAATCTCCCTCCTTGGACATACACAAAAGCTGTCTGGGCATGGTCCTGGGCAATCTCTAGGTGACCATGCTTCAGGAGGGAGGTTGGACAAGGTGACCTCCAGAGGCCACTTTCATCCTGAACCATTCTGTGACTGGGTGATTCATTATAATACATAATCAATAATTAAATATAATAATATGTAATTAATAAATATACTTTTTACAATTTATATAGTTAACCTAATAGTCATGGCATTTTACTGATGAAACTTAAGATTTAAGGACATTTTTATAAAAACCTTTTTAGAAAAATATTTTAGAAAATCTTGTACAAAAGACTTAATTTAAAAAGATTTACAAAATCTTATTAGAAAACCTAAATGTGATGATATTGAAAAAAAGATAATATCCCTTAATCCACTCCTTTAATAGGTTGATAGTAAAATGTGTGATGAACTTAATTGAGAAGTTGTTCATGTTTTAATAAAAAATATTTGTAGTACAACTTCAATTCATATGTTCAAAACCTTTTGAAACAATTTTACTTAGGAAAACATTGATATTATCTATCTTTGTACTGTCCCTTCCCCCTAGCTACCAAAACCCCTCTCTGTCTTCAATAGTTAATGAAGCCCCCTCTCTTGAATATTTCTCATTTACCTGCAACAAATAATTCAACGTGCATAACTTAATTGAGACAGTTGAAATGTTCAATCTGTTTCAGAGGACTACTAGTACATACCAGGTTTTACTAATGTTTTAGACATTGTTTATCCACATCTTCACCCCACTGTTCTCATACAATGCTCTTTAGCCTGTAGCTTTTTACTAATTTTCAGGCCCAGGAGGTATAGTTTGGTTGTTTGATAACTTTATGTTGGGATGTGATTCAGAGCTGTGTGGTTCTTCACATCCTGGTTTGCGGAGGAAAGCAAGCCAGGCAGGTAGAACACAAGGAAGTCCCAGCATGTTTTGCCAAATAAGTCACCTGGCTTTTTAGGGAGCTCTAAAAAATTACCTAAAGCTCCAGTTTAGAGACTAGAGAACCTTCCAGTTAAGAGGTTGCTTTCATGAGTTTTCGGGTTTCTGTGTGTATCTATGTTGAATTCAGAAAAGGACTATGAACATACATTTTTCCAGTAAGACAATATTCAAATATATCATTTTCCTCCTCCACTGATGGCATTGTCCATCTTCCTGGTTTCCATAGATTTTTTTGGGTTGTTTTAGATTGTTTATAGTAGACTAAATACGAGGACAGATACTTTAGCAATTATATGGCAATATCTCATGCTACTTTAGATAGAATAGAATGTATAGCTGATTTAATTCTTATGCCACAGTTGTATGGAATGCATATCCTTCTTCAGTGGTGGAAACAACTAGGAGAATTGATATTATTGATAGAAATATAGAAGTGCTGCAATGTGTGAGAGCCTGCATCCAGTTTTTCCTTAGAAGATAATTTAAGAAAACAGCAATTTCACTGGCAATTGAAACCACTGTTTTTCAGTCTCCAATATTACATTTTTTTTGTTAAAACTCTGCAGAAAATCATATTAAATATGCTTTAAGTATATAGATAACTAACTTCTGAGCCTTGACTGCAAGGTTTCCTTGGCTAATGCCAGAGCAGTCTGATGGTATGTGAAGTTGCCATGTTTTGACACCCACCAAAAGTTAGATCAAGTGCTGTGGATATTGCTGATTTCCCAACTTTGCTCTTTATATACTTTAAACATGCAGCAATTTTTTACCATGCAGAAAAGTATTTTTGTGTGTTTAACTTGATCTGAGGGAATGAAGAGATTATTCTTGAGTAGACTTCATAATTTATCATATGCTGTATTAATTAAAAATTTCCACTTTGAACGGTTTCCTAATGTTATTATACATTTGTTGGAACTGCTCTAGTATTGCAGTGGAATTTTTAGTATCCAGTACCTATGATGAGCTGCTGACTTTCAAGTATTAGGTTTATTTTTCTGGAAATTTTCTAACAGAAATTCTGTAATAATTTATAAAATATAGCTCTAAGAACTTGCAGCAGTTCATGCCTAAATTATAATTGTGGTCCAAATTATAATTATAATCATGTTCATTATCAGGGCTGTTATAATGGCCACAAAGATCAAATGATTGACTGCATGGTTTATATATGAAATAGTGAAAACCAGGAGAAGCGGAGTTGGCTTGAACTAGAAGGGAGAAAAAATATCACAAAGCACTCCTGAAAATTTTATTTCCAATCTCCTTCTGTTGTTAAACTGCCACGGCTTACACTTACACAGTTATGTTGAAAAACATTACGCTATGTCTGAACAGCATGTGAATTTCTTGTTATGGCACTTAATCCTTGGTTCTTCATTTGTCAAAACACTGGAAAAGTTTGTCAGGGACTTTTCATTTGGGAGTCTTCTTGCATTGCTGCTGAAGTATTGTAAGCAATTTGTTAATACCTAGGTTCCCACCTGAAATCGTTAGGAAGTCCTTCTAGCATCCTAATGAATTTCCTTCTTGTAATTTGCATGGCTCTGACAGAGAGCAATGTTTATGCAATGTCTTCAGTGGAAAACTGTACGCTCTGAGATTTCCAAGTATAGACAGGCAGGCGGCAGTCAACAGAATGCTGACTGTTGAGTTCTGATTCTTTGTCAGAGACTTAGAAATATGGAATATAGCCTGTATGTTCATATGTGCATTCCAGAGCTTGCCAAGTCTGCATATCTAACACATGCAGGCACAACCCTCCTCTGCAAGCCAGATTCACGTGGTTTGGCGGGGAATAATATTAACAACAGTGCCTCATTGTGAATGATATCATTATGGGTAGGGAGTTGTTTGGTTTTAATCTCAAGGGGTAATCAGTGAAGACTGCCGATTTAGTCATCGTCACCTGGATACCTTTTACTTAGGCCCAGTTCTGATCCTATGAAGTTAAGACTGTTACAATCATTATAGTCAGGGTTGTAATGCCTAACGAGGAGCAAGCGCTCGCTCGGGAGAGTGGGCAGGGGCAGGAGGAGCAACGAGCAGGCGAATCTGGGTAAAGGAGAGGGAAGAATTGAGGAAATACGGAAGTCGGCCTGGGCCCGAGCCACGGCCTGGGCAGGAGCTTCCATCGGGAAAGAGCTTTTTGTCCAACAGAGTGGATGAGTACAGAGGGTACAGCAAAGGGGGCATGCTTTGTTTTTAACAGCTTTCATGGGCTTCTTCTAACAACTGATGTTGCCATATTGATTCAAACTGTTTCCAACCTTGTCCTTGTTTGTGTTGTTTTACCAAAGGGCTAATGGGATCCGAGTCAGGTGGGCAGCAGTCACTCTTGTCTGTGTTAT
The DNA here is from genome assembly GCA_008711295.1 of Anarhynchus alexandrinus. Taxonomy (NCBI): domain Eukaryota; kingdom Metazoa; phylum Chordata; class Aves; order Charadriiformes; family Charadriidae; genus Anarhynchus; species Anarhynchus alexandrinus. The sequence goes on from VUYV01000245.1 coordinate 253,871, forward strand.
TTCTCCAGACTAAAATATTGCTTTGAACTTCCTGTGAAAAACCTGCCTCTTTCCCTTTTTCTCTCTCCCTCCCTTCTTGCTGGTGCTGTTTGCCATTCAGTGAGGCAGTTCAGCTCTGATTCTCATTAATTTAGGCCTCAGGATTAGGTCAGTTTAGAGGTGTTTAGGTTAGATTAGAATTAGGTCCAGTTTGGAGGTGTTCAAGCAATAATGACTTTATCTGAATGCAACGAAGCAAGAGAAAAACATACAGTGGCATAAGCATGCTCTCCCACTTTATTAAAGACAAATTTGAATGTGTAAACACAAAGCATAGAATACATGTTCTGCATTTAGGTTTTTGCCCAAAGGTTATAAAATGTTCTCCCTCAGCTAATAATGCATTATGTGTTATAATGAAACACCTGTAAAGTACAGACAGGCTGAGTGTTCAATGATTTTATTTTCATTTAGGGTATCATAGACAAGAAGGAAATGAACAGAAAGTAGTATTTCAGGATTTAAAAATAGCCTGAGCTTTCCTTGTGTGGTCTGGTCTCCAAACAACCTGAGGTTTATAGTTCACAGTGTTTATCTGGAAAGTCTGTTTGCCTGCAGGATCTGAGAAGTCATAAAATTTGATCCTCTAAAATCCTCTGTCCTAAAGAGAGAGAGTAAAAAAAAATCCATTCCAGGAAGATGCAACAGTGAATTCTGAGGACTAAGAACAGAGCTTTTCTTGAGCATGTCAATGTTCCTCTCAGCTCTAAGGTAACAAGAGAATTTTCTTCCTTCTGAGGCTCCCTGAGCACAGTATCTATGTCCTATGCAAATTCCAGGATTTCATTTAAGTAACAAGACTCATTTACTCTATTTTTCCCCCCTTAATCACTTGTCTAACTGTAGTCAAGAAGTCTTATGAAACCTATTTTATTTTATTTTGCTTTTCCCAGGGAGAGAGAGTACATTCTGCATTCTAAGCTGCTTTTTCCTCTGGGCAATAACATTCAAAAGGCATGGCTAATTTTTTTTTTTGAGTCCCATTACAATCATTGTATATTAATAAGCTGATATCAATTAAACATGTTATTTTTGCTATCTCTCACTACATGCTCAAAGCATTTTTTGAAAAAGTCTTAAGAAATTTGCCTGTAAAATTTCTTCTGTAGTCCTTTTTGTGGAGGAAAAAGGCGTGTCAAAGTCTGGAATTAAAGAGAGTGTGAAGTTCTTTCAAGTTGTCTACTGATGCTTCCATCGCTAACTCATCAGCAACACCTAGCCATAAACTTTTAGTCAAATCTGTGGGGCTAGTGAGGGAGAAAAGGTGTGTCTTTACTATCGCACTGAACCTCTTGCTCTACCTATCTTTTGTGTTCCTGTTATTGAAAATCACCACTATGGAAAAGATTAATCTCACCCAGTTATTTTAAGGGATGACGAGATCCACATGTATTACCTACTTTTTGATTAACATTGCCTTTTTAATTTCACATGTCAGCTTGGCAACAAAGAATAAAATATAAAGTAGTGGTATATGGAGGTAGTGTAATTATCCCCTACAGTACTCAGCTTGGCCTTCTCACATTGCTTTCCGGGAAGAGGATTCCCAGTCAGCCTCTGAATAGATACGACAATGGTCTTTCTGGTGTTTTGGAGTTGATGCAAACACAATCTATATCGGCTATCACTTCAGATTCTTGATTAGTATGTTTTTTTGTATTCTGTTAAAATGGCAAATCATCATCACAAATTGCAATCACAGTAGTAGCAAAACAAAGCCATAAGAGGTTTGTTTTATATATTACTTGGGGTGCTTTGCTCCTGATCAAATTTGTGCAGTTTGGATTTCTAAGATGATGAAAGAGGCCAGATACTTGAAGTTCATGTTGCTACATAAATTTATGAGATCCGGCTCTTTTCCATGCCTTCCTTGCTGTCTCTTATTCTTCAGATACTCAAGACTAGTCTGTATATAGTTCAATCACTTTTATTTTTTTCTCAGTCATTTTCCCCAAGGATTTAATACCTATTTTCATTACCTAGAAGATGTAGACGTTTATTATCTTTATTAACCTTTATTATCTTGGTTTGTTAACATGAAAGTCATATCCTGTAGCATAGAGAGAGCTTATAATGTGAAAAATAAAGTGCAAAAATCAATATACAAATATTATTAAATAATGATCATGGTGTGTAATAACTTTATTGGTGTGCAGACAAACTGGGATGTACCCCAGTCCCATTTTTTAACTAAATAATGATCCACTTAGTTTATGGTTCATTTTTCACCTTTTTGATTCTAATTAGCTATTTAAATTCTGTTTTTAAATGAAAATAATTAGGTACTATAAACATTTGGTTTAAACATCAGTATACTGTGCGTCTATACAGTGATATATTCCCAACTGAGTAAATGCAGCATTGACATATAGCAATAATGTTTTGTAGGAAGACTGTTAATTACATTGGGCTTGAGATTAAATTAAAGTACAATATTTGTGTACAATTAGACTCCTTTTAAATTGGCTCCAAGTAGATTGACTAAGTATTAGGTCTTATATCCATGTCTCTTTTCAATATCTATATTTTAAAACATCCTTAAGGCTTTCAGTCCTATACTTCATGTGGTGGAAAAACAAGTTCAGAACAAATTATCTCTTTTTTAACACTAGGAAAAAAATCCCACTAGTTTTAACTCTTTCATCTTCATTGGTTAATTTGTCCTAATTATTTTTTCAGTAGTAATTTTGAACTGTGATAATTTTACTGAGAATGTAATGTGCAGTGGGAGCACAAATCTAGTATTTTTTGGATAACACCATATTTGATGAAATGTTACTATACCTTTTTTTTTTTCTTTTACAATATCAGCCCTCCTGATCTCATGTTGCCAAGATGTCAGGATAAACCACCCATATGTGCTTCACGTGAACTATGACTTTTGTTATCTTGCAGTAAAAGTATTTGCTATCACAACACGTAAGCGATTTCTTTAGCATTTATTTTCCTGATCAGATTATTTTTTTTCATTTGAAAGCTTTGCAAAGGAGCCATGGTAAGAAACATAGATCTGTGTTTATGTATATGAGGTTTAGGTATATTTCATTTAGCTTTCATCAACAGCCTTCCCTTTTGAGAGTTCTGTAGCTGCCAGACTCTGTGACTTTATCTCCATTGTTTATAAAGCAAAATATCAGTAAGAAAGTTTCATAGACTTCTGTCCTCTTACCTTGTGGACCTTTGTTACTGGCATAGTCTACGCTTACCTTAAAATGCTTCCAGTTCTGGGTAGGATAACTCTGCATAGATTGCAACAGTTGTCATGACATCTTATTTTTACTCTTCCTCATTAATACTTGCTAGTGGGATCATATAAGTAGTCCAGATCAGGGCATTCTATTTTTATCTGATAACTGATTCCATGGCAGATCTTACCAGGTGAGAACACTACATCCATCAGTATGCTCAAATCCTTTCAACCAAGAGCTAAGGGAATGCGATGTCTTTCAGTTTCAGATTTATTTTTCATAAATAAATAAATAAAACCAAACAGCAGCAGCTGCAGCGACAACAAAAAAACAACCCCAACCAACCAAAACAAAACAACCTGCAAAAAAACCCAACCCCAAACCACAAGTTTTGTTTGCCGTTCAAGTAATGGGACTAAACGTTTAGATGCCCATTGAAAATGTTAAAAGTTTTGGTAGATCTGCTCAGGCCTGGCACACAAAGAAAATGGTGAGTCTAATGACAGCTTAACTAAAAAGTCTTAATTATGTCTATTTTGATTCTTATGCATTGATACGACTATGCTTAAATGCTTTTAACAACATGGAAGTTTGAAGCCTAAAACATAAAAGTCAAAACAAAGACCTCTCAAATTTTAAGAAGTTACTATTTGACCGTGTTGAAAGTGATCCAAGAGATAAGCAAGAGATTATTGCTTCACTTGACATGTCTTTGTAGCTCTTTGGCATTTTTAAGTTTTCATATAATGTATTTTGTTAACTATGCTACATTTAATATAAATGAACATGTAATGTATCAACATCGCAGTGTATGAACATTATATTTATATGAACTAAGTATAATAGCAATAAATATTTCCTTACCATTGCATGATATTAATAACATCTGCTTAATGTTCATTAGTTCTAGCAAATAACTTTTTGCAATTTAATTCCCCTACTTAGTGCATTGTAACAAAATATTAATGTGAAATAAGAAAAATCGAACAAGCTTGTTCCTTCTATGTCCCCTCTTCCCATGAAAACAAACCAAACAAAAATTATCAGTCATTTGTTTAAAGTATAGCCTATAACTCTGGGTGTGTAACCTGGAATAAACAGCCTGTAATTCAAGTGTAATTTCTAAGGAGTAATGTCTATCACTCTCCTGAGGCATCAGCAGAATCTTCCGTTCTCTAGAGTGATTCATGGAAATGCTATTAATTTATGTTACTCTTACCTGAGGATTATACTCATACGTCAATGAAAGTAATACAGAACTCATATTACATTATCTTAATAGAAATTATTCAACTTCATTGGTATATATAACATTATTTGGTGTTACATCATTTGATGTAACAATTCTACTGGATAAAAAAGTATGTTAAAATTAATATTAACTACAATATTACAATCATAGATGATCCTAAAAATTGTGAAAGACCAATCCCACTGCAAATCATAGTTTGGGGGTGTGTGTATGGGGGGGGGGGGTGTGTGTGTGTTTAAAGGTCTGAGAAAATATTACATTAACCAATCTGACTTTCCATATAAAGGTCTCCCATTTATTTCTGTATTCCTTCATTCCTCCTGTAACGGAGGCATGAGTAAAGCATGCCTTTGAAAAAAATTACTGAGCCTTCAATTACTTTCTATACCTTAATATTTCCAAATAATTTCCCTTGATGGTTTATTATTAATAATTAATAAAGAACAGAGTTTATCATTTGGATGCATCTATCTTCTCCTTCCAATGACCACTTGCTGATATCTACTCCATCATTAGGTAGAATACAATGAAAGTTTTTGCTTTGGTACAAGGAAATGCTTGCAAAATATTATTTATAGTTTATTATTAGAAACAAACCCTATTTTAGCTGTGTCTACTACTGTCAGTCTAGGGTGAGGAATAAAAATAGATGTATTTCTATATATAAAAAAGAAGGAACTATTATTAAGAAATACACTGTTATCAATTAGATTAGAACTTCAGATGTTTACTGAATTGTTATTTCAGCTCTCTGCATGCTTTTTTTTTCTTTTTGTAAAGCTTCTTACTTCCAGTATGAACTCCAAGAGAAAATTAAAAAATACCACCTTAAGTTTACTTTCTAGTTTACTAAATGTCACACCGTGGGTAATACGGTATAACCTTTCATCAAATCTCCAGTTAAAATTAATGTATTCTTCAAATATATAGTTGAACACTTTACAAAAGGACAGGTGCAACTGACCAATATTCATATCACGAACTTCTTTTTCCTTTGCAGCATTACCTTATCTGCCTTTGTAAGATGAATGGTAAAAACAAAATATTATTTCTATAAATTTATCAGCATATTGGTTTTAATCAATACTGGTAGATATACTACAATTTTACCCATAATTATGTCCTAACACAGACAACATATTGCTCGCATTCCTGGATTGTAAGAAGGTAATTGATGTTGACGCTCTCATGTCTATACTCTCTAATTGTCATTCTTCTTGCACATTTTCTTTTATCTAGACAAAAAAATTGCAAAGAGGAAAGATAAGATCTGAATGAGTCTCAGAAAGGCTGAATAATAAAATGCAATGCACATTATGTGGTTTATAGAAAATTACACTTTAGAAAATTACACTTAAAAACCATCTCTGAAATTTAAAAAAAATAATAATGAATAGGGGTTTTAGGCAAATTACTCCCATTAATGTCAGTGGGAATTGTGCAGCTAAGATCCATCTGTACTGGAGTTTGGGGGGAAAAAAATAACACTATATTGCCAGGAAATATAATGCTTTTCAGTAATTGTGAGGTTACCTGGAGTTTTAGGAGCTCAGATGAGGGGGAAGATAATAGAATACCCATTAAATAGTGTCCATTAGATTTTCCAGTGATAATTTAGTATGCAAAAATATTGCTTCTTGGAGATGTCTCTCCGCCATCTTTGTCTACTCAAATCTGGAGTGTCCCCAGATAAAATAAATACATCCACTGAATGATTACCTTATGAGCTATACGAGATAAATATATTCACCTACAGCACCTTATCAACTGTCCTGTGTTATCTCATTTCTTTCTTCGTAGGCTGGAATTATAGAATTGTTTAAGTTGGAAAAGACCTTTAAGATCATCGAGTCCAACCGTTAACCTAGCACTGCCAAGTACACCACTAAACCGTGTCCCTAAGCACCACATCTACCTGTCTTTTAAATACCTCTAGGGATGGCGACTCAACCGCTTCCCTAAGCAGCCTGTTCCAATGCTTGACAACACTTGTGGTGGAGAAATTTTTCCTAATATCCAATCTAAACCTCCCTGGGTGCAACTTGAGGCCCTTTCCTCTTGTCCTATTGCTTGTTACTAGTGAGAGGAGACCCCCACCTCACTACAACCTCCTTTCCGTTAGTTGAAGAGGGCGAAAAGGTGTCCCCTGAGCTTCCTTTTCTCCAGGCTAAACTACCCCAGTTCCCTCAGCCGCTCCTCATCAGACTTGTGCTCCAGACCCCTCACCAGCTTCATTGCCATTCTCTGAACACACTCCAGCACCTCAGTGTCTTTCTTGTAGTGAGGGGCCCAAAACTGAAAGTATTTGAGGTGTGGCCTCACTAGTGCCAAGTATAGGGGTGCAATCACTTCCCTAGTCCCTCTGGCCACGCTATTTCTGACACAAGCCAGGATGCTGTTGGCCTTCTTGGCCACCTGGTCACACTGCTGGCTCATATTTAGCCTGCTGTTGACCAACACCACCAGGTCCTTTTCCACCAGGCAGCTTTCCAGCCACTCTTCCCCAAGCCTGGAGCACTTCACGGGGTTGTTGTGACTCACGTGCAGGACCCGTCACTTGGCCTTGTTGAACCTTGTTGGTACCATTGGCCTCAGCCCATCGATTCAGCTTGTCCAGATCCCTCCGTAGAGCCTTCCTACCCTCAAGCAGATCAATGCTTCTGCCCAACTTGGTGTTTTCTGCAGTGTATGTATAGAAGGGTAACAGCCCATGGAAGAATTGCTTCTTAGTCAGCATGAAGATTTTCTTTGATTTTTCCATTTTAAAAAAGAAAAAAATTGGAAAACAGGCCCATCTCTACTTCAGTAAAATGAAGAAAGGACTCTCTGCTTCAGTAAAATGAAGAAAAGACTATATTTGGCCTTTGCCTACTGTTTTATTGGGCCCATAGATTCCTTAAAATTCCTCTTGGACAAGATCTTACATCGGAAATAAAAAGACAATAGAAATCTTTAAAATCCTACTAAAAAGCAATGATTTAGTGAAATAAGAATCCTTGAATTTAAAGATAAGATAAAATCAAAACTAATTCTTAGCTTATTTTCCACTGCAGTAGTAATCGGGACATGTGGGGCTAACTCTGGGTGCTTATTTCCCTTGGGAGCTGTCTGCATGCAGGTCTTTTTACACTAGGCAGCAGTTTTAGGAAATGTGTCCACATGAATCATGAACAATTCTACTGGAAGAATTGTTGCTTTTAAAATGCCTTAATCTTTCTCTCTCTGCCTAGTTTGGAACAGAAGTATTTTGTAGAATGTAATACATGGTGTATACAACATTACCGTAACATTAGCGTGATGCTACTTCCATTCAGATGGTACTGAAGAACATTAGGAGATAGACTGGAACTTTAGCCCAGAGCAATTGTTTCACCTTGAGGATGAAGGCTTTGTCTGCTCTGCTTTACATGGTCCAAGGCTGCCTTTAAGACTAGTATGTGCCCTACCAACACATCCAGGTGATTTGCTATAATGTACAGTCAGACAAGCCTACATGGAAATCCTCTGGATTAGCCTTTGTGTAGAAGTTCTATGGGTGGAAAGTGGAAAGAAGAAAGTGCATGCTTTGTTGAAGCCTGGTCTGGAGACAGTTTTCCTTAAAAATATATAGTCATAGACCAAATGTTGTTGAACTTTTGTATATCTTTATATCTTCTTTGCTTCCCCCATGCTTTGAGGGATTGTAATTTGCTGTGTGCAAAGAGGAATAACTGCTGCATACTCCCCTTCCTGGGTCTGCCATGATTGTTCTTCATATTTCTCAGGGATCCAAATCAGCAAACCAAGAACCAAATCAGCAGATTTCACAGTTCTCCTTACTCCCAACTCTATGGTTGGGGGTTTTGTTGTCGATTTGTTTTTAATTAAACAAATCTTTCACTCCTGTATCTAGGCTTCCCAAATACTGTTGGGTCCCTTTCATAACGGTTCATGAATTCATCATAGACTTCATCAGATTTTCTCCAGAGCACTGTAAGGCTTACTGTAAGACTGTAAGACCTAGTTATACCTAATCCTGGGAATGTCATTAATTCTGAAAACTTCAACAGCTTTATATTTTTCCGTATTTCTGCCTAGCCACCTTGCTCCGCATCTTGTTTCCTTCACACATTCTTACATTCATGTGATGCATTAATTGATACAAGAACAATCCGTGGCGTGTTATTTTCCCAGAATTTGCTGTCATCATTGGTGGCAATCTCTAACAAGACTGAGCTGTGTATGCTGAATACCAGTGCAAGAATGCTGTTGCAAACATTAAATTACAAAGCTTTCTGTAGTAAATAGTGTTCTGACAAGAGCACCAGGAAAATGGATCACTTTTTGCTCATTCTTTCTTCCTTACTGTAATAAGCAAGGCCTTGCTTACTGCTCCTTAACAAAACAGCTTTACAAATGTAAATGTTGTTGCTTCTGCTTTGCATGCATTTTTAGTTTAAAATGCATATGTACTGCAGTTGTTGGGAGTCTGATGAAGTCTGATTCTGTGAAACTTTTTTGAAATACAAATGTTCAGCATAATGTCATTGACCAAATTGGTTCTGAGAATAGTTTACCAAATTGTCTTGAGCTGTATGTGCATTTGCTCTTTTGTGGCTGTTACCATGCTACTATTTCATCCATGAATAAAAAATCTGTACATGTATAATTCAGATTTCTTGTAGTTAAAGCTGTCATATTAATCTAAACTAACATGTTGTTGTTCAACTACCATAGCTTGTATTTGTTTTAAGAACACGGTAGAAATAATTATCTTGGTACCTGTCTCAATGAAATATAATCTGTAATAACAATTATTCCTTTAATTATTTTTTAAAGTAACTATATAGTAACAAAGTGAGTGCCCTGCACAATAAGAATTAAAGGTAATGAACTCAAAACTAATTTTATGCATTTTAACTACATTTTATGATGACTAATGACAAATTTTCATTAGAGAATGTTAATCAAGCAAATAAGTTTGCACTCCCTCTTTCATCAGAGTTTCTGTAATTAGTGGTTTATGTTTATTAAATTATTTTAATTTTTGTCACATATCAAGGACAATCTACCATATGTTTTAGACTAATTAGCACTTTGTTTATTTTAAGAATTCCATTAATTCAGCAGCTACTTTTTAAATACAGCCAGCATGGAAAAGGAGACTTTGCCTGAGTTTTGCAAGAAAGAAATAAGGCTCCTCTTCTTTATCACTAGCCTGCTCTGGCAAACACATAGCCAGATCCTCGGCAGATTCAGGCAGAGAGAGGAGTGAGGTTCTAGATGCAATACAAGTATGTACTTTGTCTTTTAAAAACACAGAATTAAGTGGAAGTCATTATTCTCTTATGTGCAACATCCATGGTTTACAAATACCAACTCTTCTTTCAAAAGGGGAAAACCAACAGAACGCACATGATACATATTTAAATGGGGCTAGGAAACTAGCTTTACTGTTTCTAAAATGGCTGGTGGATTTTGTTAGTATTAGAATATTATCTACCTTTACAGATCAGCTCTGGTCTTTTTATAAGTGGCTGTGTACCTTCTTTGGAATCATAGTACATTAAGAGGCCCTTTGACCATCCTGCTCTACTCCCCTTATTGCTAATATGAAGCCCTTTTTCCAAATAAAATTTGATACTATGCCAACATTATGTACCAGATGTCATTTCTGAACAATGATGATGTCAAAATATTATGTTTTAAGAGAAGTTGATACTATTTGTGTGTTAAGACAAAGAGAAAATAGCACTAGAAAAGGAGCTTTTATACCTTGCAAAAGCATTTTCTGTGTATATTTAAATCAGTTTCTTTACAGAGCCTAGTGTGATATATATTGCAAATAGTTTATAACTTATGATTCACCAGAATAGCAATTTGTGTGGTCAGCCATCCATGATCACAAACACAGCAGAAAATTTGACATTTTCCCCACTTTCATCCACTGTGCTTTGAAAAGTTTACATTGAATTCAGTCTGTTGGACACACAAGAAAGGCTTCTTTACAGTTCTAATATGTTCTGCATTGATACGTTTCATCAGGCTGATACAATATGATGCAACACAAAACCATGAAAAGCCATGCAACTTGTCTGATTAATTTTGTTGGAGACTGTTAAATACAAAACTATTTTGCTATATTGAAGCAGAAAAAGAAATCCTGGGATGCAAGATGATTTGTTCTGCTTACAGATCACTTGTAGTAATAGATAACAATATAATATTGTGGTTTATATAATTATTCCTGTGTTATTTAGACAGTAAATATATATCATTTCTTCAATTGATAACAAGTGAGGTGAAAATATTTTGTTTATATATCACAATGCAATACAGGAGAAAAATAACAGAAATGTGTGTAAAAGCAGGTCTATTAACTCCTCCACACCACAGTGTTTATACAGAATTCGTGTTTTACTTAATACAGTGATGTTTGCACATTTACATGCTTTCTAATAGCATATGGATAGAAATTTTTTATTTTCAGGCCAACTAGCATCAAAACCCTAGCATGCTGCACAAATGCAAGTGGAAATATCTACCATGATGAACAATTTATTTACCTCTCTCATGTTCCAGGACTCTGAGAGGTTTGTTTATTTGTTTGTTTCCCATCAGGATGAGCAGTTTTTATTTCTCTGAGCATCTGATCTTAATTTTCCTAGTTTATAGGTGCTTATAACATTTACTCTCTAACATAAGTCATTCCTTCTTAGTGGTTTTCTACATAAAATAATTCACGTACTTTATCTTTTAATAATAGGGAAGAATCTGTATTTAATACAGCTTCAGTATAAATTCTTCTATATTTTTAACTCAGTGTTTTCAGCTGAAAAATCTAATATTATAGCAGACCTTCCCTAGCCAGAAGGTTAATTTCACAGTTCAGAGATGCTACACCCAGTCTAATCACTGGTTAATCTTGAAATAACTTGAGGCTTACAGACTTCTCTTTCTATCTGGGTGCACTTTGCTGCTACCAAGCATCTTGCTGGCCCAACGCATATCACACTGAGGCTGGTCTGTGATCTACTAGTGAAGTTTTTTCTTAGTAGATTGAATGTCAGCTTAAAATTAAAATTCAAATCTTTTGAGAAAACTAAGCCATGAAAAGCTGCTCAAAAATCTTCAGCTGAAATTAAAGAAAATAAAGATATTAGAAAAAATACGGTCTTTAAAGAAAATCAAAGATATTTTGCAGCTAATGCCTTCTTTCCTTGAAATTTGTTTTTTTGAAGTCACTGAAATCTTAACACATTCCATTTAAAAAAAATCCTGTTTTTTTTTAATTTTAAAATTTCATCTGAGTAATTTTCTTTCCTCTCCTAACTTTGCTGAGCTTGTTGCACTCTGTTCTCCCTAAAAAGTCCTCCTCATCCTTTTAAGTGTATCTCTTCTCCTTTGACACTGAGATTTGATTTTGAAGATTGCTCTCCTGCAAGGCTACTCTGATCTAGTAATCAATGCTTGGATTAAGTCTTCAGAATCTACTTATTGTTGTGTAAGCAGCAGACATTATAGGCTTTGCAGGTTTGTTGGAAAAAATTCCATTCTTCTAATTGCAAATAAAAGAAGGGAAAAATTACTGCCGAGCTTTGTGGGACTAAACAGTGGTCATGGAGCCTATAAGTTGCAGTATCTGAATGCTGACATAACTTGGCTACATCTTGGCTTTAAATCCCTCTTTTTTTTTTTTTTTAATAAGCACAGACTGCTTATCACGAATAAGATTCCACTGAGTTAACTGGCTTGTTAAAGTTTAAGTTTCACTCTCTGACCTCTAAAGAGATATAAAATGGAAATAAAATCAAATTCTCCTTTGTGAAGACTAGAGGAAAGCACTAGATAGATCTAAATCAAATGCTGACTGTAGTTTAAAAAGAAACGTCAAAGGATTTAAGCAATACTAAAACTATTGCTTTAGTTTTAGTATGGCATGAGCATCAGAATGACATGAAAAGCAGAGTTTTAGAGTTACTTGTAAGCTCAGCCTGTAATATCATATCCTGTATTTCAGGAAATACCATTCACTGTATTTAGGAAACATTAAGCATGTACATAAAAATGCCTTACGATCCAGTACACCATATTTTATTGTCAATATAAGGGTTTTTTTCTTTCTTTCTTTCTTTTAAAAAATATCTGTCCAGTATTTCTGATGTAGTAATGGAGAAATTTGAAAACATACTTTCGAGATAGCTACAGGTTTTGACACACTTCTTTGTTTTGAAATAACAAGAAAAAAGTCATTGACTTAGATTTGTAAGAGCACGTTGCAGGGAACAACACAAATATTGCATCACTACCCCTATTATTTTAAAGAATAAGAAAAGTTGCAATAATACATTTTAGTTATTTGTAGATTAGATGACCTCATTGTTTAGGTTAATGGTAGCTAAACATTTCTATGTCCCTGTGAATTATAAAATACTTTTGTATTATTGATTAGAGCTTTGTTCTTCTCATCCATTTCAAATCTCCTCGGTAGATTTTAAAAAGCTGTGTGAGTGCACCAACTTAGTTACAGGTGGTATTTTTCTATATTACTCAGACAAAGATACATAAAAAGTCTTATTCTGAAATTCTGAAAACTATTGTGTAAAATCAAAGTTTGACATTTTGGGGACAGATTACTGCCTTGGATAAATTCTCGTAGATTTTTCACGTGTCATTGAAGACAGCTAGCTCAGCATGTATGTAACACTGAATATCAGGTTATGCAGCGAATCGTTTATTGTGTTCATTCTCATGTAGGTGATCTGGTGTTTAGTGAATATATGCAGTTATGTACAAGTGTGCTGCTAAGGAAAACTTCTTGAGTTACATACTTTCAAACTTTCATGTTACATGGACTTCAGTATCTCTGAAGCAATAACTTCTCAGTCAGAAAATAAACATAAAACTTCAATTAGAAGAACACGCTATGGCAGCAGTTATTGCTTCAGTGGGAAATAATTCTTCAATGTTTGCGAAGCAAACAACAGGACGTGTGTCAAACAGTGACATCATAATGAATAAACAGAAGAGCTGTCAACTTTAGTTGTAGTTTCAGAGTATTCAGTGAGTCCTTTGGTAATGAACTTGATGCTTTTTTTCTTTTTGCCTTTTTTTCAATTTCAGTGTGTATTTTACTTCTTTCTTTTTTGTGAATGAGTTTGTTGTACTAATACTAAGCAGGGAAGTCTGGCTTTTTAGTAAGACATTGTCATCATGTTTTAAGTATGGAAAGTAGAGCCTTTAAGAAATACGCTGCTTAAAAAATAAGTTACTGTTTAAATATACCATTAATTTTCAAATGGATTTTCATTCACTATTTTATCTTGTGAAAAAAATAATGCACTAGAAAATGTGGCTTAATAAATACTTGCTCAAATTAACAAGAAATAACTTCAGCAGCACTTAGACTTCAATATTCAGAAACTGTTGTAGAAGAATTGTTGTGCAAGTAAAAATACAAAAGGTAAAAAGTTTTCTGAACAATTATCAGGCCATATTTGTAGGAAGCTTGAGGCTGGAAATGGTTGCATGTTTTCAATAAAATATTGCATTGACTTAATTTTTAGTCCAAAATAGTAAAATGATAAGTTTCAGCCATTTAAAACTTTTGAGTTGGTATCTCCAAAACAATTTTTTTTTCCCTAAGTAATTTTTAATGGAGTGCTGCTTCGTTAGTCTGATGGTGATAAGTCAACACATTTAACATGATTAAAACATGTATCTTTTTCACAATTTCTGATTTAACAACTTTGTTTTATAAATATTTACAAAATTTTAGATTAACACTCTGTAATCATAGTATAAGGCTGATGGAAAAAGTATGTGCTTAGACCCTTATGGAAGGGATTCAGAAATTTGTAGGGAAGAAAGTAGAGCTAGAATTAAGCATAGGTAAACCCAGTACTCTGACCTGAATTAGAGGTAAGTGGGCGAGACTAAGAGGTTGTGCTGGTGCCTTTAAGATAAAACAGCATCCTCCAGATAGATGTAAAAGTTGTCCCTATTCCTGGTAACAACCAGATAACTTGTCCTGTATTAAATGTGACACTTCTCTCGGGAGCTAATTAATTGATTCATAGTTTTAGCCTGGCCGTTCTGCCTATGGTTTTCAAACCCTACTGCTGTCCTATAGTTAGCACTGTATCGGGCTGCTCTGTTTGGCCACCTTATGTTCAGCTTGTAATGTAGTTATCATGTGCCATCCAAAGGCCTTGTGTCTCATCCAAAGGCCTCAAGTACCATTGTGCTTCGTACAGGCACTTTTACTGTGCCTATTCTCCTTTTTGTCTGCCACTTGTATTTGGTGGATTCCGAATCATCAGCCTCGCAAACATTTGCCTATTACCTCATAAAGTGTCAAATGTCTACTTAAGCTAGCAGTGACCCATTTCGTGCGTGCAATACGTTCACACACTGGTTGACATAATTTCAGTTCTTGGTATTAGGATTGAGAATTAATACTATGTTAATATGTATAAGAGTTATACAACAGTTATTGTTTCAACTGGAATATGAAAGAAATATCCACCACTGTAAGGTTTTAAATTGCCTATGAGTTGTTTCGTACCGCGTGCAGTTGATGTGATACTGGTCAATCACAGAATGGTTTGGGTTGCAAGGTACCCCAGTGCTGATTCTTGTCTTAATTTTCTCTCCTGCTCTCTGCCCTCATCCAGCTCCTCATCATTAGAAATACTAACTAAAAGACATATACGACCAATGTCTCAAACACAGACTTTCTAAGGAATAATAAAAATACAAATTTAGTCTTCAAGACGTAAAAGAGAGGTATTTTTTGCATAAAAAGAAATATAAAATCTCTTACTCCATCAACAACTTGCTCAGGTTTAGTCATCTGGATGTAGCTGTGGGAATTACTTGATCTGCTTATTCAAAAAAAGAGATTCAGAAGCTTAATCAGCTGATTGTTTTCTAAACCTGGAATTTTACATCTGTTTTTGTTGGTGTTGCCTCAGTAGAAGGAATCTTTTTGTGTTATCTCCTAACGTATTTTTATGATATTTTTAAACACATTTTTTAGAGAAAAATAATACAGTGGCATTTCAAAGAAAATCCAAAATGAGAAATAACTAGGTAACAGTGCTATGGGAAAAGATTGGTGGGTTAGAGTGAACAACTAAGGGGATCATAGTGAAAAACTTGTTGACTGTGAATCAGCTGTGTCATACTGGGCTTTTTTGAAGGGAAATATTTTGAAAAATGTCAATATATGTTATGTGTTGCTGATACAGTTATAGAGCTGATGTATTTTTAAAAATCCTTAGTTCTAGACAATTCTGAATTGAAATATTGGAATACTTTAGGCAGCACACATTAAAAAATTGTTAAAAATAGAAAGAGAAGACTGGAAGATAACTGAAGCAATAGAGGATGACTTTGTTCTGCTTTAAGGATGAAATGTTTCCTATGTTTACTGTGATGCAAGCAAGTCAGGAAAAATAAGAAAAAAATAATCGTATTTGCAGTTGAGGGGATTTTGGCAAAGTTTCATTCACGATGAAACTGAGGACAGTTAAGCTCTGCTTCAGGGCTTACAAGGTTCTGGAACACCCCCTCCATATCGTGGAATAATTTAGGTTGGCAGTGGCCTCTACAGCCACCTAGTTCAACCAGTTCCTTAAAGCAGATCTACCTTCAAAATTACATCAGGTTCTACAGGGTCTCGTTCAGTTGAATTATGATCATCTCCCAAGATAGAGGTAAAGTGACAGAGACTGCATGGACTCTTTGGACAATGTGTTCCAGCACTTAATCACTGTCATTGTGAAAAAAATGTGAAAAATACTAGGGGAGTTCAGAAACAGGTTATATTGGAATCTTTCTGCAGCAGGCAAAGCATAGCTGATTTTATCTTGGTGCAGGAAGGAGGATGAACTAGACTGTCTCTTTTTTGGATCTGTATGTCTATGATTTTTGTGGTAGCTAATTCCATAAATAATATATTTTTCTACTTTTAATTGCAGCAGGAAAAGAATCAGGAAAGTTCAAGAAATAAAGGTAAGTCCTAATTATTTTCAAAATGTAGAAGTTCTTGTAATTGTCATAATTCTAATGTCCATTGTTGGTAAAAATTATCCAGACAAACTGTTTGCTGAGTATTTTGGTGTTTGAAATGATGAAAATATATCAAGGAAAGGAGGATGAAATGTAGAAAGTAAATGCATAAGCTACTATTTTTGGAACTCTGCTTGAGATGAACAACGCTCGCTGCTGTACTCTGCACAGCTTCTCACTAAGTCTGTGTCCTCAACTGTGGGTGCTTATTCTACTTCAATGAAACATCAGTACTGTCACTTTAACGTCTCCCTTTCCATTCAGTAAATCTGTAACTGGATGTGATTCCAACTTATGCACAAATTAATCATGTCCTTAGTATGCTGTCCTGCAAAACTACTGTCATCTGTGGGTTTTGCATACAATTTTTTTATAATTTCACTGCACCTTAATTTGTGCCAGTGGCTAAGCACTACATGAAATAGAATATCCAGGTTAAAGAACAGCCTTGTATCAAGAAAATTACGAGTTCAGAAACCCAAATTGTGGATTTCATGCTTCTTTATAATATAAAGTCTGATAAGAGACAGAACACCCAAATCTCTTGGTGAAAAATTTACTAAGTAAGCAATGAAAGGCAAAATTGCCAATAAAGGCAAAGATTGTTCTCGTGATATTTTAGTTGCTTATAGACGTAGGCTATGAGGTACTTTAAAAAGGAAAACAAAGGGAAGGTAGAAGAAGAAAGAACAGCAGTTAAAGGTTACAAAGAGAGGAGAGAATTAAGTGACAAACTAAGCTATATCTTTTTTATTGCCTTAGGAAGCAATGCTTAATCACATCACCTGAGTTAGCTGTTCTTAATTCAGTTATTTATGTATCACAGTACTCATTAATCTCAATTTCCTTGCTTTTCCTCACACTAAGGCTATACACAGGCATCTAAAGACAAACTAAATCTGATGGTTGTTTGGAATTGTGTCAGGACAATTACATCATGCTGATACGATGATTTACATCATCTGAAAGACCTATGGTCCTTCATTTGAAGAGTTTGCATGGTAAAATAAACTGACAAAACCCCTTCCATTTCACCAGTTTATGATTTATAATTTTTATTTCTGAGGTAATACAGTTGAATCATCTCTAGATGTAGCGAGTGTATCCATGATGTATTGTGGAAAAACCTTTCCTGTCTTATGACTTAATAGAATTACATAAAAGACTGTGAGAGCTCAGATTAGATTACGGTAATAAGATACTTATGAATACTTAATTTTAGAGAAATTACAAACTTTAAGCCTCTACCTACAAATAAGGATCCAGAAGTTGACTGTTCTTTGTGGATTTTTATGCTTTATTTCAGTTACATTTTGCTGTTTGACACTCCCCCTCCCTTCCCCAACCCCCCACCCTGTTGCCCTGTGTGTGGTCATTATGGTACATACCTGTGGAACAAGTGAAAATAGGAACAAAATAACGAGCTAGTTGGGAGTGCCCATCATATTCATTAGCTGTTAGTTTAGTTAATCGGCCACAGAAACAATTTTCCAAGACTTATAAAATATTGCCCACAACTACAGCCAAAGGAAAGCATTAAACTCTACTTGAAGGGAGATATCCATTATCTCCAAACAGGCAGTGAAATTGGTGCTCAGCTGCACAAAATTTGTTGTGATTATATCTGTAACATCTCTTGAGGAAACTTTTAATCTACTAAACTTCTTGCATGCTGTGCTTGTCTCTGCCTAAACTGACAATTCAACTTGGAAGACTTCGGTGGTCTGAAGGACTACTCACACACACAGTAGGCTTTGGAATATATATACACACACAGAGGTACACTTGATTGCTTAATACTTTTGGCGGGGGGTGTTTAGTGGTTGGGGCTTTTTTTGGCCTTCTCTTTTCTAATTCTTTAAATTTCTTCTTTGTTTTCGTGTGTTCTTTTTCCATGTCATTGCAATTTCAGAAAGATATTTTTATTTCACTTGTAACTCACTGCATACAAGATGTTAAAAGTGTTTCTGCTTAAAATACTGGTTGTTTTGGATGAAACAAGGCTAAATTCATGTTTCGGAATGAACTTTCCTGCGTTGGCAATGAGCAATTACATGCAGTATCTAAAGGTATTGTGTTCTGCATGTGTTCTTGTGAGATAGGTAAATTGTTCTCAGGACAGGGTTCGAACAGTATTCCTTACATTCTCCACATATGACAGCTACTGTATACTGTAAAAGGACAAAAACATCTTCTGTAGTTCCTTAAATGTTCTGAAACTTTCAGAACCAATGTTGTTCCAAATTGACAGGACAATTACAGCTTATGTTAAATGTCCCTACCAATTCGACTCTCTTGTGTGCCTTATAACTTCCATAGATATCAGTATTGCAGAATCTAATTTTTACCAAGAATTTCTTTAAGATTATGTTTTTATAAGAGGAAGATATTGCAGCAGAATTAAAGTCAAATGCCTTTTGACTTCTGCAGGATCAATACATTAGTTACAAGCACCATTCCGTATCTTTTATTATATTATAAATGCCTAGTAATTTTTCATTTTACTTCATTTATTGGTATGAAATAAATCTGATTCCTATTAATATTTTAGTAATGGTGTTGTTATTGTTTTGTAGTGTTTGATTTTTCTCCTGATATTTTTCTGACCCACTTGTTCTTCCCATCTGTTACTTCTGCTGTCAGCCGCTAAGTCAATCACACCAAAATAGAAGCCAGTACTCAAACATGCCCTGTTCTGACACTAATCTCATCTCTCTCTGATCTGTGATATTCTTTTTCGTGTTTCATTTAATGGATAACAGATCTTTGTGTACACTGTTTGAGAAAAAAGCAACACTGCTTTTATATAAAATAATATGTTAACATTTTAAAATTTTAGCGTACGCTGGCAAACTTCCTTATACTTGTGAGAATTTTTCATGCATGAAAATGATTATCACCAGTGCAAAATAGAAATGAAATTAGTATCATAACACGTCTTCAATATGAAAGAAATAACAAGGCAAACAACTAAAACCTTGCTAAATTTTACTTACTGGTTTGGCCTAAACCACGACAGATTCACAATTTGACCTTCTTTACCTCTCTTTTCCAGTGTTAACTCCTTGAGACAAATGAATATTTTATTCCAAGCCTATAGTGAATGATAAAATAGATATTTTTGCAATAAATTGGGAATATGTTTGCCAATATCAGAAATTGTGTTGTATTTAAGCAATGTGAAGAATCTTCTTCCCAGCTTATGCTTAACTTTGGAGACTTTCAGGTGCTTTTAATGAAGCACATTTTAAACTTCAAAGTGGAAATTGTTTCTAACAACATTATTTTGGAAAAAAATTATTTCTGAAGAACCAGAAGGCTGACTAGTGACATACATCAACTCTTTGCCAAACTTCGAAGTCATCTCAATTCCTTTGCTTAGAAAAAGCATGGGCACACTGGAAATAATGAGTCACAAAATATTTCCGTTAACTGGTAACATTTCAGATGATCAGTTCCTCAACTCAATCACAGATATTTTGAATTACAGTGCAATAATTCTGTTTTTTAAGAAAGAAAAATTAATTTCAATATAGAAAAGCAGTATCTAATACATGTTTCTAAAAAACAACAACTAAACGAGAGAAAATCTATCAGAGCTAAAAAGCTAAAAACCAGTTTTGAATTTAGACTAAGAGTAAGGTGGTCATTTTGCTGATATTGAACAATGAGATGATACTGTACACAATTTGTGTAATTTTGGCTATTTGTTTTAGCAACTTAAAGAACAGTTACTGGAAGATATAAAAATTGCTCCAGCTAAGATTTGGAAAACATACACTTTTCATAGCATTTGCAGAATGTGCATCCAAGTAATTTTAATGATATTAACTTGAACGCTTTTACTTAAGTGCACTTTAGAGACTGACTCTATACTCTTAAAATTTTTGCTAGCTACTATTGATCTAAGCTTTGAACGTTATTTACACCCAAAACTAAACAGGAGAATATTGACTGACAGTATTTTAATTACAAACCTGAGTTTCTAATTGTCTTCAATCCTTCTCATTTTATGCTTACCTTAATACTCTGAATGTCAAATCATTGTTGACTCACAGATCAGTTTCAAAAATATAATTCTGTATTATTATGAACATATTGCCAGACTATTCTGATACCATTAACAGACATCTGTTCCTTTTGTGATCTTTAGCTACCAAAAACAAGGAGGATGCCATATGGGCATCACTTGCATATCTTACTTGGTTTTCACTCCTTAAAAAGTTAGCATACCTTCACAACACTTGTGGCATTGTCTGGCATTCCAGATTGGTATTGTAGTCTTTTTCTATACAAAGATAAATGTAAGACAAGAAGGAGTGAGAAGATTGTTCAAAATGGAAGAACGGAAGGGACAAAACCAGTAAGGCCTTAATTAAAGCAATAACTTTTAAAAGTGACAACTTATCTTGAGAGACTCTCAAATACCAGTGGGTGAGCAAACTGTTATGTCTATCCTGCAATATGGCTGCCTGTTATTATTTTTGATAATGGACAAAGCTGTGTATGTTCTGATGCAGAATACATGGCATCAGCATCTTACGTTCATGTTAAACCAGTTAACTATGGCAAAAAAAATGCACTTCATTACTTTCTGTAATGTATCCAGTGACTCATTATGTCTGCTTAATCAAATTATTCTAAATTCTTATTTAAACTGACTCGTATTATGTGAGTATGGTTAGAATCTGAACTGCAGTCCTCCTGGACTGAATTGAATAATGTTTTAGTTTGTTACACTGTAGTAATCCTTCTCTGGTAGAGCGGTAAATATCAGAAAAAAAAATTGCAGTATTTTAGAGAATATGCGTAACAGCAGGCAGGTTAGCAAATGCTTGTCTGAGAGTGCTGTTTTCATTGGAACGCAGCAGCTGAATAATCTGACCTACAGTGTTATTTGTGCTGAAGTTTTTTCTTTGTCATTATGATCCAACTTACCTGAGTGAATGAACTCTTAAGAGGTCGTACGAGGATTGTTTGAATTGTGTGCCAAATACTGTCCTCTTTATCCTATTCCATTCTCCTTCAAAGTCTAGTCAACTGAAACTCAAATCTCTTCTGTCACTTAAAAAGTGCCATAAGAAATGCAGCTCTGTCTTCCACCCGAACAATTCTCCATTCCTTTTCATTTCCATGCTTTTACAAGAGACCCACAGACACAGTGTTATTAATGGAATGTTGTGGGGGGTTATTTATTTATTATTATCTTGTAAAGGCGTTAGCATGATTAACATTTGTAAAAATGCCATTTTCTTTTGTCTAGGCTCTGAATCAGTGCAGAGTCAGATTATGAAGCGCTTTGAAAAGAAACAAAATTCTTTATCTGTGAAAATAATTTTAATATAACAGTTAATCTTACAGTTATTTTGAACAGACCTGGAGCTCATTGTGAGAAAGTGAAGTGTGTGGGTCAGAGGGTGAGATATCAGTTCTAGGTAATATCTAATAAAGTGCAATTACCCAGACTTTGAAAATATACATTAAGAGCAAGGTCTGTGCTGTACTGTATAGCTTTGTGAAAAGGCTTTCTTATTTATTTTAAAAAAAGCATTAATTGATGAAGCTGAATTCCAGGTTTGAGATTTATCTGTTAACACAGCACAGCATTTTCACAGTAACCTAGTCACACTTGCTACCATTGTAATGCCATGGAGATAAACAGAGTAACCTGCAAGAATATGTTTGACTCAATAGTTGTTGTGTTGAGGTAAATGTTCTTTATGTTAGTCAAGAAAGTAAGTAAAAGTACTCAAGTAGTAACAAGTGAATACAGCATGGTTCAAGTACAACAGAATTGCAGTTTTACCATATTTTCATACACAGACATACATTCCATACCAGTGAAGAATTGTCTGCGGTTTTAGTATGGTGGTGTCAGTGGATGATCGACATCACGCAGAGTTTCTTGAGAGTTATGTTACCAATAATGCCCATATTTCAGCATAGGAGTTATTTCTAACTTCATGCTGGTTGGCTCCAAAGTTTCTGAGTCTACTTTTGCTGTGACAAGTAGGTACACTAAAAAGATAATAACTAGAAAACAAAAGAGCCAGAATGAGTCTGAAAATTTTGTTGTAAATTGCACAAAAATTCACAGCTGTCCCTGTATATTCGGGAAATAAATTGGAACAACAAGGTATGTCTGTAATTTTTCTTAAATACACATGTTCATTATTTATGCCACTAATTTAGAGCTATGTGAGGGGTCACACATATCTCGATGACTGCTACAGAGATACCTACTGATATATATTACATATACATATTATCATATACATATGTATTGTATTTCTAATTATAATGAAGAAGTGAAGACAAAAATGTTCTGCGACTGTGTTTTATTGCATTCATAAGAGAATAAAATTCATGTGAGATGTATCTGACTTGTTAGCAGCTTTAGGAATTAAAGGCCCAAAGAATTTCTTTCTTCTTTTGGTTTTCTTTATGGCAGAGAAAGGGACATCTGACTTCATTCTTCTTTTCATATGTAATATTCGTGCCATTCAGAAACTTGGAGGGGAAAAAAAGGGCCTGTGTCAAAATTCCAGGCAAGAACTCTTCTTCTGCAAAATGGTGTATCTATACTAACAAGAGATATAATGATTATTTCTATATGTAGTAGCATTGTAAAGCTAACACAGGAGATTGGTATCCCTACCTAGGTTTGGTTTTTTGTTGGTTTTTTTTTTTTTAATTCATCCATGTCCTTCTAAAATTTAGGTTACATTCCGT
Source organism: Anarhynchus alexandrinus (assembly GCA_008711295.1). NCBI lineage: Eukaryota > Metazoa > Chordata > Aves > Charadriiformes > Charadriidae > Anarhynchus > Anarhynchus alexandrinus. Next base: position 277,136 of record VUYV01000245.1, read on the forward strand.
TAAATTGTTAAATCCATTTCAAAGTAGACATTTTGAACTTGACTAGAGAGAATATGTTCAGCTGTATTCAAGAAGTTTCTCTCTGTAGTGCACAAACATTTCGTTTGAACAGACACAGCAGAGAAGAGATTCAACACTGGTGGGGGAGGGGAGTCCTGAATACTTACTGGAATACATATTCATTCCTGTTAAGACTCTACTAGCTTTAAAGAAGTCACTCAAAGGATGAATGTAGCAATTTTGCTTATTTAAATGTATTAATAGTCTGAATTGTAATGATGTGTGACCCACAAATGATTTTGAATAGCAGTGCAGTTTGACTAGCACTCTGAATTTTTTATTTTTTTTATTTAAATTTTGTTTAAAAGCTTCCATGTAAAAGTAGCTACTGTTTAGCTTGAACGCACTATTGAAAATGTTTTGGAGAGTTTCTTGAGTTGTTTCTAGTGTAGGCTGAGAAGAGTTAATGAATATGACTTTCTTTAAGTTAGTCTATTCTTTTATTATTAATAATATTGAGTTTTGTAAGTTAAAAATTCATACTAAAAGCTTTGTAATTTCATATATTAAGATTCTCCTCTAGGCTTAAGACAAGACTGGATTTCACTTTAAAGAAGAAATATACTGAAATATGTGTATTTTCAATAATATTAGCTTTGGTTTACTTCTTTCTGTCTTCTTAAAAGAGGCACGCAAACCACAGATGGCTTTATGAAGTAATTTGAATTAGCTCTTGAGCACTGAAGACTTGCAATAAATTCAGAGAGAATGCAGTGCAATGAGAAAATATACTTGAATCCTTTAATATACATAATATAAGCATTAGTGCAGTGTCTGTAGGCTATGCGCATCATGCTTCTCACATGTAGTGAATATTCATTTGATTACACTAACAATAGAAATCTAAGAATGTAAAATATGAAATGTAAATGTAATGTGAATGTAAAATCACATTCCCTGTGATGCTTAGGGCTCTCATGGCTTTGGTGCATTTAGGTACACTGTTTAAAATGTTACCCACCTCTTCTGCGTACTCTGCTCCTTTGCAGAACCTTACCATTCTCACAATGGGGAGAAAATAGGATTTGTAGCAGCACCATAGTTATCTTAGTTAAGTTTGGCATATAATAGCCAGTGGGGGCAAGTTATTTCACAGTACTGGTGATGCAGAAGGCAATTGTTATGACTAAAAATAATCAAATCAGAATGATAGCAAGAGCAACTTGTATTTTGTGTTGCAGACTGCTGAAGCAAGCCGGTCTTCATATCTCAACACCTTGAAGTTTTCCTTTTAGAATAGATTTTCAGAAAGAATAGTGTATGTTAGAAACTATTATAATGCTGTTACACTAGAAACTTACATTTCATTTGTAAATAAGTACACAATGCAATAGCTAAAGGATCAATGTTAGAATTCTGGGGAAAGCAACTTTACAAGAAAGACATGGACCTGTTGGAGCAAGAGCAGAGGAGGGCCACAAAAATGATCCGAGGGCTGAAGCACCTCCCCTATGAGGAGAGGCTGAGAGAGTTGGGGTGGTTCAGACTGGAGAAGAGAAGGCTCCAGGACACCTAATTGCAGCCTTCCAGTATTTAAAGGGGTCTTATAAGAAAGATGAGGACAAACGTCTTAGCAGGGCTTGTTGCGATAGGACAAGGGGTGTAATGGTTTTAAGCTAAAAGAGGGCAGATTTAGACTAGATATAAGGAAGAATGTTTTTACAGTGAGGGTGGTGAAACACTGGACCAGATTGCCCAGAGAGATGGCAGATGCCCAAGGTCAGGTTGGATGGGGCTTTCAGAAACCCAATCTAGTTGAAGATACCCCTGCATGTTGCAGGGGGGGTGGACTAGATGACCTTTAAAGGTCTCTTCCAACCCAAACTATTCTATGAACTTTCATGATTTGTTTTTATTCTTCTATAGCATAACCCTTGCTTTATCAGAAGATCTCAGGGTTATCTCAGTATAAGCTTATCTAAAATAGTCTGCTGTGATACCTTGTTACTGAACAAAAAGGAGGCTCTGATATCTATATCACTGGGAAAGATATATAGAGAGATATTTTTAAAAATCCACAGGGATCTTTGCAAGCTTTACAATCATGCTTTTTTTAGATGTGAACTTAAAAACCCATATAGACAACAGTTCAATTAGACTGTTCATAAAGGAGTATTTAAAGGAGAGGAGTGGTTGTCCTGAAGGAAAAAGTGAAGTCCAGGAGGAGTACATAACATTCAGAAGCAACAAATCACATGTACTGGTATTTCAGAAATAAATTCTATTTAACTTACATTGTTTTGCAATAAATACCTGTAAATAGATATCTTTTTAATTCAGGTACCATGCCGCTGCTTTTCTTGTACATTTATAACATTAAAGTTTAATAGCTATCAGCATAACTTGCAGATAGGTTTTCTGTGCTGTTTATAGGCTATAAAACATGTCTTTTAAGAATACACAGAAAAAAAGACACATTTATATTACACAGGAGAAATTTCCTTACTCATACCATCTAAAACAGAATTATTTTTTGCATTGATTGTGAATTCTTTAGAGTGCTGTTGATTATATATTGGGAACGTATTTTCTCATATCAGATATCTCTTGCAAGCAATTTAAAGGACAATCAGAACTTACATAACCTTGAAAGATGAGTCTGGTGAACACGATTTCCACCCCCACCCTCACTCCCAATTATTGCAGCGCTCTATATCACTCAGATGCCAGTTGAAACAATTACAGTATTCATTTTTTTTGCCTTACTCCTTGCATAGCAAGGGTTGATGCATTTCATTATCCATTAAGGTCATGTTCTAGTTTACTCCAAGCACACTCTTTTGCCACTGCTTCAGACACTAGAGCACGATTAACAGTGTCAGATCCTGTTAACGTTTACATCATAACTGGAAGCAGATATTAAAGTGAAGTGCAAATTAAAGACTGCTAAAATGCCTGCCACTAACAATTATGGTGGGGCAGTATTAAATTTCTCATTTGTTTCCAAAGGTCAGATTAATAAAGCTGCACGGCACATTATCATAAAGGGTGGGCCCAGCTGTCTGTTTTGATTATGCTTAAAAGTCTAGTGTTTCTAAGGAGACTTTGCAAGGAACGAATGCATCCATTTTAACTAGCAGTTTAAACGTGGGTAATTATTAGACCTTTTTCTGAAGAGATCCAATCCAGAAGTTGCTGTCGGTCAAATGTCTTTCTGCTTTCCAATTTGCAAATATAAAAAGTAGATTTCTTTCATAAATTCCTTTCAGTTTTTAATCCTTAAATTTTAAATAGCTCCCCCAATACCTGAAAAGCTAATTCCTTACATGAATGAGCTGTAAACTAAACTGCATAAAATATTAAAAATAGACCTACCTGTATCTATTCCAACATGACTTAATGAAACTTTGGTTTGTTTTTTCCCCTCCCTCCCTTTTTCTTGATTCAGAAGCATTTTCAAGAATCCTATTGAAAGAAATAGATGAACAGCAACAGTTTCCTGCTATTTTGTCCACATGACAGAAATATGAAAAAATATTCTCTGCCATTATTCCTACTTTGAAGAACATAGGCATTTTTAGGAAAAGTGTTAATTGTGTGGGTAACTAGTACAGATATCTATCTGTCTATCTAATAGCATACTAATAATCTAGTATCCTGATATATGAATAAGCAAAATCCCATGGGTGTTACACAAATGAACATAACTTAATATTACAGGTGTATTCCCCATTTGGTACTTCAAAGAGCTCTAGTGTTTTAAAGTTTTTGGAAAACAAATGCCAAGTTTGTCGCCAGTTAGAAAGCAATTCTTTTCCCCAGAAAATTTATGCTGGAATTGATCTCCATTGATGTACAACTTCTTCAGAAAATATTTTCAGCCCAAAGGGACACTACCAGGCTTTAAATGAGGAAAATATTATCTTCTGAAGGTATACTTTTTGGACTGTATAGATGTTGGCTAGCCATTAGATTAGAACTACAAGCAATTTAACTATTTAATTTAAAGATTGTAATTAATCTAAAACAGTGGATAGATAGTTTATAGCTTAAAATTTAGTTCTCTAGAGTAAAATTAAGAAGTATGTGTACATTGCAGCTATTCAAGTAATTAGTACAAAAAGATACAATGCTTCTTTGATTATGCAGTTGCATACATCTTTAGTAAGAGAATGCAACTTTCTACCCTTTCTTCCTAATCATAAAAATTCTTTGCATTTTTGAAAATAGCTTTTTTTAAGTTTTGTTAAAATGTAAAAAAGAAATAGATATTGTAAAAAAAAAAAAATTGTGGTGGTTTTTTTCTTTAAATCCACATAAATTAACAAAAATCACAGCATCCTGTGAAGAAAAAGGAAACTACTGATTTGGCAAGAAGTTGCCAGCAGAGTTACTAAGATATAGATCTGCCTATATTGCTGAAGGAATTGGATGATTTTCATGTTTATGTTGAAAATGAGATTAAATGTGATGGTACACATTTCAAGGAACCAGAATAACCTTTTTGCTAAAATCAAGGTTATAAACAACAAAGGAAAAAGGAAAAAAAAAAGTTAATCAACTGTATGATGACTTGAGTAACCAACATGTCATAAAGAAACAGATGTGTTCATAACATATCAAGGAAGGTTTTCCTGGCAGAGATAGAGAAATAATAAAAAGTATTATATATGACACAAACCTCATCTGACATACTGTATCTGTGTCTGAGTGTTCATGTTTCAGATTGAATTGAATTTTATCTTGAACAGGTACAGAGAAGGGCTACTTCAGTGATCAGACAGTATTTTATAAGTGAAAACGCAGGAACTCAACTTGTTTTGCCTAGCAGAATGGAAAACTTTAAAGCATTTTAGTAAAAATGCTTGAAAAAGAGTATGGAACTCCTGAGATGAAATGTTAGCTAGATCATAATTATTTTAAGCAAGAGGCAGTTCTCTTTGCATGCTGTAAGACATTTCTCTATGTGCAGATTATTCCTCTGTACATGAATTAATATCATAGTGCCAGATTTAAAAATACCATGTGTATGATAAATGATAAAGTAAAAATGGACTGAAACCTGTTTCAGGAAGAATTCCCCTGGTTCTTTGGAACTAAGGAGGAGATTTGGTGCTTGTTTGAGTTCATGCAAAGTGATACATTGATGAAAAAAAACCCTCAGGAAATTGCCTGAAGGAGATGGTAGAAAGACACACAGCTTCTCCTTTAAATTGAAGCAAGACTTTCCTTATCTGGAAGACTAATCTAAGGTAATCCGTTTACAGGGCAAGGTAATGTGCTTCATTTGGAATATGATAAAACCTCCGTTTTGCTTCTTCTGTTTTCTGTGTAAAGATAACTCCATTTGAGTAGCCATGGCTGGCATAATTTTCTCCAAAGCCACCTTTTTCAGCGTTCTTTCCCACCTGTGCCCCATTTTGTGTCAGCTAAGTCCCCATTTTTCATACCAGCCATTCATATCTTTGATGATTTGACATGGCAGAAAGTAATCTGTGTTCTCAGGAGAGAACGTGTATGGCTTCAAAACGCAACCTCCCTTGAATATCCAAGTGTAGGATAAGCCTTTGAACTTCCAGAGCTTTTTAGAGATCAAGTATTTGAAGTCACTTCTAGCTTTTTTCACAGTCATGGGAAACACAGCTTTCACTTTCAGAGTCCAAAGAGGAGTGAACTTTATGGGATAGTCTGAGTGAAAACAGTTCAGGTGAACACTCAGTCAGGATCATGTTTTCACCTGTATATTGTTTGTCATTTGACCTATGCTTCCATCACCTCGGAGGGCCTGGTCAATCTTCAAGAAAGAATTGTATTTTATTAATTAATATTCATTCAAATATTTTCTAGTCCTTAAGACATCATCTGAAATCCTAATAGGATAACTTCTGATTCTTAAAGATTTTTTGATGTACATGATGTATGGATAATTGTCAGAAAAAGTTTGTCTTACAAAATTGTAATAGTTGACAGTAAGTTTTGCTAAATTTTGTTTTGCTCAGATACTGAAAGCATAGCCATATGGTATCATGGCAATGGCAGTAATAAACTGTCATTCTGTGTGGCCCTGCATAAATAAAAATGGAGGCATTTCGCTGTTTAGGCAACAAAGTGTTTCCAGCCTGGGAAAGAAATACGGCGGGACATATTTTGTCCATGCATCTGTCAGAATTTTCTTGCACATGGATTGGTTAAAAGGTAAATCCATGGTTGATAAAGTCCTGGGTAATCCTTGGTTAAATAATCTAAGAGATTTGACACAAAGGATTACACATCTAAATTCCATTCTATAAGCAAGTGTCTTTGTATCCAAAAGCAAAGTGATATAGTAGGATGCTTTCTCCTCTTCATGCTTGCTGGACTTTGTACCATGTAGAACCTGTTTGCACATATGGTGTGCTGTCTATAAATTTTTGTTTTTCTAGCATTTGGCTTCCTGTGTAGACTTAGTTTAAGCATAGGCTTAGATTGCTATGCTGGCAGGGTCTCAATACAAAAATTCTCAATAATAAGGTTTAAATTGCTCTCTATTTAAATTATGCACAAAGAACACAGATACAATTGTGAATGCTGGCCCACTAGCAATAATCAGTCAAATCTTGATGTTTTTATTCTCTTAAAACACCATAAAAATCAGTGATGGCATTGCTTGAATAGAAATTTAAGAAAAAGTTTTATTATGGTTCAAAAATAAATAAATCCGAGAATATTAAAGCAAGCATTTTTCTTAGCTTTATAAAATCCTGCATAGAGCTGATTAACTGAAGGCTCTCTGGAGGAAAGGAAGAATAAAGAATTTTAGCAAATAGATAGGCATACAAAAATCCCATTTGTATTATAAGTGCCACCAAGCTTCTAATTAGCACACATTGATTCTTCCTCATAAAATGTAAAAGCTGTGATTTTGTGGCTTTAAGGATAATTGCCCACTAAAAATGCACTACAAATGGGGAAAAAAACCCCAATAAAATAATATTCTGGTATCACAACTTCTGTGCTCAAAGGATCATCTATGTAGCTTGCACTCTGGTCTAATTAGCAGTAATCTGACCTTCTTTCCCCAGAGACATTGAAAAATCTTTTTACTTTTTATAATTCTTATTGACATCTCAAAATAAAGCATTATGTAGAGTTACAAGTATGATTAATGAAATAAAATTGTCAGAAGTTGTACAGCATCATAAAATCTAAGAAGAATGGTTTTATATTGCTTAAACAGAGTCTAGTGTGGTTCGACACGCTCCTATGTAAATATATATGAACAAATTTATAGAAATACATGTGTATATGTTCACAGACATACATGTAAAATGTCAGGACTGAGCCATAAATAGATGGGGTTTTAGTTTTTATTTTTGCTGTTTTTTGTAAATTAGCGGGGAATTAGTCATGTGAAGACTGAATCTAGGCTCCCACTTGTTCACAATGAAGAGTGGCACAGTTACTAAGCTCGTCAATATTTCAGTCAAAATGCTGATTAGCTTTAAACTGGTTTTGTTATTACTTGATTAATACAATTTTATAGTACATTGGCACTAATTGACCAATCCAGATTTTTTTTTTTTGCTCTCATACATCATTGAAACTTTTGTTATCTTTACATCTGGAGATAAAAAAACCTGTAAAACAAAGGGATTTCACACGATTTCACATGATCTGCACTTGTTTACATGTTTATGTAATGAAATTATAACCCTTGTGCAGGTACTTGCTGTTTTCCATTTAAGTTTAAAAAATTAGTTTCAATGTAGGAAAAAAATAAATAAATCAGAAGCTTAATTTAGATGCTTAAGGCAGTCAGTGCAAGTATTTTCTGTACCTTGCTTTAGTATAAGAGCAGACAGAAAACATGCTGAAACATGTATAAAACTTTTTTCCATAGAAAGCTTGATAATGATGCTGAATGCAGAGATTTATCTATGTGGTAAAGACTGCTTTAAATTATATATTGGGATGGAAGCTGATAATATAGATATATATAGATATAGATAATTCTGCACATGGCTTGTCATTATTTAGACTGTTCATAAATTTGAAATAGACCTGGCCAGATAAAGCCCTGAACAACCTGGTCTGACCTCAGACCTGACCCTGCATTGAGCAGGAGCATGGACTGGAGACCTCACAAGGTCCCTTTCAACTTGAATTACTTATGACTCCTGATTCTTTGTTCTGTGCATTTCTAACTTTGCTTAAAAACATGATTAGCTTGACAGAGACCACTCTAGACATTAATGATGCAAAGAAAAATCTTACAAAGTTACTGCATTATAGTTTTCACAGGCTCATAAGCATTGCTGGTTGGAAAAATGTATCAACAATTTTTAAATGATCAGCAAGTATGTTCGACCATACCAAGTGCAATTTTTAAAAGTGACTGTTATCACATGTTGAATGGCTGTATTTCAGATCTCATTTCAGATCTCTGCAATAGAAGTTTAAATATTTGCTTTTAAAAATAATACAGTGTAAAAGAAAAACTTGTTGAAATGTGGCATTTCATTCTATCGAGTGAAGTGGTCAGGTTGCCCTTATATAACAGTAAAAGGAATGTCATGACATGTCACAAAGATGATCTCTATCAGCTAACAGCCTTTTTAGGTTTTACATAATGTCTTTAATACAAGCCCTGAGTACGGGCTTTTTTCTGCTCCAGAAGAATGGGAATTTGTTTGTTTCCCTTATTTTCTGATCCTTCAGTGCTTTGCCTTTATATGAAGGTAATGTTAAATAAATAAAAACAGCTGAACAGATGAGCCAAAAACCCCACCTAATCATCTCCATATTTGGTGCAAATGATTTTCCCTTGATGTGCCTGCATAAAAGGCACATAAAAGCATTGTCGAGTAAGATAAGTACGTTTGTGGAAGATGGAGTTAAGGATTTGCCATGGTTCCCATACAGTAACTTAGAATAGACAGAGGCACAGCAATGGAACAGTTTGTTTCTCAAAGCCTTCACTCACAGATATTTCAACAGTGTAGGGATTATTGTTTGTTTAAAATATATCTCTGTCTGTGTTTTCTCCTTACTATTGGAGTAAAAGAATGTGACATACTCCCGAATGTATAGAGAATCAGTAGTGAGGACTGGAACAGTAAGATGTTTTTTGGTGCAAATTGCATCACATGAATGTCAAATTTCTGATGGCAGACATTGTTGCTGTGATGAATAAAAAAACCCATGCTAGTCTGATTAAAAGAAAAAAAGTTATTTGGAAAAAATCTCAAACTGTTACTTCAAGTTTGTCTTGTAGCACCTCTTTGTTTCCTGCTTGTTGTCACTACAAAATATGTGGAAAGATAATATCTACTCAGAATAGAATGAGAACCCAAGAAAAAGCATTTCTTATGAACCTTTAGTAGGTATTAAATACGTATTTTAAACACCCATTTGAAGGTGTCATGTCATCTACTGCAAGTGTAATAAAAATGGCAGGAAATCCTTTTCCTGTCCATTTCTTTATTTCCCCTTCAATTTGAGGTGATGGATTAGGCAAGATTTGGAAGTGTAATGGGGGGGGGGGTTGCTACCTGCATGACTGTATACACTCAGTCTGGATCAATGCTTTTTAATACATTAACATTTTTCATATGTCTGTATATTCTAACACACTCGCTGGGCATACTGATTGCTGAATGTGCAGGTGTGTGACCTGTTATGATCCTCTTCCCTTGCTTATTAAGAAAAAAGATGCCTTTTATGTGCCCACTTATCTTTATAAGCGGTCAATTGCACATGACATTTCTTCCTTTCCTTGCCTCTCCAGAGAGATATTATGAGACATGAAGCCTGTTTACTTTCTTTCAAGCTTTTCTTTACTGACTGAGGCTGCCCTTTTGCACATGTCTACTTTATTCCTCCAGTTGTGGCAAATGCTTAGAAGAGGTTAGGGGAATCATAAATGCAAGCTAGCTACATGCTAGCCATAAGGAGCGCGAAGGTCAGTACTGTTTCCCGCTCTGGGATTACCATGTCCCATCAGGCACCTCAGCAATCTGATCTAGTTGCTATCAGAAAAGTCAATATTTGCATTTTGTTGAATATGCATGCCCACCGGTGTTTGGGAAAAGGGCTATTTGGTATCTGTGCTTGTACGATTATCTTGTTTGCATTCATAAGATACTATCTGCAAATCCTCTAATGATTCAAAGACAATGCTGTATGGAGTTATTTCATTATTAGGATTAATTCTTTGCTATTCTAAATTAAACAGGCTTAGAATTTGATGATCTTTAATTTCAGCTAGGGTACTGGAAGGACAACTTGAAGAAAAATTTCAAAAAATACTTTCATTCGTAGAATGTTAAGTGCACACAGAGAAGCTATTTTAGTTCATGGTATGTTTGTGTATCACTTTGTTAAGAACTCATGTATCACAGTGGTTACTGAGAAACCTTAGTTTACCTGCAAACAGTAGTGCAAAATAGATTGCTGATTTTTAAATGGTCTAAAAAATATCTAATCAACAGAATTTTAATGAAAACTAACTTGAATTTGAGGATTTTTTAACTGGTGTGCAACCATGTTTTGCAAGCCATAGAGTCAAAATGTGTTCTGTATGGGCAGAATCTTGTTCACATACGTTGAGGCTGGTTGACTTCAGTGAGCTTCTGCAGGTGTGCTGGATTTTGACTGCAGACAGAGCCTTAGATCAGACCACGTTGTTCTGAAAGCTTTTGTAATGCAGACAAAAATCCTTTTCAGAGATCCGTGAAAGTATCTCAGCAAGACATTTCCAGAATTGCTCCCTTACGCTTTGGAAAATACCGGGTAGAGGTCAGACATTTAAAAATTTGTAGCTCTTTTCAGATTGATTCAGTTCATGAAAATGCTCTGGCTTTCCATATACCGCTTATACAGACTGTCATAAGACATTATGAAGCCACTTGCCAATAGTGTGACTTTGCATAGAAAAGTTCTACATTCATTGATTAAGTTGAGGTAGAAAAGTCGGGCTGTGGTTAGCACAGAAATAGGCGCCAATAGTATCCTGTCATCTTCCAGCAACGGCTGGAAACAATGCATTTCAAAGTTTTCTTTTGAAATGAATACCTATCTGTTAAACATAATTTTGACTGGGAAATTTAATCATGCCTTGTGTCATCCAAGATGGCATCTGTAGGAGACAGAGCTGGACGTCAGAGTAACCAGTGAAGTGTTTTAAGATACTAAGAGAAAGAGCTGAGCACTTCTGGCACCATTCTCAAAATAAGAGAGAAGATCTGGACAGCAGTGAACCAATTTCGTTATTTGTGCTTTAATTTTTCCTTGATGTTAGACTCAGGACTTGTGAGCTCTAGTAAGCTTTACATTGGCTCTGCGAATCACATCATGCAGACAAAGAAAGCTGACAGACTCATCGCTTTTTGCTCTGTCCTGATGTTTTGTAACTTGACACGGTGACACTACTTAGAGAAAAATTAGAAGATTTTCCACTAAACAAATAGACGGAGGGGAAAGCTTTTCTACAAATCTGTGAACAGGAGATCCTAGGGGCTAAATATGTTGTTATTTTCTAAATAAAAAATAAACAGCAGCAGTTTATCAGCCACAAAATACAACAGCAGAAGCTGCAAGGATAACGTGAAATTTAAAACTGTCTATAGGATGTACGTCCTCTGATTTGAAGGAGTGCTCATGTCACGTTAGTATTTGCTTTTGTCAAAGTTATGGAGCATACGTGTAATCCAGCCAGCTACTGAAAATGACCTTTATTTGCAGTATCTGTGTGCCCTCAGTTATTGGTAGCTCTTTTTTTTTCCCCCAAGAGCTCTGCCCGATTGGGTAGGCCTTTCAGAAGTGGGAACTGAAATCCATATTACATCAAGTGAATTTCTTAGAGCCACGCGAAGCCTGTGGTGAAATGCCTGAGAGGCAGACCCCTGCCTGTTCCGCCTGGGAGTCTGCCCAGTCTTTCCACGCAGATATACGATCGAGGGCTTGAAATATGCATTGTATTTATTTAAATGACGATGGTTATGCATGGATTTCTGAAACTTGGTCATGTCATGCGTAAAACAGAAACTGAAAGCCAGTTTCAGAATGGAAGAATCAGAATTTTACATGTGTAGAATTCTTCCACTCATCTTTTAAAGGCACTAAGAAATGCCTTAGTTTTGGTATATTCCTTTTCATTATTATTTTCTCACTACTAAATATTCCATAGTTCCATTTTTTTGTTTCTATGCAGGTTTTTCTTTGGTTGGTTTTGTTTTGTTTTCCTGAGAGAAGGAGAACGGGGTATGTCTTGCTCCTTTTTTTGTTCACCTTTTCTATTTTGAAATGTTTTTCTGGAGCTGCAAAGAATGTCATCTTGAAGAATATCAAACTGACTTTTTGGCTGTTGGGCCGAAACGTATGGCTAGCCCTATACTAAATAAATAAGCAGCAAGTGATAAATAATGGAGTAGTCATTTGATTCTACTAAATAATGAAATTCATATAATGAAAAAAATAAACCATTCCATTTTACGTTATCTGAAAAATTGATAACTAGTTTGTGGTTTCTACATTATTCAGATAACAAGAAAATGTACAATACCTTTGGATCTGCTCCTTCCCTTCAGTGATACAACTATGAGGCTTAGCAGAATATGTATTATCTACTTATTTCTAAAAGCAGAAATATTTATGTTACAAAACAGATATTTGAAAAATCAAAATATATATTTTTTGGCCCTCAGCAGAGTAACAGTCTTTGATTACAGTCTAAATGACAGTTTAAATAGTCGCTGGTATTTCTTCAAAAATATGAACGTAGTAGCTAATTGCTTGGTACTAAAACTATGTTTGCTGTTTGTATTTTAATATGAGAGCTGCAGCTAACAGGTGGTTGAACATTGCTTACTTTTTCATTAATAATTAATGTCTACAAAATCAGTGCTACCTTGATTGCAGTTTGCACATATCACCAACAGAGAGCCATGTGCTTGGCATGCAAATTTACACATAAACGTCTTAAGCAGATATCAAATGCTAGACTTTCTCTTTTATAGTAATTGTGTTTAAGATAATGTGTTTGCTGTGTGTGCTTTAGTTGCGAATTTCAAGATGTGCTGGAATTTTAACTGAGCTTTTGCAGTGTGTTATCCTACTGAACAGATTTGGTATAAAATATGCAGTGCAGCAAAGATGCATTATGTACTTCTGTTCACATTTCTTTTTTTTTTTTTCCTTTTAGAACCTCAAAAGTAAGTTTATTGCCAAAATGGTTTGATCTAAATGGCACAAAAAAATTCTGAATGAACCTATGAGATAAAAACTGTAACACTTCTGCATTTTTGACAGTTGTTTTTTTCCTATACAAAGCAATAATTTTACTCAACTTAAAATATAAGGAAAAATTAACATAAAAGAAAATTGGTCTACTGCAGTGAAGACCATGTACTATAAGAAATGCAAAACCTCATGTTTATATGCCAGTCAAGCAAACCTTATTTTCCTTTCTTTTTCTTCATTTCTCTTTTCTTTAATATCTTAAAGTTTTGAGCAGTGCTGTGAAAATTGTTAAAAATAATTTATTAAAACCAGCAAATCCAAGCAACCGTTTGGTTTTGAATACCACAAAATAAAGCTAGAAAACTTTTTTCTTTTTCTTTTTTTTTAAGTTTAAAAACCTGTTGAATAACAATATAAATGTTTGAAAAGATGTTTAAGTTAAGGAAATTATGCATTGGAATGTTTTAATTATTTTAATTTCATTTTCCAAGCTTATTTTTTGGACAGATAAATTCTATATTGCATATAATCACTTTGTTTCACCATTAAGGGAGTGGGAAACTTTTGAAGAGAAATTAGAATTTTTGGTATGCTAAATGATTTGTGAACTTAACACCTTTGTTGACGTTGCTGAAAAAATTGTTATGTACTGTCTCATGCTTTTGATGCACTGCTACAAATCAAAAAGATACTAAATGACAGGGGAACATTTTTTTCACTCCAGACAACAATATGATTTTTAACAGAGGGGGGAAAGTGGGAGATATCACTTAGATTCCTATGCAAGCTTTCTGAGTAAAACTTCAGTGCATATAGGTTTTCAGGTATCTACATAAGAGTATTTTTTTAGGTTGCACTTTCAAACTTCACGTTTATATTCTTTGTATATTAACCCTATGCAGAATAAGAAAGTATCTTCCTATGCTGCAACATTTCAAAAGCAAAAATTAAGATCTAGAGGAAAAAAAAGTCATTATTTTAATGCGATATATATATTTGATGAAATATCATTCCAAAATTCTTTTCCACAGATATTTTCCAAGAAAAGTTAGAATTTTCCTGGGAAAAAAAAATAAATTTACCAATGGTTCCCAATGAAATTTTAATCTGTAACACTCAATTTTTGTAATCTTCTCTGTAACAGCCCTGAGCAAATAATCTGGTTTAGATATATTTTGCTGCCTTGTGTAGTGTAACTTTTCAATGGCTTCCAGAAAATATCTAAGATCTCAAAAGCTGTATTATCCATGAGCTGAGAATGTGTGTATAGAAATTATGGTACTTAATTGCTGCAGAGTATAATATGCAGTATAGTTTTATTTATATTTCTCTTAAAATAAAACTTGACTTATGAATTACTGAAAATTACAATAGGAGGGCAAATAGTCGTTACAATTATTTTTGGGATCCCTGGAAAAATATTCATCTTTGTCAATACAATAGTTGTTTGAGTGAAAATCTTTTTGGGTAGGGAGGACTTGAAATATTATCTCATTGACTTATCATGTCAAAATATAGCAGCCAGTTTAGGAACACCAGTGAGAGACCAAAGATATCTGATAGCATAAAACATCTGTGAGATAGAAGAAAGCCTGTGAGAATTGTAAGCCATCTGCAGATAAGTAAAATCTGAATCTGAATGCATATCAAAGATGAAACCAGTTGGATAAGTTTGACTTTATGGTTGTAATTAAAAATTAGATAAAGATATGTTTGTAGTGACCTGGTTCTATAGTCTGGCAAGAAACACATAAATGAGAGCCTATAAATGTTATCTGTTGACAGCTGTCAGATAGAAGGCAACTTAACCTTAATGCAAAAAAAAAAAAATAAATCTAACTAGTGTTACAAAACATGCATTTTTTTTATAGGTGAAATTAGTTTGTTAGCTAGTCCCGTGTCGATTAATGGAGCTTCTGCTAGCATAGAATCTAGAAGAGGAAATTAATTGAATAATAAGCTGCTCTAAGTTCGCAACCATAGTGTGCAGCTGCAGCGGGTAAAGGGAAGATTCTGGAAAAGGGTATGAACCCTAAATGTTAGGTTTTGAGTAGCTTACTCAGAATGACTTGCCACCTTGTCACTTAATTTTCTTTTTTTCCCCTCTAAACTCTGGGCAAGACTCACTTTCTGAAATGAAGATTATGCTCCCATTTTGTCATGTAGAGGTTAATATGCTCTTCTAGGATGTGAAAGATCTGAATATGAGTCAGATCCTACTGAATTGCTGTGACGATTCTGATTTTACTGTTGAAATTAGGCCATAATACAGCTCAGAAAGATGGGCAAGACTGTAAGTATGACAGAATTTGACCCTATAGGTTAGCAGATATTTTGATTGTTTTAATTCAACCTTAGGTGACTGTTATTTGTCAATGAGGTCTGATCAGAAATTATTCTAAGGATTACGGTGCTGAATTCATGAAGCAGCTGCAGATATTTTGTGTTTTAGTGGCTGTCATCCTTTAATCTTAAAAAATTCCATGAAAGAGCATAGAAAATTTTTAGGCAGCATAACGATCACTGTTTCTGACTATCCTGAGCTTCCTTCCTACACATGAAGTACTGTAATTCATGTAATTCCTCTGGTCGAATATGCTTTTTCTTGAATGTTCATCTGGCCGAAGCAAGTGCTATCTGTGGCTATAGGATTCCACATACATCTCTGTATTGAAGATTCCTGCATGTATCGGTTGTCTAACTATAGATATTAAAGTCCAGTAGCCTAAAATGCAGAAATTAGTGTTAGCCCACTCAGTACACTTCTGTAGCTAGTTCATACTCCAAGAGTTCTACTAAAGTTACAGACTTTCTGTGTCTTTATTTTTGGCACTAAATGACAGTACATATTGTGTAGCACATCAACCCTGGTTAGATTTTCATGGAGAAATCATGTATCTCTGGAAAAATAATACACCTGCACAGACCTTGCTTGTCCTTCTTTAATGTCATCAAGAGTTTTAATCTGAGAGTCTCTTCTGTATTTTTTTCTGTCAGCTTTTCTCATGGTAGCTCCTTATCCTAGAATATACAAAAAAAAAACCCTCCTGACTTTTAAACCCTAGGTGAATCACAAGTCTCATTCTTCTGTGCCTAGCAGATATTTTGCTGATTTGGTAGCAGAATTTTGAACTGAAGAGCTAGCTCCCGTATGAGATTACATTTGTAATCCTTGCTTACATTAAAGGAGTCCAGACTTTTGTCTCAGAGGAAACCATTAAAATATTTGCAAGCCACTAATCTGTTCAGGGATTTTCTGTTGTTTATCTAGGGCAAGTCTACTGGCTAGTGATTCTTGTTTAGTATTTCCTTTTCTGGAGGAAACATAGTTAAGGTAAGAAGGACAAAAATAGTATACAATATAGAAATTAATAATAAAAATACAAACTATCATGAATTCATGGACATAGAGTCTAAAGTTGGTGTGGTCACATGTTTATCATTCAAAAGTAAAACAAATATCAAAAAGCAATTTTAAACAATCTAACTTTGATCATGGAGAAGACATCTCTAGTTTCTTAAAATTGTCTTGCTTGACTCATCCGGACATGGTTGAAATTTCTAATTACAAGAGAAAATGTCTGTGCTATTGATAAACATTTATATTACAGTGTAAGATGCCTGTGAATGGAAAAAGGTTATATTATTTGGTGACATTATTTGCAAGTTTGCATGGGAATCACTAATTTTCACTTGAGAGAATTGTTGGAAATTTAGGAAGATGGACAGCAGACACTAAAAAACTTAAGTAATCAAGACTACATGCTAAAGGTATTATGTTTACACTGAATTGTGTGTCATCTACAGAATTTGCAAAACAAAAACTAGATTTATGCCAATATGCAGGAAGATTATTGTGTTCATATTGAGGTTGCCTAACATGACAAACAACCTTCAACTTGAATTGAAGAAATAAATCTCGTATTTGCTTATTTTTCATTTCAGTAGTAGAAATCTACTTCATTTTTTCTGTTGTTCTGGGACATGGCACTCTATCACAAAGAAGAGAGGAAATTTTTGTGTCTCCCCAAACCATGTAAGCTTAAAACTGTAATTCTACGTGGAAGTTAATAGAACTCATGCAGGTCGCAGTTCAGTTTCTGATGTGAACTTCTCTATTAACAATTGGGCAACACCAGTCTCTATCAGACTCTCTCTTTCAGAGTTTAGTTCTGTGTATATACTGCATTTATATACCAAAATCAACAAAAAAGGCACAACAGGCAATTGCAACCCAGAACAGACATAGGGGAGGAAAGACTGAGAAGACGAAAAGAATGATCCCAGCAACAGTCATGACATAGACACAAAGCAGTGCCAAGAACCTAATAATAAGACATTTATATTTTGAATGTTTGCGTTCCTTCTCAAGGGTTCCAGAATGTTACTACATTCCTAACAATTTATCATTATGTTCTTGGCTTTAGGAAGAGAGCTATAAGAATTGAAAAACAATTCTTTTCAGATGTTTGTAGCATATGTTGGAGTAGTGAATATGGAGCATATCGATACAATGGAGAGTATGCTCCCATCTGCTTAATTCTGGTCAACATTATCTCTACACCTTGAATGTATTTCTACTCAGTTTTAAAAAAATATGCAAGCAAAACCAGAACACCACCACAGTTTGAATTAACTGTGTCTGCAAGGTTTAGAGACGATGGCAGAAATGCAACAAAAGTCACCAGCCTTCAAGCCCAGTGTATCATATCTTAGACAACATGGTTTCTGAAATATATCTACATTTAGAGGTAACAGAATTTTTAGTAGTACAAAAAACAGTGGGAAAACTTGAAGATCTGAAAACAGTGTTTCCCTTTTCTTTACCAAACTCATTTTACATTATTTCTTGAAGCTAAAATAGGATTGGATATTATGCAAATAAGAACAGCTTTCATTTCACTAGTTAATGTGTGTGTTTATATGGTACTAATTCCCTTTTTTCTGGGAGCTGGTCACATTATCCACCACAACAGGAAACAAATTTTCTGTGCCATATTTTGTATTCAATAGGAATTTTGTGCCATATCTGCTATACTAGCAGTCACTTTACTTCCATCCCCCATCTATCTGTACTGTCTATAGAATACAAAACTCTTTGATAGGTATATTCTTTGAGTATTGATGCTGTTTTTTTCTTTATAAAAGGTTTTTCTTTGTATTTTTTTTTCCTGAGTGAAAGATGGTGAAAATGCAAGTAAACTGTATCATGAAAAGTACATATGTTTAAAACTAAATGAGACAAAGCCACAGAAGCAGACAAATTACATTTTCACATTATCTCCGTACTGCAGAAAAATTTTAGGTTTATGTAAACATCCCCAAAGCTTGAGAACTGAAGTTTGCCTAATACACACTGGGATTTCTTGAGGTGAGTCTTCAACATACAGCATGAGTTCAGTATTCCTAGTTAAGGCATTTTTAATCGGAAAGTGTGACCTAACACAGGAAATGTTCTGAAATCCATTGAGCCTTTGTAGTAGTAGTTCCAAGGTACCATAGAGCAAGAATGTATGATTATTAGGAACAAAAAGAGCTTATATTCCTCAGTAACACCACTATTGTAGTGTTGATGACGATGTACTCAAAGTATACAATGCACTCTTGTGCCTCTCACAGCTATAGGCAGCAGTCTGAAAAGTCTGGCTGATACCAAATTCTCTAGGCTCTACAACAAAGAAAATGTAAAGAGACAAATGAGGAAACACAGAGGGACTTGTGTTCTTTCACCTTTCTGAAACAATATTTTACCTGTAACCTCCCTGTGTTCTGTCATGGACTCTAATAACTCTGGATTTGCTCCTGTGGTCTGTAAGTAAGTAGGATGCCAATTCCATTATGATTATAGAGCAGAGATACACCTCTAAGCCTGGTTATGATGGGATCACAGAGAAAAAAGAACACTCCTAACCCTGAAGAGAAACTACAAAGACTGGAAAGGGTTTTATGTTGGTGTCCTGAGAAAACTGAAGATCAGATGGAGGCGATTTCAGGCTGACACATGACTTTTAGTACAGCTTTCAGCAATAATCAGTTTTTCAGTGGTTGATTTCACAATTGATACTTTAAAAAATGTAATCTACCTTAAATACTGAAGGACAAATTTAGCCTATCTGCAATTTCAGGCTTGAAAAGTTTTATGTCAGTGTTTAGAACGTGAACTCTTCGTGTTCTTCTACTGCATTGCCCACAGGTTACTCCAAAGCACTTGGGTCCCTCCCTGCCATCCCTTTCAAAAGAACAAGTTGTAGTTTGTATATTTTAAAGGGATCAGGAATCATACTTAAAATACATCGATTTTAAATAGCAGCAGGCTTATGAAGTTTTATTTCTATTGCAGATAAGATTTAAGTTTTACATCATGCCTACGGAAAAAAAAAGTAGTGGAAAGGGGCTACGTATTTCTCCATAATAAAACGACATGAACGTTGCCACAGAAGCCATCTGTGATTCAAGTACAAGTTACAGATAGAAATGAATTTTAAGAGGATTTTATATGATTGTATGATTGTAGCCCTGACCTTTCCACAATTTCAGTGATACACAGATAAATGTCCTGTACAATTTTTTAGAAAATTTCAGAGTTTGTTTTTGATATGGAACTTAGGGCTGTTTAAAAGATGCTGCAGGTGATTAACCTTTGAGGGAAATGACAAGCAAAATGATGCACTAGTGAATACAACTAGTAATGAAATAGGCAAACAAATCCAGTGACAATGCTAAAGTGAACTCACCTTGCATTCATAAGATGATGACTGCCCTTGATGACTATAGTGAAACTATTTACCAGCATTAGGCATGTGTTTACTTATGAGAGGTCTTATAGACCTAGCACAAGGAGTTTAACTGCTGGATCAATTTTGGGTAGCATTAAAAACTTTGTGAAACCCTTTCTCTCTTTAATAAAGCTCCACCTCATAGAGGTTGTTTTTTTTGCCTTAATAATCAGCTCTGTCCAAAAGTGAATTAGCTGCTTCCTAGTCAGTACATCATTAACTACTTATTAGCTACCTGAGGATTCCTTATATTTTTCTTTTTCTTCCTTTGTAGTCTGGCTCCTTTAAAAAAATGAAGCTTATGGAATAATCTTTTTTTTTCTCTTCTGTCAGTCCCCTCATAGTAACTTTAATAATAAGCTCATGGGTCTACTGTGAAAGAGGAGAAAATTTGGGGGCAAGGAGAGTAAAGAGAAAAGGCAGAGCTGAAAGACAGAAGACAAAAATCTGTGAGAAACCAAGTTTTGTTAGGCTGATGGCTCACAGAGCAATCTATATCCTTTATTTGTAATTCTTACTGGATATTGCCAAATGATTGTCATTTTATCAATAAGGAGCCAATATAAGTTCATAAAAGAGATGAAAAAGGCAAAATGGATCATAACTTTAATTTTTCTGCAAAGGGAGGACTGAGTGCCTTCCACAGAGTACACCTCAGATGTGGTGTAGGTAGTACTCAGGATTTAAACAGAAAAGCGTCTGAAACATTGCATCTTGATCCTTATGTAAGCATATATATATTCATATTCATTTTTGTCCATATATCTCAGGGCTGAATCATGTGGGCTTTGAACACCTGATTCAAATCAGTCATTAGCCATCAGCAGGTAACATGCCTGTCTTGCCTCTGTGGCTTCCACATCTTCCTCGGAGGAAGGGATAGCCTACATGGACAGTTTGCTGTTGATGTACAAAGTGGTGTGAACTGCTTTTTTTTACTGTAATGACCAAGAGAGTGCCTAGCGTTTGGAGAACTAAGTTGCTATTATCATGGCTTAAATCTGCCTTCTGACTGATTTGTATTAAATTAAGTTCGGCTATCTTAAATAAATTTTACAGAAAGTCACCCAGTATCAGTTTGCATATGGTGCTATTGTAACAACACTACATTGTTTATGGAGCATCAGTATTATTCTGTGGTGTTAATATGTTGTTTATGGGAGCATTGCTGTGTAATGACAGCTACAGTGGTACAGTATTCTGTGGGAGAACTAAGTTATTAAGATTCCTTCTTCTTACCTTTACTAGAATTCAACAAATGAATATGAAAATTATCTTGGGGTGGGGGAGGATTTTTTTGCACTTTTTAAAAAATTTAACTTCGAAGGAATAGCAGGAGCCATTCAGATGTGATTACTTAAAGCTGGAGTAGTAGAAATGAGAAAAAATGAAAAGAAAGAAGTGCTAGGTTCTGTACTTTAGGAGTAATGAGACAAAATTCTGTTCTAAAGTATTGCGACTGACAGCAGAGAAGAGAGATGTGCGTGTGTATTAGTGCAGAATGAGCAGTATTCATCATTTTCCTTTTCTGAAATGACACTAGAAAGAATACTCATTTCACTGCAAGAGGATGGAAGAGATGAGGGCTCTGAACAGATTATAAGACTCCTGTACTGTGTCATCTGTTGTCAGATTTTTATATAGTTAAAGCTTAACCCTAGGTGTACCCTCTGTAAAGAAGCTTTATACTACTGAGTACCATTAATGTGAATAGTATTAATGGAAAGCAAGCTGTGAAGGGAGCAGGAATTGCTTTCCACTACAGAAACTGACTGTGCTATTTCAGAGATATATGGAGAAAACTTTCTCAATATGGGGAAAATCGAAAGTATACTCAAGCTTGGACAAATTTTCGACTGAAGTTGCTGCTCCTCTTTTGTTTCAGAAATAAATCAAAATTCCATGGTGACAGTGAATTGAGACTTCTCAGAATTTATTGTAATTTTTTCAGGGCTGAGGGACTTTTTACCCTCAGTAATTCCTACTGCCTTCAAGTATTTTAAATACGAGCTGCTTTAGTATCCTGTGCCCTCAGCAAAAATCAGACTACTGTCTATTACAGTCTCAACCCCTTTACCTGGTCCTTTTTTTTTCAAATGAATGTCTTCCATTGGAGAATTTTTTTCAATAAGTTTATATTTTCTAATAAAAAAAATATGTAACTGAAAAACATTAACCAATTTTGGCAAGAACAGTGTTTTCCAGTCAGCTTCATTTAATATGATGGCTTTTCTCACAGTATCCTTAGCATCAAAATGCTTACTAGTGTATTTTAAACTCTTCTGTGACCCTGAAGTATGTTGAATAGTAAATAAAGGAGCTGAGATGACTTTCACTGTATTTTGTGATTTTATCACATGCTGGAAAATGTGGTGAGCGTTGACAGTCTGAAGTTAAAGTCCTCTCTAGCACAAAACTGTATTTATACATATTTGTTCACCAGGATTCTTTATTCTTTATCATTTTAGGTAATTTCTTTTTGATTTTATAAAGTACTTAAGCATAAAAGATCATAATGATTTTTCCAATGTTCTTTATCAGAGTCACTATCAACAGGAACAACTGATTTTTGAACACAGAGATTTGGTTATTCCTTCACGTTGCTAAGTGCATCATATTTCTTCAGTACAAGTTCCATTTTTATTTAGTGGAATCACTCTCTATATATTATAGAGACTAGATTGATAAGAATCCTAACAAACACAGCATGAGAACAACTGCAGTAGTGTAACATATGATTTACCTGACGGGTCTACTTTCTCTAATAAAATATTTAGCTTTTAGCTTTTAATATTAAGGATATACTTGAGCCTTTTTAAATAACATGCTAAACTCTTCCTCACCTTTGGGGGTACTTTTCTCTTTAGATCAGCTGCTTCTACTCTTTTTTTCATGTTGAGCAGTTGCTTATTTTATTAGCAACTACTCTAAAATTTACCTCATGCATAGCATTATTCACAGGGCTAGCTAGCATGTATGATGAAGCACGGCAAATGAATCCAATACCTGGTAGATAACTGACAATGATTTTACTTTGGTTTTAGTCTTGAAATATTAGTAGCTTTTGACATTTTACTCTCTTGAAGACAACGTAAAAGATGCTATTATTTAGAGATTGGATTTGCCAGACGAATATGTCAACTAATAAAAGTTGGTGAAATGTGGTGTTTCCTCCCTTTGGGTTTAAACAAGAATCTATGAGAATATGTCAAGTCCTGACAAAAAAAACTCTGGACTTAATAATGTGGAGTAGACCCTACTGTGCACAAGAAGAATTTAGATATTACTACATTTGTTTGGGGTTTTTGATGCTAAAATATCAAATGACTTTTTTTTTTTCTAGTTTTGTTACATTACATATATACAGCAGCATTTTATATCCAAGCACAAAGTACTGGACTTCAGGACAGATTAATCCAAAATTTGAAAAGATTTTCAATCAATCTGTGTAATGACAGAGTACTATTTAATTTGAAGGTCCTTTGATATGCCCAGGAGACCATTTGTGTCAAGTTACTCTAATACTTTGATTTCAGAATGGTGATTTAATTAGGATGATCTTTTGATCAAAATTTGAATGCTATGGGTGAAAAGAAAACGGGCAGCAGGAAGATGTGTAGTGGTCGATGCATCCTCCTTTTGCACAGTCCTGGTATCTCACACAAGAGATTTTTCTGGAGGAATGTTGGCAACTGACTGACCTTTCTGCTTGAACTGGAATATATGAGCAATGGCACCTTCTCCCCATAGCTGTGCCCCTTTGTCAGTAACAAGGATCCCTGCTTCTGTGAACTCTGCTCACTAGCTTTTTGAAGGGCTCTTTGTGTTCTGTGTCTTTACAATTGCCTAAGCTCTTAGGAAAAAAGGCAGCTCACTATTTAATGATCGATATTTTCTTCTTCACCTGTGTTAACTGTTGACATCAGGGTGGTCTGGATGGTGTTTTGTAGTTTAACTTTTGATCCCTCAGAAATATTCTACTTTAAAAAGAAAGAAACTGAATCACAGATTGCAACTTGATCATGTTAATGCACAGTTTTGCAATGGAGTTTTGTAAAAGGAAATAGTAATTTCTGTTAAGCTTGAATCTGTTTCCTGTCCTCAATGAACAGAGACTGTTTGACTTGTCTACAGATCATTGGAAGCCCATTCTGAAGCTAGTCTTCTTTGAAACGAAGCCATAAGCATTCTAGTTTGTATATACATCACTTTTTAATTTGTAGAGTTGTGATATAGTCAATTTCTCCTCTCTATATAATTATTATGTATATGATGTTTACGAACTATGCGTTTCTCGCACAGTGGCAATATAAAACGCACTCCAAAAGTCATCTAACCATGCATTGTTTGTAAGATGTAAGTCAGAATTCTTGGCCTAGGTAGACCAAAATAGAAGGATGACTTTCTGTCGCAACTTCCAGCATCACATAGTGATGGACTTCATTATTGCACTACCAGAAATGCAAGAAGAAACACAGAATAACAAAGCTGCCTGCCAAAGTTTTTTGCTTTAAGCAAGTTTTAAGTGACTAAGCAAAAAGGTGTAGGTGTTTGTGAATTGTGAATCTCAGAAAGAGGGCAGTTTCCTTCCTCTCTCAATGGAACAAAGGAGAAGATAATAGAAAGGAAATAAGCTTTTTGGCAGGAAGGAGCAGGAAATGCTTTACTGGAACACCTTATATCCCCAAAACAGCCACTAGCTATTTTTTCAACTATAAGGATGGCTGAGAGTCACAGCAACAAATCAGCTTTTTCTTGAGAAGCGGGAGGGAAGTATTTTTTTTTTTTTTACCCAGCTATACTTCCATTTTACTTTCCAGAAAGGATATTAGTATTAGGAAAAGCTATCAAAGATTTCGAGGATAACACCTCTCTCTTTAAAACACGGAGAAGAATGCAAGTTTCCTTTGCTCTTCATGTCTCCTTGTTTACACACAAACTATGTGAATTACACTATAGAATTGTTGACAAATAGCTGTCAAAAACAGCTCTTTTCACCTCACATTTTACTTTCCTTTGTTGTTTTCCCTTCTTCAGAATTACATGCATTACTGTATCTCTTGTATTCAGAACATGGTAGTGCATGTCAGTATTCTGTAAATTCAGTTGTGTAATAGCTTGGAACTCACAGTTTATAAAATAGGTGAATATGTATACTAATATATGAGTCTAAGAGTTATTTGCCTGGCGATAGATGTTATCGGACTTATTAATAAAATGCATTGTTCAGTTTAGCCTCAGATTTTGTTGATATTTATTTTTGAAAGACTCTGTCCGCACTAGAATGAAAAGAAATTGTTTTTAACGCTATATGAGTTGATTTTACGAGGTGTTATATAAGACAAATTATGCATTATTTCATGCACGCTTGTAATGCTGTCTTTTTAAAGAGTAGATTTCACTTTCTATTTCATTTCATTTAGTTTCATAGTTTTATTTAACACTTGAATCATCCTGGCCTTTGGGTTGTGGATATTCTGTTTCCTACTTCAGCTTAGGGTTTATAGACCCTCCCATTTCTTCACATGCCTTCAACATTTGGCTTTTCTTCTTTGTTTTTGCATTGACTGTTCTTCAGGAAAGCTCCATTTTCAATTAGATTGTTTCAGAATGGTTCAACAACAATAACAAAAATAAACACTGAGTTTCTTTAGATAACTCTTTATTTTCTAATGTTCCTCTTATTCTAAGGGGGATGTAGAAGTGATAGTCTTTCTTCACATTCCCATCCTTGTCACTAGTAGTTGTTTTTTTTAACAACTGCCACGCTTGAGGGAATTCGTCTTGCTCACAAAATTTTATAATCTCAAGAAACAATTTCTACTTCTATCTCCAAGTCTCTTATGATTGCTTTTTTTCTACCTGGAGTAGAAACTCAGACTATTCAAGACCCAGAATTTACACCTGACTGAATTAATGCAAAATTGGATTCTCTTGGAAAATATTAGGAAAGTTAGGACAGGTAAGAAACATAACCATGGAAAATAAGGCTCTTGTGGAGAAGCAATAAAGCAACACACACATCCTTGCATTAATTTACATTGCAAAATTGAATTTTGGTTTTCGGTACTGAGGAAGATAAAGCCTGCAGGTCAATACAAGGCTTCTGTGTTTTATTTTGTTTTGCAAAACAGTTGCCTTATTTAGTTCCCTCATTTTCTTAGAGTGATCTGAAGCTGAATTATTTTCCGCATGATCACCGAATGCTTAATTTAAGTCCATCCAGAACTTTTGAACATCACAAACCAAAGCGGGGAGTTCAGTAGAACTCAGACAGATAAATGTTTCAAATTAAAGCAGGTTAAAATACGAATGGTTGTTGTTTTGGTCTTCAATTTTTTTTTCTTCTTTTGGTAGAAGTTATTAGCAATGGAATGGTACATCATATGAATAGGAGGATATTCTTTCCACTGGAAAACATCTCAACTTGCTATTGAAAGCAAGTCATGGTGGACGTGTAGATTATTAACACATTTGAGAGCTTAACACAGACATGCCTTTTTTTTTAAATGCTTTGGCTGAACCAAATAAACAAAAGGAACTAGATCTTTCATTATTTCTTTAGCTGTTTTGTGTATTTCCTTAGATGTGAACTTAGGAACTAAAATTACGTGCTTATGATGTTTCACATTATTTTTTTTTCTGTCGTTGTATCTTCCATAAAACTCAAGTTCAGTCATGACAAATTGGTTTTCAAAGGATTACAGTGACTGTTTTTTTCAAGCTGATGGCTGTTCCCCGAGAAGCTTGAACTGCAGTGAAGGCTCTTACTCCCTCCTACAAACTGGAATAAAGAACGTAAACTTAAGGTAGCCAGAATGATCTTGAGGTTCAGAAGTGAGAACTAGGAGTATGTGCCCTTGCTGTTGATTATTAGATTCTAGGGACTGAATTGAAAATTGGGGAAAAAAAGTAATACTTTGTTCATCTGCTGTTTCTTGTGGGGTGTTTTGTCTTAAAAAGGGGTCTGTTAGATATCGTTATGAGATTGCACATTTTACAGGCAAAAGCACTAAATAATATCTGAGAAACTCTCATGAGAGATTTTTCCTTTTTATTAAAACACAATAATAAAAATTAGGGTTAGAAGAAACACTCTACTAAAACACTTTTTGTCAGTTGTTTTGGGGTTTTTTTATATATTTATATATTTGTTCGGTATGGACTTAGCTCTCTCTCAGTACTGTTTTAAAAAAGATGCTGTTCACCACACATGAATTCAATGCAGAACACAGCTCGTTCACTCTACTTTCATATCAGTGTAGATCCAATAATCTAGAGAGGGTCACTCATGAGCTGTCTGTTAATATCTGTACTTTAAAATGATATTTCCTTGATTTCAGTAAACAGTAATTGGTAGAGGTACAAGTACCACACAACATGACTTCTCATTTTTACAGTCCTGAAGTGAAGCAAATGCTAAACTAAAATGATAAATAGTCCATTTATAGGAAAAAAGACCCAAACAAACCAAACAAAACCCAGACCTTGAAAGTCTGCCAAGTTTAGTCATTAGCATTTGGTATGCTTTCTGTGTTAGCTGCAGGAATCAGATGGTACCAACATAACTTCAGATGGTGCACTTAACACTTTGCTCAATTATTTTGAATATTCTGATTTCATGTCTTTGTTCTTTGCATGCACATTGAATGTTCTGCTTAGCACTACATATACAAGTACTTTCTTCTAGTTGCAATTGTTCTATAAAAGCGTAAGCACAAAGACATGACATTTTTTTGGTAAATGGGCACATAAACGTTGCACTGTGCATGCGAGAAAGTCTCGAGAGCTCCACTGTATCTGTTAATGGCAATTTGTTTAATATTACAGCATTAAAGAGTTAAAAGCAATTGTGTTTGTGTCCAGCCATTAGTGGCTAGCTCACTAATGAAAATCAACATAAGTATGTTAAAATTTGTAAATTTTAATCAGGAAAACACATAAAACTTTTAAGACTTCAGAAATTAGTATGAGTCAAAGCATTTCAAATGTAATTCATTTTTAGCTTCATCAAGTATTTTTTCTCAGGAAAAACTTTTTGGAAGATTTTTTTTTTTTCCCCCAGTTATTTTTCCCCTTGGTTTTTTTTGGTTTTGTATAATGCTTATTAGTGAGATGGTAGTAATGAGAGAAAAGAGAGAATGTTAATTTTACAAGGTCTCAAGCTGTTGATATTATTGAATATCTGATTCTTATTCTTCAATATCAAAAGAAGATTAGCACAGAAAAACAGGAAAAGAGAAGGTTATCAAAGGCCGAAAACGCAGCTTCTGCCTTTGGGGAGGTTTCATTTGTACCTAGGGGCTACACAAAACAAGAATATGAACTTACGAGCTATTATCATACCTGACAAATTCCTGCAGTTGTTGGGGATTGTTTAGGGCAGGGCTTTCGGTCAAGGAGTCATAGCAGTGCTCATAGCAGGTAGAGTCATCCAGAGCAGACCAACCAGGCTCATAAAAGATAAGATGGTAAGAGACTATCCTCAAGGCGAAGTGAAAAACCAAGCCAGAAAAAAATCACTGTAGTGTTGATTTCAAGAAGAGTGTAAACTACTAACCAGTTCTTCAGATTAAAATAAAACCAAAGCAAAGCAAAACAAAAACCCTAGGCAAAAAGACCTTGTAACAGATCACTTTCTTCCGAACATACCGTTCATCAATAATTATGAAGTGCTCATACATTGGTTAAATGAAAGCTATCCTCCTCAACACTGCCTCCTGAGTTGGGCAGTGACTTATGATGCAGATTTAGAAATTCATATTCTCCATGGCCATGGATAGTCCCAACACCCCAGCATTGATCAGTTCAATCTAAGCTCTCTGTGTAAATGTGATATATCACGTAGACCTAGTCTGAATATTATTTTCCAGTTTATGTAGAATATGAGCATGTTCTTTGAGTTTAGATTTTGGGACCACAGATCACCACAAAGGCTGGAATAGCAGCAAGGTCTGAGTCACTTCCTGAGCAGTCCTACCTTAGATTTGTGATGTATGGAGCTTTAGAATAGATTATTTCTCAGAGAAGAAAGCTTTCCATTTCTTGTTTTGATGGAAAAATACAAGCTTAGGAAAACATGATGTGTTGGGGAAAGGTGCCAAAACATTTACTGGGATAGAGTTATTGCCTCCAAAATCAAACTTTTGGTCAATAACTTCACAATAACTTGCTTACAGCAGTGGAAAATCCAGGAAACCCAGAGTCAGAGTAACTATTTGATCAAAGATTCCTGCATCTTACATACTCACCAACAGAGTATTACAGGACTGACAGCTTCAACAGATCAAAATAATGAGATTATTCCCCAAATCTAGCTTTCAAAGGACTAAATTTATTTTAGTCATATTTTAATTTCTGAATACTTCTCTAACAACATGGATTTGATAAAAATAATTTTTAAACTGTCCTATGTTATACACATTAACCATGATATTATTTTGGAGAATGATACTTATGTTTGCACGTATTCTTTATACTATTGTACACACGTTCAGCAATTCTACACGTTTTCAGTACATAGCTAACATTTTAGGCTATTTAAATACATCTCTCAGACTTTATGTGCTCAGTGCCTGTCACATTTTACATCAACAATATTAAAAGAGTTCTGCAAGCAATGCGGATAGAAACTTGTGTGATAGAGTTATATTTAGAGTTATATTTAAACTGAGGAATTTAAACTGATCAAGTATGAGTGAGTGAGTTCAAGACACAAGGCAAGCACGTTCTTATCTATTTCAGCTGGCATCCCTGCCCCGAAAATCTTCAGGAGCTGTTTTACCATAGCACACAGGTTACAGGAGAGTGTGCCTCCCTCTATCTCTGAAAAAATCAGTTTGACTTGTCTGTGTTGCAGAAGCCACAGAATTTTGATGATTTTTTGTTGCCAAGTTAATCTGTGGTGCTCCAGTGGTGTTCGTGTCAGTGCAATATTACTGTCGAGTCTGTTGTCCACTCAGTTCCTTCAAGAAGGGAAACATGGGATGGAAAGGCATAGAATCCTTTTGGGGGTGAGGAAGAAATAAGTTGAGTTAAATACTTGCACGCTGTCATAGCATACATGCTCAGACAATATCACTCCACTCCAGTAAAGTTATGTTGAAAAAAATGAGGCCATATATATTTATGAATATTCTTTACACAGGCTATCAAATTCAGGTGGAAAATTAAGAATAACTATAAAAGAAATAAAAAGCATTCTTTCTAGGTCATAATCTTTCCGACTATTTTTCAAGAAAGGTATATTTGAGCTCCAGAGAGCTTTACACACAAATACATTATCCATCATTTTGCTGTTTTCTGGAAATTGCAGCACTAACAGAATTCTGTGAAATTTCTTTACAAATACGTGTGTAGCAATACTATTAAACTGCCTTTTAGCTCTGGTTGGACATTCAAAAAATGATGCAGATTAAATGCTGTATAAAGTAATGGATAGGTTTAAAGACACCATTAATAGCCAGTTTGTGCTAACCATCATGACTGGAAGTGCGCTGATGTCCAAATTCTTCAGAAATAGCTATAGCAATTTATGGAATAAACTGCTTTAAAAGAAGTGCATACCCATTCCTATTCCTATTTGTACTTTCCTTGTTTCTTCCTAGACTGTAGTATTATGCTACTTTATCTGCACACAAGATGAAATTAAGACAGTAAAATAGGCTCTGCCATGACTAAAAGTGTACGTAAGCATTAGATGAATGTTATATTACAGTGCAATAATAAAAAGAAAACAATACAGTTGTAATTCAGTTATGGTTGTGTGTAAGGATAAATGTATAGTGTAAAGGTATAACTGGCTTATGGAAAACCAAGCAAGTTAGCAGGGTCATTCCAGTAACTTTAAACTAATTAGTCAAGTCACGCAGATCTCAGTTAGATTTCTTTGCCAGTTTTCAAACTGTTGTAAATTGAAAGATAGCTGGTGGCCCTGAAGCACAGAGACAAAAATATTCTGCATTATAATTTCAGTCATTTAACTGACCTGTTTATGGTAAAAACAATTGTAAAAGTTTAGTTACAAAGGCATTGCAATTTAAATAGGATTTATGATGACATGTTTATTTCTGCTGCAATTATTAACTTAAGAGTTGCTAAGCATAAACGGGGTTTGTTGACCTGCAGTAACATTCAATTCAGTATAATGAATAACACAGCAATGTTTATTTCTCTAGTTATAAAAAGTAAATTTACATCTGGGAGTCTCATTTCATAATTTACTTGAAATCACTTAAGAAAGTATGATGTATAACAAACTATTTAGCTTTATTAATGTGTATGAAAATTAGCCTTCCTTTTGGAAATTACATATACAATGAGTGTTAGAAAAGGATTTTTGTTTTCATTCATTTGAAAAGTTTCCGCGCTTCAGTAGCTAAAGCAGTGAAACAATGGATGGTGATTTGGTAGCTGTGATTACCATAGTTTGCAGTTTAACTTTCTGCCATTTTCCAATGGGAAGAAATAGAGCAGCTGAACCAGAGGTGTGGCAGTTGTGAATCACTATAGATGTTCTTGCAGACAGTACTCTCTTGAACAGTAGTTTTAAAATGATCTTTATGTTTCTCTACAATTAATTCTGTAGCTTGTATTTCTTGAAATGCTTAATGATTAGCTACTCCTATAGCCCTAGATTAATTCACATGTAGCAATGTTAGTGGGTTCTATCAATTTGTAATATTATCCAAGAATGAAAATAAAATTTTTGCCATGTTTATAATAAAGGCAATTTGTCACTAGACAGAAGTTGTATCAGCTAATACAAACAGCATGACAGTTGGAATATCTGAATGGATGTTTTTTTTTCTTTCTGTTGAAAGCTGAATGCTTTCTCATTCATAAAGATACATATGCATTTTCTTATAAGATTGATTTTCCATGATGTAGGAGAGGACTGTTTGTATTTTTACTTTAGTTTGCTTTTACATATTTATTACTATTTCTACAAAGAATACCAGACTTATAAAATTAAAACTGCCTTACTATGGTTTAGCAGAAAAGCCATTCTTTAATCTTTTTTTTTAGGAATTATGTTTCACAAAAATATCGTTAGTTTAAGCATGGAAGTGGAAAAGTTTTTCAGTAGTCACATTGCTCAACTGAGTCATTTCACTATTCCATAAAATAAACTACTTTTGTATTTGTTTGAATGGATGTCTCTGTTTTAACAGATAATTTTTAATATTTCATGAGTATAAAGGCTCACAGATAGATGTAGACATAATTTTAAATGGACTGTTTACGTGGACTATTGCTTTTAGAAATTTTTCAAAAATTAATATTCTTATATGTCAAGATGAAGATTTTTGAGACTTCGCTTTTCCATGTATTTTTTGTTTCCATGGAACAATATTCTCTCCTAAAAGAGATCTGGAAAAGTATTTTGCCTTTTCATTTTAGTACAGTCTAGCTTTTAGGGTGTTGTTTGATAATTGGAGATATTTTGGGTTAACTCTAATTCCTTCAGAAAAAAAAACGCACAACTTTGTTGAATATATGAAACAGATAGGGTCAAACCTGCTCTGAAAAAAGAGGTGTATACACAGTGCATTTTGCTATGCATCACTTTTTAGCTAACTTAAAATAGCTGAATTAAGTCATGAAAGTTCAAGCCTATTTGAGATCATGATTTTCGTTTAACAAGGTCCAGAGGCAAATGGTATTGCTTCACCATGTATAAGTCTATTCTTTGTAATAACATCCTTTTTAAGACTCCTTTTTACTCTCTCTAAAACATCATTTTCAGGTATTGCATACCTTTTGGAATGACATTTACATTTGGTAGGGTTTGTTGGGTTTTTTTGTTTGGCTCTGGGTTTGTTTTCTTTCGGAAGTCCATACATGGGTCATTGGTGTCAAAGTTTGTTAGCTGAGTTAAGTGTCTTTGAGAACTATACTCTTTTGTTAAAAAAAAAAAAAGTAGATCAAGTCTTCTGTGTAACTGTGAACTTAGTTTTTCTTGTTCTTGCCAGGAAGAGGGTGACTCTTCCAGCAATATCCTATGCTGAAAAATACACAGCAATATTTTTTCATTATGTATTCTGCCTTAATCTGTTGCTAGAAATACTAAATGGCTAGAAATACCTCTGATTGTTCATCGACAGAATTCCATGTCTCTTTTGCATTTACCCTTACACAATATGTGAGAAACTTTATGAGATTTTTACAGTAAAAAAATCCCAACGCACTAATTCCCAGACAGGTGCTGTTGTTCTGCAACATCCTGAAATTAGCTGCTAAAGATGAATGGAAAATACTGATTATGCACTGCCCTGCTTATCTTTGTTGGGATTTTAGAATCTTGCATCTTGGTCAATGGCTCAATGTCCAGGTGGAGATCGGTGATAAGTGGTGTCCCTTAGGAGTCTGTATTGGGACCAGTACTGTTTAATATCTTCATCAGTGACATAGTGGGATCTTTTTCCCACTCTGCCCTCTTCAAAGCAAGAATTTGGGAGGGGACACAGCTGGGACAGCTGAGCTGAACTGACCAAAGGGATATCCCATACCATATGATGTCATGCTCAACAGTAACGGCTGGGGGAAAGGAGGAAGCAGAGGGGGACATTGGTGGTTAACGCATGGCACTGGTACGTGTGCTAGTTTGCAGGAGGTGGTAATTGAATTCCTTATTGAATTCCTTCTGAATTCCTGAGGGAGGTGAGCAAGTGACTGGGTGGGCGCTTACCTGCTGTCCAGGGTCAACCCACCACAGTTCTTTAGTAACAACTCAAAAAAAATGGACAACGTCAAATTTACTAGGAACAAATATTTCTAAAAGGTAAAACCGAAAATGCTTGACATTTCTTTTTTAGCTTTCCTTGAACAGTAATGATGCTGCACTTTAACCATATGGTTTAATGCCTATGCTGCTTTTTCTAGTAGAGGTCCCTGGGGAAGGTAGCAGAAAGCCATCACAGGTTTTTTTTTCTGCAAGGAAAGCTTTGAGGTAAAAAACCCCAACAAATCAGTGTTGTTTCAATGTCTAACACAGAGATCGGAAGAGCNTAGTTTGTACTGTGGATAATTGAATGACCTTTTAGTGCCAGCTACTTGATCAGGGGAGAAGTTACATTTTCTGTCTTTATATAATATAATATAATATAATATAATAGGAGCATATTTAATCCCAGGGAAAGCCACCTATGCCTACGGAGGAAACAATAGTCTTTTACTATACTATTAACTGAAAATTGATAAATCTGTTTTTCATGCCAAAAGTTACCATAGAGGAACAGTTAATATTGTGTGATGCAGTAATTACTACCCTGGTTCTTGGGACCAAATCGTAACAGCTTTTCTAATTTTTAACTAAGTAAAAGGGAAATTCCAATCAATAATTTAACTGAGAGTTTTGCTTATTTTGATCATTGTTGCTAAAACTAATCAGTTTGGGTTTTAAATAACAAGTGAGCAACACTCAGGTTGTTTTGTCTGCCTGAGAACTAAGCTAGCCCTTTCTGCTTTTCAGCAGGCTATATTTCAAATCAGCATTAAAATGTGTGAAAGGTTGTTCAAACTGACCTTTTCAAAACTGCTGTCGCTGTGATGCACATTTCCTGCTCTTGGTGACACTGGGTAACGCGTTTGGCAGAATAGAGGACTGCCTGCTGTGCTGCAATTGAAAAGCAGTCAACCATTTGAATAAAGGTCCGTGTAGCTGTGATGAGGCAAACGTGTCATTTACCGCTTTGTTTTAGAGGATATACTGTTTGCCACTGGTCTGATGTTAAACAAATAATAAATATTTTTCGAAAGACAAAGATAATATGTGAGAAAGAAAAACACAGTAAATGCAAGGCACAACCGAGGATGTAATTGAAAGTAGTGAATTGCTGGCTTGAAACTGCTCGAAGGACATCAGTCTATATTTACACATAGACCCAGCAGTGCTCGTATTCCAAATCTGTTCCGCTGTTTGTTTCAGACCTGGATACGTTTTCCATTCTCCTGTATAAGCCAAGTAGTGTGTCTTGAGCCCACAGATAGTTTTACCAATTTAATGGTCACTGGTCAAACGTAAGGAGGATTATAAACGAAGGGGCTATTTATAAGGCTTAGTACAGTGCCAGAGGATCACCTCCTAGCAGCAAAAGAGACTTTGGCAACACTTTCTTGGTTCCCATGAGCTCGTGAAGAGCCCTGTGCAGGACAGTGATGTTACCAGAGGGACCCCACAGACCCCTGGGCTATGGGGCCGCACACAAGACCCTGCTGCCCGGGCCCTGGGCACAGGGCCAGAGCATCACCCAGCAGCACAGCGGTGACAAAAATAATTTGGGTTTGGGCAGAAATCCAAACAGGGTGCTATGCTGGAGGAAAGGCTGTGCAGGGGAGTTGTCGTAGTCATCTGTTGTATCGAAGAAGACACTTAAAGGTCCTGCGAGCGGGCCAAGGGGTTTGTAGAGACAGGAATCCACAGAAAGTCTCCTTAATCGCAGGTGGAGAGGGCTGGGAAGCTGCTGAGCCTCCCGGGGCGGGGAGGGGAACCGGCCCACGGTGGGGCGGGAGGGGCCGGAGTCGAGGTACGGGCTGCGGGCTGGAGTGGGGCAGCAGGAGCAGAGAAATCCCATAAAGGGAGAGCGAATAGGAAGGGGGAGGAGCAGGTGAAGGCTCCGGAAGGTGAGAAAAGTTTTTGCCTAATGAGAAGAAGATAATGTTATGTGGTGCCCGTTGCGGTTGTGTGTTTTCGTTTCTTCTCTTATGTGGTGGTGTGGTCCCTGTCTTCAGTTTTATTCAAGCAGAGGAGGTATGAGTTGATTTTTCTGTTTTCTCAGGAAGCTGAATTCGGTGAAGCTTGCTCAGGGTGGCTGCAAAGTGCTGGTAACAGAAAGGGATTCACACGGGCACAGTTGCTAAGCTGACCATTTCTGACCAACAGATAAGCTCTTTTGGGGGCTTTCAGCATTTCAGGTTAACAGCTGGGTGTGCAATGCTTACAAATCTTGGTATTACAGGGTTTTTCTTCTTTTACTCACTGTAGTTTTGCATTTTTATTCCTTTAGAAGTGTGGCACTTTTTCCTATTTTGTTACTTACTTACCTTTACAGGAGAATAAGAAAGTAACTTTATTTGAATACACAAGACAAGCATTCTCCTAAGTGTATTTAGCCTGACTTGTAGGTTGTTTTTATTTTTAAAAAGAAAGTATGTGCAGTCATAACGTCTGTATCTCTTTCTGTTAGTCAGTGCTCACAGATAAAGGTTGAGCACGCCAGAAGATTTCAATCAAATTGTGAGCAGGTGCAAGTCCTTACAGTACTTCCAGTCTCCCTACAAAAGGGGAGGATTTTTTGTGGGGGAGGTTGGGGTGCTGTATGTGCCTGTTAGGAACTTCTGTTTTGCCTCTGTCTCTGAGAAGCTTTGAAGAGCTCCAAATTGCTGCTTTCAATGACAGGTAGGGTTAGCAGACTTATGGAAAAGAGTACACGACAAGGCATTGCTTGACAGAGCTGTTCAGAGGAGCTCTTTCTGGTGTGGAAGCGGGAGTAGCTCATTCTTGTTCTGTCTCCTTCAAAGCGGGTTTGCACTTCTGCTCTTGAAAGCCTCCTGGGAGGAGGAACAATATTCTAACAGAAGTTTATTTCTGCCCTGAATTTTTTAAGGGGTTTTCCTGTACAACTGTGTCACGCTTTTAAATCATTAGAAAATATTGACTTAAGTAAACTTTGCATTGTTTTATCTCTGTGCAATTATTATCTTGAACTCCATATTTTTTACTCCTGCTTTGTGGTTTAAACTGTCCCTCACACTTTATCTGCTTTTTTTTTTTTTTTTTTTGGTAACTGAGTATGTGCAGGCATTTTGTTGTGGTTAGAGTGATTTAGCACATACTTGTGCCTATTGGTCATTTTTCGAGGTTCTTTCAGCTCCTATCTTATTACCTCAACATTACAAGGTTATATCTTAACAGTGCAAGGCAGCAGAGGCCCTCAGACTTGTTCGTTTGTAATTCCATGTGCTGTCTAACTCCCCCTCAGAAGAATTCTTCACATGATCAGCCTTTTGTGAATACTCTTCCACCTTTATGAATGGGAATCTATTCCAGGTGGTATTTCTCTATTTTATTCATAATCATTGATTTAAACTCTATGCCTGTGTTTGAATTGCTGCTATAACAATTTACCTGGTGGCGAAGGACCATAATTTTAACACTTTTGTCTTCCACAAGATTTTTTTTTCTTCATACGTGTGATGTGACAAATCTTACTCCTTTCTCCTCTACCAAATTTAATTAGACAAAAAAGTGGCTCTTTGTTTCTGTTAAGAGAAATGAGCTTTGGACTTGACTATTGTACCTTGTTTTTTTTATTCTCAACATTGTTATTCTGCAGTCAGGAAAAGTGCTACTATTTCAGTAGTCTTTCTCAGCTACAATGTCTTGCTGTAGTTCCCTCTTCCTGTTGTGTTGTTCTGCTGCCTCCACTACTGCACGCAGACAAAGAACTTCAGAATGTATTGGGCAGTTAATTGATTTCTATTTTTTTTCCCTTCCTTCCTGTGCTTAAAGGTAAACTTCTAAACAAAATGGTGGGGTGGGGGGGAGGGGAGAGGGGACTTGAATGTGGAGAGATGAGAAACGACTTTTTTGTGGCAAGACAGGAGACACCTCTGACTTTACTCTTACTGTGTAAAGAACGTGAGATTGGATTATTTTTAAGGTTAAGTCTTTAAAAGTTGGGTGTTTGAAGGTGATTTTTGGAGCTCTGAGGGTATAGTTCCTTCTGCTTCTATGAGCTTCATGTTGTAATTAGTAGCATGAAAGACTATTTAAATTGAAGATGCTCTGTAATTGTTAAGAGTAAGTCAGTCACAGAAAAAGAGAAGTGAACAAACATGGAGAATTAATTTATATTTTTGTCACTTTAAGAATTTGTAAGAAAAATTTACCTGTCTGTATAGAATTTATAGAAGGCACACGTTAAAATTACTTTGCATGCAAATCCATGAACGTGACTACAAGTGAGATTTGTCTCCACACCGCCACCCTGCCCTGGATGACCATATTCCAGAGCTCCTGTCTCTTCAGAAAAATGTATGAAATACAAATTCCTAGTAGTGTGTCCAAAAGCTTGGCTAAGCTGGTTAGAGTTTGGAATGCAGATAATTTAGTAGTCAGTTGTTAAAACTATATTGTCTGTTATAATATAGGCGCACGCAACAAACAAGCACACAACCAAAGATGCCACAGTTTGAAATCCAGGTGTGTGCTATGGTAGGCCACTCTAATACCATATTTAGAGTATACATTGGTAAGGAGAGTTCAAAATCCTGTATCTTAGTTTATTAAGATATGTGTTGTTGGTTATGTGGGGGAACTTCATTACCATAAGCATTACCTTGACAAATTATGAATAATTTTTATTTACTCGCAAATAATCCACTCTTTTCTTTACATTTTGTCCCTTGCCCAAAATATTCATAACTTTAAAAAAAAAAGTGCTAAATTAATGAAGTTCATATACCATGAGTGCTGGATAATGAGTAATGCAGAGTTAGTGTCATGTTCAGCTGGTGTAATTACAAGCTGTTCTTGCTAGTAATATCAAAATTTGTCGAAAAACTGCTGTTAAAATACTACTGCTTTAAAAAAAGAAAGTCCAGAGCTTTTTTTAATATTTATGAGCAGATACAGTAGGTGCTGAGGTCGTGCTCAGTGCTAATGCCCTACCAGTGTTAACAGCAGGTGGTAATCAATCTTCTTTTCTTCTTTTTTTTGTGTGGTTTTTTTTTTTTTCCTTCTCCCCACTGCTCTCCCTGAGATATTTCTGCTGCATGTGAAACTTAAGGCTGCACTGAACCCTTACCAACATTAGGATTACAGTCTTGGTTGGGCCTTTCATATATAGCGTATTGAACAAAAATACAGCTGTAGAGCTGGAATTGTCATTTATAGAATTCTTTTAAATAAAAGAGGGTGAGGAAGGGGATGTGGGACTTCTGACCCCAGAAATCAGCATCAGTTATTTGTACACAAGGTATTGATGTATTGTCTCCAAAAATAGCTGCCACTTTGTTTTAGATGACACTTATATAATGCTGCAAGTTATGATAGAAACCATGAATGCAAATTATGTTGTTAGGGAAGGGGGAAAGAAAAAAAAGTCTGAGTTTGTGAGAGAGGACTCAACATACAGAATGTCTGTGTGTGTTCCAGCCCAGGGCCAACTGGAAAACGCGTTCATTCACTCTCATGAATTTCCGAAGTTTCCACATGCGATGTTTCTCTAAACTGGGTAGCTAAAAGAAAAAGTGTGTATACCTGTGAGCCTTTTGCATGCTAAAACATCCACTTAATTCTCAAGTGTAAATGATGCAATTGTAACCTAAAACTTGCTCAACTCTGGGTGCTGCTGAACTGGCCTTTAGCTAGGAAACATGTATGAGGAATCACAAGTGGCATCTTGAGACTGTATTTATTATAATTTGTCTTAAAAGCCAAAGCAATTTCATTTTTTCCTTTTTTTTTTAAATAAGAACTTTTTATTTTTTCTTTCATTTTATATCTGTTTAGAGTTGAAGTTTCAAGAGAATCTTAAAAACCTATCTGACTGCTTTGGCTGTCTTGGGCATAATACATTTTTAATGATATTTCTTAGTGTTTTGGGGTTTTTTGTAACTTAAGGCTATGATAATTTAAATGTTTCCTGACTTACTTTTAAATTGAACAAAGTATGTTTTGTTTTCCATAGTACTATAGACACACTCAGGATACATAGGGATTACACTTTTTTGGCTTAAAATTCAGAGTATACTAAGATAGCTAATATGGGTACACACTTTCCTGTTGCTGTGTTGTGGCACTTGGTACATGCAGACTTATCTGTCATCACGTAAGCAATACCAATTAAATTGCTGGGAAAAAAGACTATAATTCATGGGTAGATTATTTATCATCTTGACTTACTTATTCTCAGGTCTCATAATAATGAATATGCGAGGCTGCTTATCTTCTCTGATAAATTACTGAGTTATGTCCAAATATAGGAACCTAAGTTCATCTTGGACTAGTTTACTTTCTAAATCTAAATGCTTAGATAGAACAACAGCCTTCAGCAAAACTTGATGTATGTTTGTTTGTTTTATAACTTGGAGGGGCAGAGGTGGTGGTGGTGGTCTGCTGAATGGGTGCTGCATCCTAAGCAGTTTTGTTCCAGGAGACTTATCTACACTGGCATTAAAAAACAAACAAACAAAAAAAACCCCCAAAGCCCCAAACCCAACCAGCAACCCTCCCCCCCAAGCCCCCAAAGCTTCCATTATCACTCTATCAAAAGTATACCTCCGTTAATAATAATTCCAGGTAGGAAAAAGTAATAGTGGTGATTTCCTGAGAGGCACTGGAGTAGTCAGGTGTTTCATGAGTGGACTGCAATTCACAGCCCATGTGAGTTAAAAAGATGGTTTTTTGTTTCATAATGACAAAATTTCTGTAGATTTATACCTAAACAGGAAGCAGCTGGTATTCCAAGGTGAAAATTAATGCTATCTAAAGGAGCTACCTTTTTTGGAATTTTAAAATGAGGTATTTGCCAAATA
Source organism: Anarhynchus alexandrinus (assembly GCA_008711295.1). Lineage (NCBI taxonomy): Eukaryota > Metazoa > Chordata > Aves > Charadriiformes > Charadriidae > Anarhynchus > Anarhynchus alexandrinus. Next base: position 317,671 of record VUYV01000245.1, read on the forward strand.
TAGTGATTCTTGCAAGTTGGGCTGGAACAATGAGAAGCAGTGGAAGTTGGTTTTGTTTGAGGGTTAGTTTATACACTGAGTTCTCATTCCTCCTACCATGGTATGGACAGGGAGAGAGCTGCAACTTGATGTTATTATTAGGTATTAATTATTAGCATATTAGGTAAGAGTCCTGAATAACCTGCAATACCTTGACCAGGCAGAACAAACACTCAGGTCTGTCTAACCAAACACAGTGGATCAGACCAATAATGAAGCTGTGGTTTACTTGCCTTTAGCCACTAAACCTTGTTATGCTTACAAAAGTTCTTTGTATATCGTGTATTTATCCCTGTATTTTTAAAAAATATTTGGCAGTGAGCTAAGACTTGAAGATGCTGCATTTGTGTAAACAGAAAGTTACTGACGTTGTTGCATGGTCATTGTAGAATAATAGAGTGGTTTAGGTTGGAAGGGACCTTAAAGATCATTGAGTTCCAACCCCCCTGCCATAAGGGGACACCTCCCATATTTGGGTCAAACATTTTGCATTTTTTTTTTTTCAGCTCTGACAATAAAATGCTAGTGCTTTTTATCCATAGCTAGTAAGCGCCCCTTACTAAGGCTGTTCAAAACAACAGGTATCTCCTTTGTTTCACTGGCTTATTCCTCTGGGAATTACAAGTCTGACTGTCCCAATATTTCATTAATAATTCCCCAGAAATGTATAGAGGAAACATAAGTATCTGTGGAAAGACTTCTCTTGCTAGTACGTAAAATAGCTCTTCGCAGTTGTTTTTTTTATTATCCAGTTGCAGCACTTAGTGCTTTATCACTTACTCAGGTGAAAGAAAAAAATCCCAAGATGCCTGCATGCCCTGCACCTTTTGCTAATTTGATTTGATCCTCCATGATAGTGTTTAGAGTTAACTGGTGAAGTTCATATCCATGCCGTTACATATAGCCTTGTTTTCTGTTGGTAGTCTTAAAATTCCTACATTTGTGTCTCTAGCTTATTTAAAAAAAAAATGTTTACTTGTGTCTAAACCCATTTATTTTTATCTCACAGTAGCTATTTAGTATTTATTGCTTTATTTACATTTTCAAAATTGGGTGCACTTTTAGTTCAAATCTCTATCAAAGTTATGTTTGTGAACATTTTGTCACCTCATTTGAAATTACACGGATTTTATTTTTTGGTCTGAATAATCTGGTAACCACCAGTTGGTGGACTTTTTAAGAATAAACATTTAAACTGTTTTTTTTCTTCAGTATGTACGATAAAACACTTGAAACACCGCATAGCTGCTCCTTTTCATCAAATACTTTAGAAGATCTGCAAGTTCCTAAATTAAAAATAGCATGGAACAGTGCTTGTTAAACATGCTGAAGGCATTAAAAATAGCTGAACTTAAGGCAAAGACTATGTCAGAAGAAAGAATCCTGCCTCTATTGAGGTCAATGGGAATTTTACTATCGACTTCAATAGAAGGAGTTGCTTATGCAGTGATGTATGCAAATATGTGTATTGTTTTGGAACAGTTAATGGTGTAAAATGGAGCCATTCATAAAACATTTCATAACAAAGTAATAGACTTTTTCATTATGGCGAAAACCTTGCTTGTTTACTGATGTACATGATTGGTATATGCTACTTATACCAATATTATAAATATCAATATATATTACGCGAATCATTCTGCCTCATCTGAAAGTGGCTGTTTTGCATTCAGGCATCAGATTCAATTATAGTACTAAAATGAAGTCCCAAGTGAAGTTTTAACAGGTTTCTACTTTCACAGTAATATTCAGCACAGTGCATTGCTGAGTCACCACACACCTCTCAATAGTTCAGAGCGGTTGTCAGATTGAGATGTTTATCTTCCAATTCAGAAAACAGAAATAATAATGATTTATGGACTCTGGCCTCAAACTGCAACAGTTCTATCACTTCAAAGAAGTCCTGTAATTCTGTAACGTGTGTACATGACCCGTGCTGTTGGGTACTCTTGGACATTGCAGGACTTTACTTGAGGTTAGCAGTAGCAGAAGGAAATTGGATTTACATTAATTTCTGTCAGTTAATGTCTGTTGCTTGTATATGGTGGTGATAGGTTGGCACGAGAAGGAATATTTTCAAAAACTTATGGGAAATTTTTAATGTTGAATTGGGTTTGACCATTTCAAGTCAGTTTGCGTAAGCAGCGCAACCCACCATCAGCCTGGTCTCTACTGTTTCATCCATGTCTATAAAAACCACTGCAGTGTATTTATATCAGATACACAACACCTGAGGTGAATAAGTAGTTCTCAAACCGTTATAAAATAATACAGCAAAAGCATTGTCGTAGTAGAGCCAGATTTCATGGTTGCGTGCTTTCTGTAGTACATTTGTCTGTAGAAAATTTGTGCTGTGTGAGAAAGCAAAGAATCAAAGCACTGTTGTCTTGGGTCTAATAGACCTGTGGGCTTAAGAAGAAAGCGGTGTTAAGAATTTACTTCTGCCACTGAAGTGAAAAACATAAATTCTCAGTGCTTAGGAGCAATGTGCCTCAAACTATTACATTGAGATGACACGTTAACTCTTAACTACAGAAAATAAATCTAATACTACCAAATTACACATTGCCATTTGTTTATACTGTTTTTTTTGTGGGGCAGCCAAGTATCATTGAGCTAGGCTGTGAGGATGAGGAAGGTATCGTGAGGAGTTATAATGCAAGGCGTATATAGTATTTGGGGATCAAGTTCTTGTTTGTTCTGGGGATTAGGAGTGTACAGCAAGAGAATAAAATGTAGTAACTGTGAAGGGCAGTGCCTGTTCCCACGTGGAGTGACTGCATAGTTTGTTCTATGACAACCAAAATGGAAATTGGGGATATACTAAGGAAGTATTACTGTGCACTTAACTTCCTCTTTCCCCTACAGATCTGCTACTGACAACAGTACTTTTTTTTTACTTGGTGGTAGCACCACAGATAGGATAGAAAGTGGACATGTGGCTTTTGTAGCCTAATGTGGACAATCTGTTTCCATATTTTAGGAGCAGAAAGAAGTGGGAGTTGTGGCCAGCAGAAACCCCTGTATCTCTGCTGCAGCCCTCTTAAAACTCTGTTTGCTATCCAAATCCCATTTTTCTCACTGGAGACTCATTTAACTCCTTCTAGCCACCATTCGTTTGATGTATCAGTCATGCTCTTCACCATGCTCAGTTCCCTGAAATATCATTGTCTTGCCACCACAGAGGTGGTTTTTTTTTTTTTTTCTCTTCTCCTTGTTGGTCAAGAGCTTTGAGCCAGCTCTAGTTATTCTTGCCTGTCAGTCTCAATGCGTGAGTGTCTATTTTATCTGCCTGTCAGACTTCAAGGAGCATCTGGACGACACTCTTAGTCATATGGTTTAGCTTTAGGTAGTCCTGCAAGAAGCACAGAGTTGGACTCCATGATCCTTATGGTTGCCTTCCAACTTGAGATACTCTATGTTATAAATTCTAGAGAATGCATTGTTCATTTAAATGCAATAGCATAGCAATCTTAAGGTGGCAAACTTCAACGTGCATTTAAAAAGACATGATTAACTATGATAAATGAAGCGTAAATCTTGTATTGTTACTAGATGTTGCTATTAATTACAGTTAATCTAACACATGACAATGACTGAAAGTTTACCTAGTCATGATAATGAGATTAAACTTGTTTCATTTCAGGCTGACCTATGTTAATCAGTAGTCAAGGATGTAACATATTCTCACTTCATTTACATAATACAATCCTCTTTGTGTCTTGCATGAAATTAAACAAAATGTAATTAATTATTATTTTTTTTTCCAATTAGGGTATATGGGTAAAGATGGCCGTTTTGGATCATGTGAAAACAAGTACTGCGGTCTGGGTAGACACTGCGTTGTGAACGGGGAGACTGGCCAAGCTGAGTGTCTGTGCATGGAGCACTGCAAGCCTCATTACAAGCCCGTGTGTGGTTCCGATGGAGAATTCTATGAAAACCATTGCGAAGTGCACAGGGCTGCCTGTCTGAAAAAGCAAAAGGTCACCATTGTACACAATGAAGATTGCTTCTTCAAAGGTAAGCACGGCTGAACAATATCTGGAATATTGCTATCAGGTACGTGTTTTCAAGCAGCTCAATTAAAGCTCTGTGGAGGCTGCAAGTGTACAGTGAAGAAATGACTCAAAAAGTTAATGCAGTAAGTATCTCTCTCCAGAGGTATTATGGATTTTTATTTTTTTTTATTTGTACTTAGTGCTCTGGGCATTCACCCCTTTTAACCTGAATAAACCAGTTGTCTCTTGGAAACTAATCCACGTCAGCTTGTCTTAGAAATGTGGCTGTTGACCTCATTCATCTGAATGTACTTACGTTCCCAAAGCCCCAAGGATATTAATCTCTGTTACAGGAAAAACAGAATTTGGGATTTCAGAGGGGTTTTGGAAGGCTGCAGGACCTGTGCTCGTATTTGGTGTTGAAGTGGATGGACCAGCAGCTTGTTCACGGCTAAATGGATTTTGCTTGCTTCGAATTTGGACAGTGAAGGGTTTACTTGCGTATTTACCAAAGCATACAGGTTTAGCTCCTTTTTAATCTTCTGAATGCTGAGAGACGCCAGCCTGAATGCTGAGAGATATACCTTATGTTAAGCATCTTATACTGAAGATGTCAACAATCGCAACTTGCTCTAAGTAACTTGAGCACAACCTTGCAGGTTTCTGGCACTCTGCCAATACAGACCTTGATTAAGCGTGTTTACGAGTACTTTGACAGATTTGCAGCATGTTTTTACTGGTTAAAACAGGCAGATGGCTTGGAGGGGGGGGAGGAAATGTTTTTAAATAAGGCCATTTTTTATGAGTTTCCCTAGGGGTTGAATTAATTCATATTCTTTTTAAAGACTGTCTTATTTTTGTTAACATTGTTATATGTTGTGGATATAGTTGCATTTTCAGTAACAGCAACTAATAACTACTGTCATCACAGAAAGAAGTCTAAAATATTTCCATTAAATTGAATTCACCTTTGTAGGGAACATTCCTTTAAATTGCAATGTTCCAGTTAAATATTAATCACAATTTTCAAGATTGTATTCTAGTATAAGGTTGTTCAAATGAAACCAATTTTAAAATTTTCAACGTTGAATTTTTCACTACACTTATGGCTGAGGAATTGTCCTGTATATGAAAAGTTGGGCTTTTTTTACCAAACTCAAACATCCCAGGTCGTGCACAAATACCACTGTCTTTATTATGAAGGGTTTTGTAGTACAACAGTTGAATACTGGGAGGCAGGGGGGAACCCAACAAAAATTATCTTTTCTCAAGAACTTAATTAACTAAAAAAATTATAATGCTTGCACAGCTGGGCTTTATGTAGCTGTTTCTTTCTGAGTAAATGGGGTGACTGACAAAGAGACATGCCTTTCCTCGTTTGCCTCTCAACACACGTGTTAAGGTCAGCAACTTCATCAAAACATGTTAATGGACAGAGGTTCATAAATTAAAGGGGATGTGTGTGTGGAAATCTTGGAATGGGAAATACATTTGTAAGTAATAGTCAAGGTTTAACTGTGTTCAAAACTAAATGTGGACACTGTATAAAATTGATGTATCATCACAATATGGAGACTTTAAGTAGCATGTGTTCTGAGGTAGTGGAAAATTAAAATTTGATTTTTAGGAGTATAATGTATGGGACTTGTAGGAAAAAGTTTGTGCAATAGCAATATGGACTTAACAAGGTAGAAATTGAGATTCGTAAACTTCTGTTCATTCGTTGCTGTAGTATAGCACAGTGACGTTGAAGCATTGTTGCCGTTCATGACTGTTGAATGTGTCCTTCGACATTCACTATATCGGCTAAAGGAGCCAGAAGATTTCAAACTGTTTCCATGTGATTCCTTCCTTTTACAAAATACTTCTGAGTGAGCCACTAATAGATTGCCTTCAGTAGGGCTGAAGTCCTGCCAGTTATCAGGTCAAAAATATTGAAAAGCTAATAGGAAAAAACCCTCAACTGTGGGACTCCTGGACAGAGAAGGTGAACCCCATCACTGTCAATGATGTCAGAAGGGCACTGCTGCATGTCCTTGTTAGTTTAGCTGGCATTCTCTAGCACAAATGATCTTGCTTCAATGAGCTTCTTCTGAGACCAGAAACAAACAAACAAAAAAAATCTTACATTCAGAAAGCAAATATTCGGAGCATTTGGTTTAGTCTTTCACAGAATTCTTTATTAAAGGCTAATTTAAACTCGGATGGCAAGAGGGGAAATGTTTAGTATGCCTACAAGATGCTGTTACATGGTAGGGTAGTCACTGACTACAATGACTATATGTGATGATTGCAATTAAAGATTTTTGCATTTTCGTTTATTACTAATCAATTGATTTTTCAGATCAAACAACTGCCTATTTAATTGCTTCATTGATTTTTCTTTTTTTGTAAATTTTATCTTTTCTAAGCTTTATATTTGTCTCTAACAAGGTCATGCTTTTGTTTTTTTTGGGTTTCAAAACCTCATACTGGGTTGAGATTTTTTAATTATTTTTTTTTCTGGAGGCAGAAATATTTCTGCATGGATAAACTTTAATTTTTAGACAGATTGGGTATTGAGCTCAAGATCAGAGAAGCTGAGAAATACACCTTATTTAAAGGAGTAAGCTCACCAGAAAGCACTTCAGTATTATGTCTGGAGAATAAAATTTTATTAGCAAATGTTCTATATACCTGATTAACATTACAATAGCAGCTAAGTAGCTATAATTATTTAAATAATACATCTTGTAACCTCATGATTTATAGTTGATCACAAACATCATGAGTTCTACTTAACAGTTTGAAAATTGCCCTTTTAAACAATTACGTGATCAGTGGAGTTAAAGGATTGACTCTCTAAATGAGAGATCTTTGGTTTATATGTTGAAATTCCTTTAACATCGCTGAGAAATATGTCTTACCTAAGCTGTGCATGAAATAACATAGACAAAAAGCATCAAATCTTTCACAAAGAGCCATGTCTGAAACTTTTGATAAATGTGTTTTGAGGTAATGAAAGCTACCTGTGTCAATGCTGTACTCTTCTGATGTGCTAGTTTTCTAAACTAAAACTTCAGATTCTTGTTCCTTACCTGCCTTTTATGTAGATTATTCATCACTAAATCTGTTACTTACGTTTTTCATCTTTTGATTATCTTTTTTTGTCCCATTGTAGGCTGACAGGTGGTGCAGGTAAACTTGGAACAGTTAATAGAGTATGTGAACTGTTCTTCCCATTCCTGTGTCTGACACGGGCATGTTCAGATTCGTTGGACTGTTCCTTTTTCATTGTCACTTGCTATCTTTTTTACCTCGCGCTAAATTAAATCGTATGTTTTTTCCCAAATATGTGTGGAACACAGGCATAAAACATTAACTGAAGTAGAAAGTTTTAAGTGTCTTTGTCTTCCCTGGTGATTGAGGCTGTTATGCAAATTGTACATTTTTGATATGGATCAAGATAATGGCCATCGTGAATTAGAAATTTTTTTTTTCTCGACTCTTATTGTAGTTTTCCCAGCAGTTGCTTATTGACATGTCATGATGTCTTGCATCAGACACTGCACAGTTTTTCCTAATGGCTTGGTTAAATCTTGACTGTGACCCTTTCAGTTACTCAATAAGCTGTCTCGATTTCTTCTGGTATAGAAGCAGAATGTATTCTGCAGAGAAGCTAATTGTGTCTAGATCCATAGAAAACGGGATTATATTAGAAGTATTTTCTGTACCTGTTGAGTCCTCTATTTCCCATCTGTGAAGTTCAATTTCCTCTGACTGGAAGATAGTGAATGCAAATTCCACAGTTACTTTCAGAGGTGCTCTCAGGACTTAACTTACTAAAAATGTTTTAAAATATTTAAGATTATTGTAAAAACATATAACTCCTTAGGAAATCCTTTGTGGTCTAAGGAACTTTCTTTCTGATCTGAAATAATTTTTTTTTTTCAACAGCAAGGAGAAGGAAGGAGGAGTGGGGCAGTGAGCGGCTGGCTGCTAGTTTACGTAGCCTTGGTGTTTATCATATTTGTGGCTTTAGTAGTTTTTAATTCCTGAACAGAATTTAGGGGAAGGTAAGAGAATAGGGAAAACAAAGGAAAGGAAATAATGCAGTGAAGGTAAGGAGTGAGTATATCAAGGAGAAAAGAGAGGTGGCTAAGTGCCAGGATGGTCAGTTCAGTGGTGGGAAGAAGAGGAAACATGGACGATGAACTAAAAGAAATACTAGTGACAAAAAATCAAAGTTCAAAGCTTAGATTACTCATTAGATCTGATATTGACAGTGTGAGCTGGGAAGTCTGCTGGGCTGATGCCATTCTGCTTTGGCACAGCTTTTGTTGGCTTGCTGACTGCATAGATCTTTGGCTAGGCGGCCTCTGCACGCTCTCTGCTTCCAGTGTCCTGGCTGTTCTCAAGCCATGCACTTAAGTGTTTCAGGGTTTTTTTAATGCTTTGTGTGAGAAAAGAAATCCGACCATCTGGCTTATGCTGTTCTTGATGCCATTGTATAACGCCTTCCTGGCTGTCACGAGCTGTAGCTTTAACAAGCCCCAGAGGGTGTTGATTCAAACGGACTAGAATGGCTTTACTTGGTGTCTCCACCACTATCTTTGGTCTGTGAAGTGGCACTATGAAATTAATGGCTTTGTGCCTAATTTAGTAGTTTGGAGGCATTATTCTTTGGCTTCTAAAAAGTTCTGTTGGACGATGTACTGGGTGGTGCGTGCCCCATACTGGATGTCAAATAAGCTTCAGTTATTTTTTAGTTCTTGTGTTACCTTCTTCTATTACTTAATTTTTCCTAAATCTAGCTCTGTAAATCCAAACAAAAGTCTAAAAACTTCCCCATGACAAACTTCATCCTATATTTTCTTTGCACCCTGAGCTTCTTGTACACTTTATATTAAATCTGTTTCTGTACACAGTGCTACGCTCAATCACTATGTCAAACTGCGATTTACTAGGAATCTTCAGCAATGTAACACTCCTATGTGCTAGGACTTTTACAGAATATTTCTGGAATAAAGGTTACTTTGCATATAAGCTTTTTACTTATAAGTAGCTTCTGTAGCATTCTTATGATATTAACAATATTTTACTTTCTTCTCTTTCTATTTTTGTCTCATTATGCAATTGGTGAATCTTTTAAACTGTTAAACTGCCTGTGAGCTTCAGATTTACTACTATTACTAAAATGGCAAGATATCCTAGGGCTCCTATAATGTTTGCTTTTCAGTCTGTTCCCAAAAGAGAAAGTAGAAGCTTAGTATCAACAGCAAACTTTCTTACCTAAGTTGCTCACAGCAGTGAGGAATAAAAGCTGACTGTGAATAAATTCAAAAGGGGTATGGGCGAACTGGATGAAGTACAGAAGACATCAACAGGAATGACCAAGTCATTACCAAAAGTACTAAATGGCTTGTAAGAGACATGAAGGAGGCTTACAAAATCATTGGGGCACGCCGAGGGTGGGTATGAGTAGACTGTCTTGTATTCCAATAAAAGAACTAAAAATTATCAAATAAGGCAGCAGGAACAGATTCAAAACAAGCTTTGTTGTTTGTTTTGTACACAGCAGATCTCATGGGTAAAAGCAACATAGGATTTCACAAACAGACTTTGTAAACACGAGGGCAAGGGCTGTAGGCTTTTTATTTTGAAAGGAGGCTAGCGGAACTGAGTTGAAGTGAACTAAATCCTAATAGTAGCCTACAGAAAAGACCTAGAACACCAGTCTAACCTCTCCAGTGACTGCAACAGGATTAGTTCAAAGATTTTTAATTTTTTTTTTCCTAAATTTTTTTTTTGGTGTGTGATTTGTGCCCTAGGTGAGCGTGGTCTTAGCCTGGTTCCTAAAATATTGACACATTCATTTAGAAGCACTGACATTTATTTCGTCTGACTTGATGTTCGTATACTTCAAAAGCAAGCATATAAGTCTCTGTCTTATCAGTTTCACTTCAGGAAATATTTCATCCGGTCTTAAATATAAATTGTGAACACTCATTATTTAATGCTGATCACTAGCCAGTCTTTCAAAAGAAATTTAGGATATGTTAGTCAGAGTGATGTTCTGGTGCAGTGTTTTCATTGCAACAGAACTTGTTTCTAAGACGTCTTTGCTTTTTTTTTTTTTTTTTTTTTTTTTTCTTCTCTGGCTTCTCTGTTGAAGCTCTCAAAAACATCATTATTACAATCCCCCTGAAAGCTTGAGTTCCTGCAGGTAGCATACACCCTTAAGGTTGCTGCTGATAAACTGCTATGTATATTCAACATAAATTGGATTATGAAAAGAAATGTAAAATCTTTCAGAACTCAGTCAGAAGACTAAGAAGTAAGAAAGATTCTGCTTGGTCTTAGAACATTTTTGATAGAGCATAGGAATTATTCAACTTGTATTAGGAATTCAGCACAGGATCTACATATGTTCACTTTAGTGCAACACTTATGATTTAAGGTTAATTTCTTAACTATGGCTTCATGTGGGGATCGTATATGTTTCTTAACTATTAAGATTAGTAATTGAACATTCACAGAGTGGTAAATCACTGTTGTGTTAATGGCAGGTATGTATTCTTCTGTCAGTATTTTTTTGTTGGAAAGTGGTGCTCTAATCAATGGAAGACTGGATCTTTTTCTTGCCCTTTGAAACCATGACCTGAATTTTAGCACTGTTTCTCTAGCCTGCTGTCCTGCTCGTGAGATTTGGAAGACTGTTGTTGTTTTTCCTCAAGCATCTCTGTAAGACTTGTCACAAACATCTCCCTTAAACTGCCTACAGTTGCCTTAAATTGGCTTAACTAACAGAGATGTAAGAGCTATGTATGTAATGTCTGCTGCTGAACCTGTAGAGTGAAGTTGAGTGCAAGATATTTATGAGAACATGCCTATAGCATGCTTAATTTAAAAACTAAACATTCAACATACCCTGCATTGATTGCTGTTGGTGATACTTTACCACTTTGCAACTAAAACCTAGAACTCTTATTGTCTTTTTTCCTTCCTTTGAATTAAATTCATACTTTTAAAATGGGGCAGTGACAAGACTCAAACGTGTTATAAGTATAGGATTTTTTGACTGTCTAAAGACATCTCTTATTTTCAGTAGCTAAAGCAGTCCCGATCTTTGTATATTAATTCCTTCAACACTGTAATAAATGTGTTAATAAGCTCTAGCCTATTATGTATTCTGCGTTCATATAGTGATGAGGAATTAGTGTTCTCTAGTTAATCTCTGTACAAAACTTAATGAAGTTTAAAATTGCTTGTAGGGACATCACTGCTCTTTGTTACCACACAAAGAAATGGGTCTATGGCTATCACAGATTTTCACTGGTGGAAGAATTTGAATTTTAAAACTTTTTTTGTTTCTAGTAACAATGTTGAACCTGTTCAAAGAAGCTGCGTTTATACTGAAAGCTGCATTCTAAAGTCTCTATCAAGTCACTGAATCAGTCAAGCATGTCTATAGAGGGCCTCATCTGCTTGGTCTTCCTGGTCAGGTGGCCTGTATGAGACCCCCATTGTGGCATCACCTTTTGCTGCCCTCCCTTTAATCCTGACCCATAAGTTCTTGGTCGGTTCCTCATCCATCCCCAGGAGGAGCTCCATGCACTCTAGCTAGTTGTTGACATAGAGGGTGACACCCCCTCATTGTCTCCCGTGTCTGCCCTTCCTGAAGAGCCTGTATCCTTCCATTCCTCCACTCCAGTCATAGGAGCCATCTCATCATGTCTCCATGATGCCAGGAAGACCATAGCCCTGCAGGTGTGTGCATGTCTCTAACTCCTCCTGTTTATTCCCCATGCTACGTGCATTTGCATAGAGGCATTTAAGTTGGGCTCCCAGTGAAGCTGACTTACTGGTTGGAGTGGCTGGAATTCCTTTGTGCTGCGCTCCAGGTGCTCTCCTGCTAACCTGTGATCCTTCTCCAGGCTCTGGCCATCTATTGCTGGCACTGGCATCAAACTGGTAGGAGTGGGATGGTTCCCCTCCCCCGGAAACTCTAGTTTAAAGCCTTCTTCACAAGCTTGGTAAGCTTCTGACCAAAGATGGTGTTCCCCTTCTCTGACAGATGGACCCCATTATCCTCCAGCAGACCTTGTTTCTCAAAGTAAGTCCCATGGTCTAAGTAGCTGAACCCCTGGCTGTGGCACCAGTCCTGTAAACGTTTGTTGACACGACAGATTCAACTGGCCCTTTCAAATCCCTTCCCTTTGACCAGGAGGATTGGTGGAAAAAATACCTGCATCCCAGAGTCCTCTACTGCCGGTCCCAGGGCTCTAATCCTTGATACTCCTCACGCTGCTCCTGGTGGTATCACTGGTGCTGCTGTGAAACAGCAGCAGCAAATAATAGTCAGTGGACTGTATGAGATTTGGTAGTTTCTCGGTGACATCCCTGATACGAGCATCCAGTAAGCAGCACATCTCTCTAGAGAGTGTCATGTTGGCAAATGGGTACCTCTGTGCCTTTCAGAAGAGAGTCGCCTACTACTTTCACCCATTGCTTTTTCTTAGTTGGACTGGTTGTTACATGGGGAGCAGATCGAGCTGCCTTACTTAGCTCCACCACCTCCCCTCACATGACTGGTCTTTCCTCTTCACCCTGCGGAGTGGTGAAGCGGTTGTGCAAGGGCACCTCAGTTTTGGGGGGACGTCTTTTCCTCCCGCTCGTCCTTGCTGTTGCAAGCTTCTGTTTTTCTGGATTACTGCCCTCTCCATCACCACCTGCTGTGTGTGCCGGTGGGGAAGTTTTTGGTTGTTTGGCTGTGGGTCCGTCCACTGCAGACTACACTTGGAACCACCTATCTATCTGTTTCTGAGCCTCCCTGATGCTACGCAGCCTCCTTGCTGCCTCCTGCAGCTCGCAACAGTAGGCCACAGTCATCCATAGAGTAACCACACGGTGACTGCATGTACTGCAAACTTAAAACTTGTTGCTGCCAGTTATAATTCTTCAGTGATTTTTATCGAATTGGGTTATTTTTAAATATAAAATTGGGTACTATGGGATAATGAAACTTGTTACACAGTAAATCAAACTAAACTTACCGTTTTGTCATAAATTTATAATAAACAGAGGAAGTTTTGTCTTTAAGCAGACATTTAAGTTAAGAGTTTGACTTTTTTGAGTTTAGAATAACAACAAAGCATTACGCTAATGCACATTGGTTTGTTTAATGCAAACTTTTTAGAGTTTTAATTACAATCATGTCAGAATTATCATTAGGTCTTGTGGGAAACTTGTCTGATGGAACATATTGTTGGCCTTTAAAAATCATTAGCAATTGGATAGATATACAAGGCATTGGCATAATATTTGTAATTTATTTTGGCTACTATATGGTATACCAACTGCAAAAAGCAGTAGCTTCTTTTACAAACGCTGGAGAGAAGTAGGCATGCAAAACTGATCCGAAATTTCCATTCCTGACTCCAGTAGCTGGTAATTGATGGGGAGAGTAAATCTACAGTGGATAAAACCTGCAAGATAAAAGCTTCCCCTTGTGGTTTGCCATTTACTCTCCCTTAACATAGGATAGTAGAAATATTTGTTGGTTCAATAAACAAAAGCTAAGAAAGCAGTGTTGCCTTTTCAGGGTTGTTTGCTTGTTTTTAATATGTTGTGCCTTAGTGGAGCCTGAGAAATGGGATATGATTCAAAGTAATTTAATCTACACAGTTGTCAGTACCTAGTTTAGGCAAAATTATATCAATTTCTGTAAAAATTGTACGCTTTTTCATACTTCTTGGAAACTACTAGAAAGTGTAGAATGTATGTAGCGAGATGCAAGAGCTGGACGCTTCAAAATTCAAATTCTTAGTAGATCACTACCTAGATAACTCCCAGTTTTTCTGTTTGTTTCATCTCATCTTGTGACTAGAATGCATTGTGGTACAAAGATGACTTTCTTCCACCTCCATCCATGCTTGTGATGACAACTATCAGGTTGTTATTAATTTTTTTTTTTTAATTTTCAAAGTTATGGTATGGGTAAGTGTGAGAAGTGACCTGAAAATAATTAGCTACAAGCAGTTTCTAACAGAAGACAACTGGGGCAGTATACTTTGTTAATTGTGTCATAGACAAATAAAAAAATCCCCAAAACTAAAGTAGCATGATTTTGATGAACATTGTAGTGTATATATTCTGTTTATTGCCAGGACTTTGCAGTTTTTAAATATTAAATACATTACCTTAGTTTTAAAAAAAAACAAGGTAGGTAGTTATAGCACTGTAGCAGAATACTTTGCAAGCAAAAGACAATAATTTGAAGCTTAGGAGAGACATGTAATAATAAGTGGAGTGGTCCAGTGACAACATTTTGGGTTTTTGTTATGGAATTGTTGATGCCATACAATATTCCTTTTACCATAAACTTCAATTAAAAGAGAGTATATTGTCAAATTAAGAGACTTTGTCCAGAGATAAAACAGACTTAGCTCATATTGAAATTTATATGGAATGGTCCAAAGAATCCTACAGTTGAAACTGATTTTAAAGGATTAATTTCAGGAATTCAAAATAGTTAATTTTTGCCTCAGTGTAATTTAGTTCTCTCTTTATTTGACTCTGAACTTCTCTCTTTTGCAGTGACTGAAACCATAGAGCTTTTCTACTGATATTCAAAAATATATTAAGATTTATAAAATTTTCATTATTTGAAGTTTTTACTTTTCATGAAGAAACTAGATTGCTTAAAAAAGTTATTTGAGATTAGAAAATGTTTCAACTGTCATTGGCCTTAGCAAATGTACTCTTCCTGATACTCAAGCATATAGTAAATGAAATTTGATAAACTGGGCAATGCAGTCTAATTAGATCCTTTAGTTTTCTCTTTATCTGGAGTGATAACATGGATTTAATTTAAAATTGTTGAAAGCAAACAACAGAAATAAAGGAAAATGTATCACAGCAAAAATAGGTTAAAATGTAACCCAAAAAAATAAGCTAAAGTAAAATTATACAAAACTTCCACTTGCTAAGAATGATGTTTTATATTTTTGCATTTACTTGTATTGGCTTTGGGTGCAATTAAATCCTGAACCATATACTGCCAGGAAAGTTTGTCTCCCTCAGGGCTGAAAGAGATGGTGGAATGTTTTTTCTTCTTTACACCATTTAGAGACCAAGACTGCTGAATCTCTAGAAGGAAAAGTGTTTTTGCCAAAGAAAACTGCTGATGATGGCCTTAAAGCAGTAGAGTTCTTAGCTGTATTCTCTATAGGGTTATTACTAAGACTCCCAGTAAACAGGCAGTGTATTGAAGCTTTGCTATTAGCAGTGTTCTAATACAGATTTGATATCTATCTAATAATGTTAGTTGTATTGAATAGAAAAAGTGCTACTGACTAATAAAACTGCAAGTTTTCATTTCTTATTCAGCCTTTCTTTGGCAGGATCTCTCGCTGTTCAAGGAGGAGGTTATGAATTTCGTATTTCCTGGTCATCACTTTGATAATTAAAATAATAACAATCTAAATACACAGAGAATCTTAATCTAACTGTTTTTAAGAATATAGAATTTACTTGTGCTTTTGATTAATCCCACCTGGAAAATGAGGAGAAAAAAAAAATCCCTTTCCTGAAGCCTAGTACAATGGCAAGTCTTGTATATCAGTAAAAAAATTACAAAGTAAGAAAAATATCTTCGTGGTGTTAAATACTAGTTATGGTCTAGAAGTTGTTTCAGCAGTGCTCCTAAATTTAAGGCAACTACTGAATGAATAATTTCTTTATTTTCCTATTCCAACTTCTCTGTGATAAAGGTCCTTGCCATCTGAATGGAACATAAAGGCTTTTATTGGTCCCTAATGATGCAAACTATACTTGTACAATCATCATTGTAGAATATAAGCTCTGTGAGCTCTTAGATTTGCTGTCATTTTATCACAATTGTAGAAGCATCTTTAAGTGTATTTGCTTAAGCAGATGGTGAATGGCCACACTGGGAATATATCCATCTTTTTTACTGTATGATGAAGTTTTAAAGCAGAAATTTAAGTTATGGTGATTGGAAAAACATACTTTTGTAATAAACATTGTAGAAAAAACTCGGTAAAAGATTTTAAAGTCCGTAATAATGCTGAACATAGGAAATCAGTATATATTAGATACATGAGGATAAAAGTAGGGAGGTGATTGTGCCCCTGTACTCAGCACTGGTGAGGCCACACCTCGAGTGTTGTGTCCAGATTTGGGCACCTCAATACAAGAGAGAGATCGAGGTGCTGGAGCGAGTGCAGAGGAGGGCAACGAAGCTGGTGAAGGGCCTAGAAAACAAATCATATGAAGAGCGGTTGAAGGAACTGGGACTGTTTAGTTTGAGGAAGAGGAGGCTGAGGGGAGACCTCATCACTCTCTACAACTATTTGAAAGGACACTGTAGAGAGGTTGGTGCTGGTCTCTTCTCACAGGTAATTAATGACAGAACAAGAGGGAATGGCTTCAAGCTCCAACAGGGTAGATTTAGACTGAACATTAGGAAAGAATTTTTCACAGAAAGAGTGGTCGGGCATTGGAATAGGCTGCCCAGGGAGGTGGTTGAGTCACCATCCCTGGATGTGTTGAAGAGCCGTTTAGATGTGGTGTTGGGGGATATGGTGTAGGGGAGAACTTTGCAGAGTAGGGTGGATGGTTGGACTCGATGATCCCAAGGGTCTCTTCCAACCTAGACGATTCTATGATTCTAAGTGATTTACACTATATATAAGAATGCTAATGATTTCTTTAATCTTTACAATATTTGTAAATTAAGTATTTTAAAAAGAAATTAGAAATTACGTGTTTCAGATTTTTGTATACAAAACCCCCTATGTGGTAAGGATTAGTTGGGTGAAAAACCCTTCTACTCGGTACGGAGGTTTCTCTGACACTATAATCTGAGTGAACTCAGGGTCTGATTCAAGCTTTCCTACTAAGTCTAATGAAGATTAGGTTCATTGACATTGAAGTCAGTCATCTGAAGAATAAATGGTATATTGCAAGCATGAAAGATGTAAGAGGGAGTTTAAAGGAGGAAATACTGGGTTAAAAGTTTGAAAGCCTTAAAAAAAAAAAGTTAATTGGAAAATGCTGTTTTATCGAAGCCATGCTGTTTCTACCAATAAAGTGATGTTTGTTCTTATACAAAGTACAAAAATACAGTCAGGTTGGTGCTCTGAAGTCTGGTTTTAGATCACTATCTCAGGCCAAGTCTTAAGTCTTGAGCTGCCCACTTGCCTTGTTTGCTAATTTTGTTATTCAAATGGAAGGTACATAATAACAATAAAAAATAGTAGTAAAGGGGAAACACTCCAAAGATTTTATTTAGTCTTTCACAAATGTCATGGTTCGAGGACTAACCTTAAAGATGATGAGAAAAATGACAAAGTTTTTACTCCAAACCAGCAGAAAGAAACTGTAGCCTTGTTTTTTCATGAAGCTGGCTAATGTCCTGCTGCATGGCTGTTCCAGTGACGCATTAGGATCTGTGGACCGTTTCCAGAGATGTTGGGTTTGTCTGACATCAGAACAAAAATGAATACTCAGTCTTCAAAATATTTTTTTCACGTAGAAAGGTTAGTTTTAGGTCTCTCATTGACAACGAGTAGTAGAGAGATGACAATAAGGTCCTAAGGTATGTATCGTAGAACGCCTGCATGCTGAGCTGGGGCTTTTCCTGTCGGCATACCATAGGATCCTCATCCCTAATGATGCAGGAACCACCTCCTGATTTCTCCCTTGCTTGCTTAACACGTTCCACAGAAAGTAAGGATTAGGGAAAAGGATACAAGTTAGTCAACTTGAATGTTGTCCTGAAATGTCCTCGGGGTTTGCCTGCAATGTAAATCCAGACCCAGAAGCAAGGAAGTGCTCCTAACTCCCCTGTTCTGCACATAGGCGTAGTCCCTCAGGTTTTGTGAGTCTCTGAAAGGTTGATGATGTGTTAAACATCACAGCTGGTGGCAGTTCCTCACTTACAATGGGTGGAGGACCTAGTTTGTGTGTTTTAGAAACTGACCTCACAGTTTAATTAAGTTTTTAAAGATTTTTCTTGTATGAACCCTTTAAAGTGTTAAAAATCTTAAAAGTATTCAGAAAATTCTGTTGCTTTGAAAAAATAGTTAGACTTGCTTTGTTTATCTCCAGTGTTTGTAGAGAATATGTATTTGAAAAAAAGAAAAAAAGATCAAGAGGAATTTATTATATTTCCCGTGCTTGTTGTGGTTTAGGTTTTTTGGGTTTTTTTTTTGTCTTTGCTTAATACTGTTTGTATTAGACTACCAAATAACTGGAAGTAAGAAAAAAAAAAAAAGAATTTCTTTTAGTCTTGTCTAAATAGACCAAAGATGGAAAAACATTAATAGGTTAAGTCTGAAGTTAACAGGTGTTCAACTGAATTACCTAGTAATAACAGCTTACAACCTTTACTCGTTTTTGTAATTCACAGATAAATGAGCATATGTCTATACACAATATATATAGCCATTAGAGTTGTCTTGATACCCTCCTCTTAACACCAACCTGTACATACATATATAACTTAAATATCAGTTAAAAAAAATCTCCCACCTCCCCCCCAAAAAAATAGTGGTTAAAAAAAAAAAGAGAATCAAATCATTGCCTCATTTTGCCAATAGAGAAAAACAACTGACAAATATTAGTGGTAGTGGTGGCAGTGAGGATACTTTCAAGGCTCATGGGGCCTGGAGGTGCATCTTGACAGTCCTATTTCATACTGTGAAAGATCTGCGGATGGGGCCAGTCCATGGTGTCCGTTTTGCATAGTTCTTTCTGAAAGAGAAAAAATCTGGTTACACTGACTAAAAAGGGTTGTTTTCCAGAACAATGCTGTTATTTAGACGATCAAAGGATGGGAGCTATAGGATGCCTTGTGGACACATTTTTCAATCTACATCTACTAAGAATATTTTCCTGAGTTTTACACAAATGCTTTACCAAACGTTCTGGACCTTGAAGTGAAAGGAATTTTTGAACTGAAAAGTGAATGGTAGCACAGATAAATTTCTAATTTTGTGCTTTTTTTTTTTGTTAAAGTTCAGAGAGTGCTTTGACAAAGAGAATTGGACTCTGAAGTGATAATTTGATAGCAGGGAAAATTTATGCGGAGTTCACCCGATGAATGGTTCTATATTTGCAGTATTTAAATGCTCTTTTATAATGTGTAATTTAAGGACTTGCGCTTTCAGTGCAGAAGGCTGAATGGGATATTGTTATTTCTAAAAGCCAGAGGAGAAATCAAAGGATAAAAGATCTTAATTCCATCTCTTGTAAGAGAAAGTGTACGTAATATTACAAGTAAAGGTTAAATACCTTCATTTTAATATGTAACCCTTTTTATTTGCATATTGGACTAGTGGAGAAGAGGAGGCTCACTTCACAAGAAGTCAAATGCAAAATTTATGGTAATTACTTGTGCAAGCAAAAATTAACAGGAATGTTCACTGAAAAATTTTCCATGATCACTTTGAAAAATTTTATTTTGAAACACAATTATTTTTTAAAACTTTAATAGTGGCAGAAAACAGATGGACAGAGCTTTTATTTAGAGCTGAATAGATGCAATACTGCAAAGCCAGAGCGATCAATCCACGCAATGTATAATAAGGCCTAAAAACTCTCCAGAAATGGTATCAGCTTAAATTTATTTACAATATTTATATATGAGCAAGTCCATAAAAAGGGAAAGAAAAGATTGCTCACAAAAAAGCTCCAAATAAGTTAAATATTTAGAGCTGAGATCCATCTTTTCACTAAACAAGAACTGTTATTACGCAAGTGATACAGTGCAGCCACAATTTTTACCAATCAAAAAAGGAGTTCTTTTTGTAAAGTTAGAAACACAAATTTCTGTGGGAAGATGGCAGAAGGAATAACTTGGATTTTCTCTTCAATCTTAAACTTGCTATTTTACTTTTTGCTTTGCAGTGCACTGTTATGCTGCTTGGTTATTGGAAGTGTGTGTGGGTTTTTTCCTTAAGTTTCAAATGATTTGCAAGAATTTTTTACTTTTTTTTTTTCAGAAATAAAAGCTCAAAACTGCTGAAAGACTGAGAAACTGCGATACTAAACTAGAAATAAGAGTAGGGTCACAGTCCTCAATAAACAAATAAACAAAAAAAACCCAAACCAAAGCAAACAAAAGAACACCTCCACTTCCCCCNAAAAAAAAAAAAAAAAATGGATCCTACAGGCATTTCTCTATTTTCCTCGGCATAAAAATGTTGGCTGCTCCAGTGTGTGAATTGGCTGGCAGGGTACTGCCCTTGTTCTCTCTAGTCTGTCGCGTGCGTCAGATCAGCAGTGCTCAGTCATGCCAGAAAGTAGCCCAGAATGAACTATCGATATAGTTTAAAGGTGGTTTATTTGCTTACCAGATTGCTAGATTAAAAAGCATCCTAGAATCGGAGGTCTTACAGTAGCACAGGTATTCACAGGCTACGATCGTTATCACCTCTTTAATCTTTTCCTTGATATACAAAATTGAGCTGGGTAATGATGCTCTCTGAGAGCTGAAAATGGGTAGCTGCTCCTTGAGTGTGTGTTTTTCTTTTTAATGTACTTTTTCACAGGAGCAGTGGAAAACCCATGGGTGGATTTTACCAGTAGTTCCTCTTCTGATCTGAGCTGTTTGGAAAAAAAAAAAAAAGAAAGTTAACTGTACAGCCTTTCACCTGCACACAGATATCTAATAGCAATTTTCTGCATTTCTCACAACTTTCCTAATTTAAAGAATGGAGAAAGGTTCTCTTAACTTGATTAAACGTACCTCAACCAACTGCCTTTCATAGATTATTAGAGATTTCAGAATGATCTGTGCTCTCCAGAGTATTTCCGAGTGCTGGGAGGAGCCTATATGCACTTTGCTCTGCTTGTTTCAACAAATCACTATATTTTGAAGTTCAAATTAGCACACTCCTAACTTTAAATTTTCAGTGTTTGTACATTTTAAATACTCCTAAATTGTTACTCTGGGATTATTGGCTCAGGCCTCTGAAATCAGGCTCTGTTACAATTGCCAGAGAAGTGAATTGTGTTCTTTCCTTTAAATTCGTGTGCTCATTGGTAATTGAGGAATAGCGATGTTTGGCAGAGTGTGTTGGTCTTTTAAGGGTCAGGTAGAGCGAACACTGGTTTGTGACAGAACAGAGTACAGGATGGAGATTTCCTGAGGAATTCCATTTCCTGTTGACGGATTTCATAGGTCTCAGTCGAGGTTAAAAAAAAAAATCAAGTCTACTGGTATATTTTTGTGGGTTTTCTTCCCTGTGAGGCTGTCCTAAGTTGAAGAATTTTTCTCCCTGAATGACTTGAAGGGATTTATTTTCTGTCCTGAAGAGGATACACTTCCATTGTGTGAATCCACCATCTTCCTTTATCTTTTAGGGAATAAAATCCCGCAGAGCTACTTCACTGGATCAAGGAATTTAGTTGTTCTACTTTGTTCTGCATTTTGAAAACTGCATCAGTGGGTTATTTCCCTCTTTTACATGACAAGTGTGACAGTTGAGACAAATTGCTGTAGCCTCAGTGTTCTGTTGTTAGTATTCAGGATCTGTTTGGTCTTTCTTGAAGTGACCGTGTTCAAGGTTTTTTTTTCCTAAGGTTGAACTTTTCTTTCTCTTCTCCCTCAGAGCCTCTATGGCTGTAGAAATAATTGTAATGCACTGGGATTTCAACAGTGGACTCATTTCGTTGTTTAAATTGTAAGGTTTTATTCTGAATTGCTGTTTATGCTGCAGAAGTTGCTGATGCCCAGGTTAGCCAGCCAATTTCTTTGCCAGTGTATGTAGTGGCCTGATGAAGAACATTCTTAGTTTGTAAGGCAAATTAGTCCACATGGGTTATTGTTTGTATATATTGTATGTATGTGTGTATATACAAACTAATAAATAATACTAAATTTATATATATATGTATTTATACATATGAATATGTTTACATAGACACCTTGGCTGTGGAATTGTGACTGCAGAGTAGGACAATTTACCTTTGCTCATTGTGCATAAGTTGTTTTGGGTTTTTTTTGGTGGAGAATAAGAAACTAAAATCCAGAATGACAACTAAGAAAGTGAGAGTAATTAGCCAGCATTCAATGGATGTATACTATCACAATCCTTTGGACTTGATAGGGAGGTGAGAGACACAGACATCATGAGGAAGTGACAACTGGTTACAGAGAACTTCCAGGATACTTAAAAAAAACAAACAAAAAATACCAAGCAAACACCCGAAACAAAAAAAAAATAAAACCCCAAACCAATGAATTTTAGCTTTAATAAAAAAAAATTGCTCATGTGGAGTAGTAGATGTAAAATGCTTAAAGTAGTTAAAGAGATAAAGAAAATTGTACTTTATACATGACTGATAAGAGATGGATGACAAGAAAAATCTCAGAAGCTCTTAAGGAGAGAATGAAAATCGTCTCCTTCCTTCTGCCTCTTCTCTTACCTTCCACTTTTTGATGCTGTCTCAGTGTCCAGAAGTTGCCATGTTATACCACTTGGTTTTAGTAGATACCTATTCGTTACACACTGACTTAAATCTAAAGGAAGGAGTGATTTAAAGGAACCTTGATAGTTTTTCCTTCTGCTGCTGAGATTGAGTTTCTATCTATTTTGAATCTCTGCAGGGAACATTTTCATCAGTATGAACACTAAATGACCAGTTCAGACTTGCCTATGGAAAAAAGTTCCTTGATTATCTGATTATCATCTCTGCTGACAATAAAAATTGGTCTGCTCTGGGCAGCACTTTTAAATGTTTTGGCGATCTGAATTTTCTTGACTGCTAATAAGATGCAGAAAGAGACATCAAATAGCTTTGGGACGTATTTCAAAGTACAGGCATTTAATAGCATTTTAACTCCATTTTACAGGCAATAGCACCATTTCCTTTCTTAATAGAAAAGAAACCGCTTAAAGGTAGAAACCTATCAATTGAACTATTTTCAATTTTCTCTGCTGACATCCAGTATCAACTCTGAAATATATCCTATACTGTTATGACAGTCAAATCGTGTCATAGCAATTCAGCCAGCTTAATAAATACGTAATTATTCCCTTAATTCACAATTTGAAAACAATGCCTTTGAACAGTCCTCCAGACGTGTTTTTTATGGGATAATACATAAAACTTGATTACATATCTATAAGCCTTTTGCTGACTTGTCAGCGCTTTGGGAATGCACAATACTTTGCCTGTGGTTGCAAATCTAAAAATGTTTTCATTTTAATTGCATTTATATTATAAGAAAACTAAAACCCTCATTCCTGGTAAATTCTCTGGTGTGCAAAAGTCACGAAGTTATCACTGGCTAAAGTAAGACAGAGATTGGCAGTAGATATAATGGCAATACACATACAGCACTACTAACAACAAGGACAGGACTCCGGTATTTCTGATTTGAGGCTGAACTGGAAAGCCATGTGCGTGGCTGTCTTTCAGCTGACTTCAGTAGTGACTTGAACCACTCAGCATAGTGTTACGCAACAAATTAGCACACTGACCGTTTTAAATGACTGTGCTAAATTTACCTCGTATCATGAGTTGGTGAATCACTTAATGGTGTTTGGCTGCTTTGCCGTGAATGTAATAACTGAGTTGCATTTCTCAATGCCATGTCTCAATCTCTGTAACAAATGGCTTGTTACTGCCGGTTGCTAGGAAGAGATACACCAGGAAGATACAGCTGCCAAATTTTGACCAGCTGTAAGTGTTATACGCTGCGTAAAATATTTAGTCAGTTCATTTGCACATAATAATTTTAAAAGGACGAAAATGTTTTGTAAATTCATAGATTTATTGCTGACTAAAGAAATCTTATTAGAAACCACTGTAATTAAAATCTTCAAAAGGCAAACAGGCAACCCCAGTGCAAACTTTGTTTGTGCTCTTTAGCCAATCTGCTTCATCTCTGATCCAGAACTAACACAAGTGTGCTTCCCCTGCTATACATGTCTTGGCCTCTTAGCTGGGTTCAAGGGGAGCTTTAAATTTATTTGCGAATAACTTGTTGGCTGTTGTTACTGACAGTAGTGGGTGATCTCTAGGGTAGAGCTGGATCTTGTATACCAAGGGTTAGACATGACGTGAGCTCTGTAGAAAACTGCTGCTGTGTCATGGAAACAATAATTTGCATTTGTCAGTGCGTAATAACTCATGCAATCTGTAGGAGAGCATTACGATTCTTTAAACTTTCCATTTCTTCTTCTGGGAATATGAACTATGTTCAGTGGTCTGCCTGAAGTGACATCATTGTTATGTTTTTGTTCTGCATTATTTGCTAATATGGAAAATAATGGAAATTGTAGTTATCTGGTGTAGTTATGAGAGTCTTCAATAGAAGGAATTGTAACTGCATAAAAATAGCATTAGCAGTCAGTAGAAGAGGCATGTGGCAGAGCCAGCGGAAGGCAAAATTGCTGGGGAAGGGTCACACTATAGTGTGTGTGTGTGTGTGCACTCACGCTCTCTTTTCCTCTCCCTCTCTCCCTTTCTTTTTCTTACTGCGGACAGGCATAATGTACATGTGTCACTTAGCGACAGAACAAAAGACCTTCTATGTGGAGCTACGCTTTATTTATACAAACTCAGGCAGGTCTGCTGAGGATAGTCTACCTGTAGCTGCTTGATCAAAGAAGGTTTAAGATAGCAGCTACCAACCACCTCCATGAAGTCAATGTGAGGCCATCAAGTGTCTCTGTTCTAACTACATATACTTTTCCAGAGTGGGACTTGGAAATGCCATGCTAAAATACATCCTAATAAATCAAATTCCATATCTGAGATGGTTTGAACAAGCGTGCACAACAAATGAGTTTTGCTGTGCACAATGCAGAATTGTAATGCTTAGCTAGTAGATGATTTATGGTTTTACAGTAGTAAGTCACTAATCATTTAAAAAAAAAAGAAAGCCAGAATTAGACAGGTACTCAGTGGAGTACAGTACTTGCATGTTCTAAGAAGAAGGGGTTAATATCTCTCTAACCATTCTGAGAGCAATGTCCAGCAGGGGGAAAGAGAGACTGAAAATGCAGTCTTAGAATGGGTATCAGTGATGGATGAGTGAAAAAATTCCATAAGAAATGTGATCAGAGCTCTATCAGGAGGAATGGATGAACCTGTGACTTAAGCAATTCTAATGCAAGTAGTTGCAAAATAAAGTATCTCTGTAAATCAATATGAGGGGGAAAAAGTGTTAAAGATTTAAACCCTGGAAAAAATGGAAAAATAAGAAGTCATAAAGAAAATAGTTTCAGACTTGCCAATTGCAGTCTGCAATACAATTAATTCTATGAACACAAATATCATCCAAGCCTTGAGCAGGGAGAAGAATTTTGGAGTCTTAAAACAAATACTGTGTCACTGATGTACAGAGACATTCTATATTTAAAACCGATCTTTAAAAGACCCATTTCCGAGCTCTGAATCCTTCATGTCATCTTTCAACAAGAAGTAGCAATTCTATTTTGACTAATCAGTTAAGGAAGCAATAGTCATGGAGGTATCCAGGATGTCCCTTGGAAGATTAGTGAATGTAAGATCCGAGAGGAAAATCAATTGCAGGAAAACTACGTGAGGTCTTTAATTGAGAAGCCAGTCATTTTTTTTATACTACCATGATCCTTTAGCTGGAATTTGTAGTTTGTGTGCTAGTGATTCTTCCAATAAATTAATTAGATAAAACACCCTTGAATTCCTCCTGCATTTAACATCAAGAATTTCTGAAAGCATAGTCGTCTTTTGTGCAGGGCTGGTTTGAATTTGATGTTGGATGGCGAAACAGACTTTGAAAAGAGAATGCAATATTTTTTATGCTTTTTGCTGTCTTTTAGACAAGTGGGTGTGGTCACACTTAGGCTTATTTGTTAAATAATTGTTATATGAAAACTGCTACTGTACAAACATAAAAACTACTAGGCTGATGTTCTTTGTGAATATTATAATTTTATACATGGAAAAAATATTGTTAGGCTTATTTTACAGGAGATGAACTAAAGTGGGAGAAATTTATGACAAATATTTGACTAATAAGTATAAGATATGCAAAGTATATTTTGCCAACATCTATTTCATATTCACATTTCATCTGGTTCATATTCAAACACAAGAAAAAACTTCTTTATGGTTCGGGTGACAGAGCACTGGCACAGGCTGCCCAGGGAGGTTGTGGAGTCCCCTTCTCTGGAGATTTTCAAGACCCGCCTGGATGCAGTCCTGAGTAATGTGCCCTAGGCAATCCTGCTTTGGCAGGGGAGTTGCACTAGATGATCTCTAGAGGTCCCTTCCAACTATGAAAATTCCGTGATTCTGTGATAATCCATGTACACTAGGCAAGGTGAAACTGCGTTAGCTTTTGGAGTTTATGATTCTAGTTAATTTTTAAATTGGTTATGAACTGCAAATATCCATAATGAGTTGGCTGAAGTTTAATTTTATATATTTGAATGTAAAGTGCTATTTGACTTGAACTGGTGATCATATGCTTGGATTTTGCTTGCTTAGCGGTTTATGACCTGAAGAATATTACATTGATGATGTTTCCATACAGAATATACTTTTTTGTCATGACAGATTTAATGAAAAGTGCGTATGTGTGTTTCTTCATGACATCCTCACTGAACACAGATTTTAAAACGTGTTTGCAGAAGGTAGTAGGATTAGCGTTGCATAGGAAGCTTTAATTCTGCATTTCTGCTTAACAATACGGCCTGGCTTACTGTTTCAGATGCAGTATTACAAGTTTTATCTGTCATGTGTATGCTTTAGAGAGAAAGCTTTTAATTCTGTGTACCTACTTGTGTACCTATTTTACTTTTTCACGTTCTTTTCAAGAATTCACTTGGTTTTAGCTGAGCCTATTGGGTAACTTGTGCTGATGCATGCAACTCTTGAAGTTGAGCTTGGCACAAAATAACGTCCGAAGTTTTAATCTGAACTGAACGTGCTGGAGTCCAGAGATGGAATGGAGATGCACGGAGATCTATCTTGTGATTAAATTCCTGCTGGAATTTAAGTAGAATAGAAAAAAAGGAGGAGGCACCCCTGCCACTACTTACAGCAATATAGAATAGAAATGAATAGATATTATAAAACTTGCAGGATTTCTCTGAATGTGGTGGCTAAAGTAAAAGCAAAGTAAAGCATTAATGATGGTAATTTTGGGAAATCCACATCCTCAGTGACAAATTTCTCATGTATAGGTTGGGTTTTTTTTGTATGGGTATCATCCTGTGAAAATCTCTGTACATAAAAGTAAGTGTATATAGTATTACTGACTGGAGAGTGATCCAACTGATGTATCTCTACGAATAGAGGCTATGTAAGATATCATAGTGTTGGCTTTTTCGAAGTTCTTTCCTTTTTTTATGTTACTGTGCTTGGGAAAAG
Source organism: Anarhynchus alexandrinus (assembly GCA_008711295.1). Lineage (NCBI taxonomy): Eukaryota > Metazoa > Chordata > Aves > Charadriiformes > Charadriidae > Anarhynchus > Anarhynchus alexandrinus. The sequence goes on from VUYV01000245.1 coordinate 345,090, forward strand.
CTTCTAATGACAGCTGCTCTCTACGCAATATAATGCGTATCTGTCCTATGAGAGTAGCCATTTAAATTCTGTTAGGAACAACTAGACAAAATGTCAATCTGGTCTACATTCTAGATCTAAAGAATGTATTTCATAATTTTTTCTAATTGTATTTCAAATATTCCATGCCTTAAAATTTGTAAGTTGCAGACGTGTCATAAGAGGTCTGTAGGTTAAGATTACTTGTACGGAATTGGTTGTTGCACTCTTTCCTTTTTTCTTTTTTTTTTTTAATTGCTTTCAGTTAAGAAGTAATAACTGACTATGAAACAAGTTCATGTTCCTTTTATCTGGCCAATATGCATACATTAATTTCAGCAGGATAAACACATTGCAGCATGTAAAATCCTTATTCAGAGAGTTCTGATTTTTGCTATTTTAGACAGTATAGGTTTGGTGGTGTTACATATGTAAGTATTACTGAGAGATTTTTGGATTCCCTAGAATGTATCTGTATCTCTCCCATAATGGACCTGTCACTGCAGTGGGATTTAATAGGCTGTTCGCTCTGTCTACTAGTCTGTGGCAGGAGTCATGAAAAGCTGACTCGGCTGAAGTCACTGAGCGTTTCTTCATTGGCTCTGTTATGGCCGGTAAATTTCATCACAGAGGGGAGGAAAGGACTCATAAAGAGGCAAAAAGTAATACCATGTTAAGTATCACATCACTTGCTTCGATGTTAATTGACATCACTTTGTAAGAAGTATTTTATGTATTCTATGTCCTTACCTTACATAGTCAGTTTGTAGGAGTCAAAATTACCTTTGAATAACTTAATCTTCACTGTTAGAAGAAACCTGCTTCAAATTATTAGGTGTTTTCTGGGCAAGGACTGTGGTTTTGGTGGTGAGGGTTTGTGTGATGATGTAGAAAAACATTATTTACTAACTTTTTAATTGATACTTGCTTAGAAGACTCTTGAAAGTAAAGCAATACTTTGGTATAATGTCCTTGTAATATCTACAAGGAAGTTACCCTCTGATTAACTTGTGTATGGTTTTGATTTTTTTCAGTTCATTTTGTTTAGAGTTTTCATCAAAAAACATTAACTAGCAGAAAAGCTGAGTGTATATAACTTCACTAAAAGTTACTTGTTATTTCTAGTGACACGTAGGTTTGTGTTGAATGTACTGAAATGAGAACTTCTTTGGAATAGAGGATTTCTTTAGACTTGGCACAATGGAATCTTGTTTTACTCCTGACTGATGATCATTAAAATGCTAATTGACACTGAATTTAATAGTTAATTTTATTTTAAAAATTGAAACAACAAGAAGAACCTCTTAGGAATCACCAAGAATGTATTTTGCTAGAAATTGATCTTTTTTTATTTCATTTCAAGATATTCTTATGTATGGCTGTCCTCAGACTAAAAGATAGCAAAAGGTAGAATGTTATTTTGCTTCAACAATTTGAAATACCAAATCTTGGATAGCTAATAGGTAGCAAATATAAAGATAGTTAGGGCTTACTTTGGCTGATATATTTAGTATTTTGTCTTGCCTTAACAAAACTATCCTTTGTCACTTCTCAAAGCTGCCATATGACCTATGTTTCTGATACTTTCTTAGTATATACATATGTGTAGCTATCCAGTTGTAAAAGGTATTAATCTACTTATTATTATAATTTTATGTAGAAACTCAAGAATAGCAACTGCAAACTTCAAGTCATATTTTTTTATTTCTCTCACAAGTGCATTCATAACTACATTTCTTGAAATTCCAATCTACTCAGTTCTCGTGATTTATAGCTCCCCTTTCCTTTTATTTGAGCATTAAATATTAGTAGTGTTTTTCACATTAAAGCTACATACCGGAGGGGGTGACTTAGTTTTATTCCTCTATGCACTTAGTAACCTCAGCTGTCTTAACTTTTTTTTTTCCTTTGTGATAATTTCGTCTTCATTTTCTTCGCATATTGCTTTGTCCATTTAGTTTTATGTCATTCGTCAATCCAAAACATACCTTTTTAGGAACTTTTATCTATATTTAGCTCTTCTTCAGTTAACTTTCATGCCTGAATCTTGACATGATCTAAAGTAGCACTGAATTTTCAGTGCTGAGAAACACAAACCTATAGTTGCTGAGTCTGGGAGAGCACAGGCTTTCAAATATATCTGTTTTTTTTGGTATTATTTGATGGCTTAGCTATTCTACTCAATGTGCTGGCACTATAACGAGGCACATACCTCACAGACGTACTGTAGAGGAAATGTGAACATCGTTCCTGGCACTGCAGATAAGTATAGTAAGAGTGATTAAGTCAGATTAAATATCTGCCTAGTTTGATGTCTTGGTTTAGATGACAGCCAGCAGTGGATACTTCTGGAAGAAAAAAAATATCCAAGAAACAGAACATTGGATATAGTCATTCTCCCCGGGTATATCTTCCCAGTTTCTGGAAAAAGGAATTTAAGGACTCGGAGCTCAAAACTGTGTTTGTATATCATGTTTCATATCCTGTCTGTTCCCCCATGCTCCCCCCCCCACCCCCAACTGGCCTGTTCTGCCGCTAATCCCATTTATAATTTTCTTTTATAAACCTTCTGTAAGAAGGAATTCTTCAATTGAATTGTGCCATATATGAGAAGGTCTTCCTTTTGTGTTTTAAATCTGTTGCTTGGAAAGTTTATTTCCAATTCCATTCTGTGAGTGAGACAGATAATTTATGGCATGGCTGTACGCTGCATCACTATGCATAAGTCTGGGATTTTCAAGCTACTGAAGTACTATTTCTGTGGCAAATCTTGACTTAATAAATATTGTAAGATATACTGGCAAATTGTTCTCTCAGAATATAGGTTTTTGAAATCTAGTTTATTTGTCTTGCTGTTGTTATTCTCCTCTTTTTTATTAATAACACAATATTGTCTAGTAATTAGCTTCAGAATATTAAAATCTATAGGACTCGGGCATCACATATGCATAATTTTCAAAGTAAATGTCCCGAGAAATGTTGCCTTGTAGGGTTTCAGGGTTTTTTTTTGGTGTTTAGATAGCTTTCTGTGAGTAATTGTGAAAAATTGCATTTGAACAACATTGGGAACTAGTATAAGATGAAACTTACTGTGGTAGCAGAAGAAACAGGTGTTGGAGAGATTAATTTAAGTAATGGGAGAGGAAAGGGTGTTGATAAGGCATGGGACACAGAAAATACTCAAGCTAAATGACATAGGTAGTCCTACAAGAAAGACTTCTTCAGGAAGGTAATGGGAAGTTTCATTGAGACAATTGCATAGTAACTCTGTACTGCAATTGCAGTACTGCATCCAGCTCTGGAGTCCCCAACATAAGAAGGACATGGACCTGCTGGAGCATGTCCAGAGGAGAGCCACGAGGATGATCTGAGGGCTGGAGCACCTCTCCCATGAGGAGAGGCTGAAAGAGTTGGGGCTGTTCAGCCTGGAGAAGAGAAGGCTCCGCGGAGATCTTATTGCGGCCTTCCAGTACCTAAAGGGGGCCTACAGGAGAGCTGGGGAAGGACTTTTTACTAGGGCATGTAGTGATAGGATGAGGGGGAATGGCTTCAATCTGGAAGAGGGCAGGTTTAGATTGAACATTAGGAAGAAGTTTTTCACTTTGAGGGTGGTGAGGCACTGGAACAGGTTGCCCCGAGAGGTTGTTGAGGCCCCATCCCTGGAGGTGTTCAAGGCCAGGCTGGACGTGGCCTTGGGCAGCCTGGTCTAGTGGGAGGTGTCCCTGCCTATGGCAGAGGGGTTGGAACTTGATGATCTTTAAGGTCCTTTCCAACCTAAACCATTCTATGATTCTATGAATTCTCATTGTAAACAGATTTCTTCCAATCCCAGATAACTCCACCCCAGTCCCTTGGAGAGTAAGGACTGGATTAATTCTTTTTGTTTGTTCTGTTTTACTGTCCCTCTGGCATCTTGGTCTAACGTTTTCCTGCAAGAAATAAGTACGTATATTTCTTTAGATGAAGACTGAAGAGCTTGTTGCTGCCAAGGTATATGACTGGTACAGATTTCCTGAGTCAGGTTGCTTGGAATCTGTCTGGCACAGACACACGGAATTACGGTATTTTTCTCTGTATTTTACCTGTAGGGACTCATTTTACCAGGGGTAAAAGACTCTGTTGAAGCTCTGTTGAAGCACTTGTAAAGGTCATTGAAATGGAGGTGTTAGCATCCCTCTTGCATTAATCTCAAAGTGATAAGGGAAACAAGAATCAGATGCCCTTTCTGCTTAATTTGGGGTGCAGACTCTGACTCAAGACTTGCACCTCACAACAACAGCGCTTGTGATTAACTTTGAGGGTTGGCCTGTTCTGGCTGGAAGAGTCTTAAAAATGGTGCCAGCTAATGGGCGGAAAATATTCTCTAGCTTGTTACTTGGAGCTCTAATGTGGAAGGATCAAATCCCAGGCTTTGCTCCAGAAGTTCAACCAAAGTGATTAAAAGGTAATTTTTTCATAATACTCTCTGGTTTCATAGCTAAAGATTCTTCCTAGGGATGTGGTATCTGAGAAGGAGTAATTTGTCTAAAGAAGGTTTCAAGTTTTTCATTTTTTCCTGTGAATGTCTGAATTGTAAGAAATATTCCCCACTGTTTTAGTTATTAAAGCTGCACTCCATTTCTGATTGCTTTGTGAGTCTGAAGGCTTTTGTAAACAGAACCTAAGTTAATTTAGGAAGTTTAATACCAATTTGAAATGGTGTAACTAAGGGCAAAATTTGGTCTCAAATGGTGCTTTGATATGAATGTGGTGGATATGATAGAATCATTCAAAATTCCTTAACTATGACTATTAGAGCTAAAAACTTTAGGGATACAGTTAGCTGGCTTGCCATAATTAAAGCGATTTCTTATTGTAATCTGACATTAGTCAGGCATACCTGAGAGCTGAAATTAACCTTTTTAAAATTCACATCTTTCATGCCTGGGAGGTCTTTGAAGTGTGAGTATATTAGAATGACTTTTTTTGCTTATTTTATCCTGCAAAAGACATGGCAAGCTCTCTTGTAAGTCAGCTTTTGCATCTGTTCATTCATTTGAGTCTGGATGAACTAAGTACTTTCGGAGGAAGGTAGACTCAGTTAGTAAGAAACTTCGACTTTCTAACTGACTGATTTTGATTTGGGTTACCTTGCCTAGTTTAGTTTTCATTTACACTTATAATATATATTTGCTATAACCGATGATGGAATTTCTGATCAGAATAGCCTGCAAATATACATTCAGTATTGAAAAACATGTTTTATAGAACTAGATGCTACAAATGGAAACTAATAACCAAGAAAAGTCCTGACATACCAAGTGAAGTGCTGAGAAAAGGTAATTTTATTCAGGTGTTTCCAGCATTCACGGACTCTCTCTGCTTTTTGCACTGGTTTCCTTTTCTCAGACATTAAACCTTTGCTATTTCAGGCTACATCCTAATCTTGTCCCTGCCCTGGGGTGCCTTTTTCTGGCTTTTCTTAGTCTGTAAAGTTCTGGACTATCCTAGTTTTAAATTTGCCAGAGAAACTTTTCCCAGTGTCACAGAGAGAAAATTGTAACGAGTACTTTTATTCTAGTCTTAGAATATTTTCCCTGATAGTTAAATATTTATTTTTTTGGGGTTTATATCATTGTTTTTGTTTCCTGTGACAATTAAATCCTCTCCAACCATATTATTTAACCTTATAAATATATTTTAATTGTTTGGTTTTTCGTTCCTTGCTGAGGAGAGCAGTTCATATTTAATTCACCTAAATCTTGTAACATAAAACTCCATCAGGCATTTAATTCCTTTGATGTTCTCCAAGTTTGTTCTAATTTGGCAATAATTTTCTGGTCATATGCCCAGAACTGAACACGCTGTTCCAGAAGCAGCTGTGGAAATGCAGTATACCAAGTGCCCAAATGTTCTCATATGTAGCTTTTGGTGTACACAGCCTAATGCTGCAAAGGCTTTCTTGCTACCAGTTCATACCAATAAAATACATTGTTTTCTCTCTTGACTCCCCTTGTTTGATGTTGTTCTGAAAATGTCATCTTTTTATTTAACAACTGCTCCAAATTATTTTTCCCAGTCTAATCCAATTCCCTTATTTTCAGATTGTGTTTTGAAATTCTTTATCTCATTGGTATTGCTTTATCTCTCAACTGGTATGATTTGTATATTTCTTCAGCTTATTGCTTATTGAATTTTCTAGGTCATTACTGAAGATGTTGAGTACTCAGGTCTAAAAAAGACCTATATATCATCCTAGAAGGGACCTTTCACTGTTCAATACACACCATGACTTAAAACTCTGAGGGTAGATTATTAGCGTTTTCCTGTATGAATTCAAATAAGTATGAATTAATTTTGTGACTGTATTAAATCAGTCGCTAAAATAGGAATAGTTTTAATTCATTAGGTGGTTTTGTTTTCCTTTTCCCTGTGCTCTTCTGAATAACTTTGAAATTCAATCAGAAATCGTACGACAAAATTGAATGACTGATTTCTTCCCTGTGGATTGACACTTTCCCCCCCCCTTCCTTTTCAAATTAACTTCTGATATGCTTTTTCGTATTACTTTCTCATATTATTAATGCAGGCTGCTAGGCTGATTTAGATACAAATGACCCAGCATATTTTGTAGGCCTAATTCTGTAAAGTGAACAAGCATATCCTCACATCAGTCCTGGAAAAAGAAAACACCAAAACTCTCCCTCTCAAACCAGTGTGGTGTGTCCTCTCTCATAACATGCAGAAAATAATTTTCAGGGCCCAAAGGATATTGTTTCATTTCTTATCATTGAAGGTACGTACATGAGTAAGACTCTTCAATGTAAGACCTTTAGTTACAGGTAAGTGGGTAAAGAAGTGTAGGAATTCCTGCTCAGACATTTTCTGGCTCCTGCGAGAGTAATGAGCTCTCTTGTCTGCCTCCATGTGCCCCCTCAGTGCTAATTCTTCATCCTTTCCTGAGGATAGGTGGGAAAGCAGGCAATATTAAAGTGAAGCTCAGGAAAGGAACATATCCTATAAAATGCCTTCCAAGTACAATCTTTTGATTTTTATCTAAACATGTAAAACTGTTTAGTGTGTTATACTGAGGCAGAGATGATAACCATTTATTTGAGCCTGAACATCTTTTTTTTTTTTTCTTTTTTTTTCTTTTTTTCCCTGAGCTCTGTGTGTGTTGTGGATTTAATGACAGATTAACACTTGTTCCTTTAATACTATGTTTGATGGGGTATGTTCAATGAAGTCAAATTAAGTTTGAACTAAGCAACGTGAGGTTACACTTTCCTAAACTTTATGGCGTCCTTTATAGTTTTTGTATTCCTTTAAAATATTAAAGACTTTAATTCTTTTTAATAAATAAACCAGAACAAGTTAATGTGTGCTGCTGTGTTGCACCTACCTAGCCAGGCTGGAGTTCGCAGGTGCGCGAAGGGCGTTTCTCCTGCCTGCTCAGACAGACTGACAGTAACAGTGCAATATAGCCCCTGTCTGGCTCTTACTTAGAAAGAATGAAAGACATACTTGTCCATAAGTTTGATAGCTGTTTCCTAGAACGTCAATGGAAAAAATAGCAACTAAAGGTCTGTGTTTGATTATAGACTCCAATGACTCTTCAGTTTTTAGCTTTCTGACCTATCCTCTATCATACCGTTGGTCCCTTCTCATGGATTAGCTCCTTCTCCACTTCACTTGGGTGCAACTATTCCAGTCTGTTCCTCTTTAAACCTGCACTGGGATTGCCGCTCGTTTTCAGTTTCTAGATCTCTTCCCATAGTTTCCTTTGGCTTTTGGCAAAAGCAATTGGGGGTGAGGGGGATGAATCCCTTTGTGGTCTACAGTCCCCCTTGGATGCGAGGCATGCTTTTGAAGTGGGAATCTTCTTGTTATTTAGCCACCAGAGTCAATAAAAATGATGTTGGACGTATTAATTTTTGTGGATTTTATACATCAGGTAATGCTGGAGGAATTATTGAAAGGAAAGTGTGTCTCTGTAGTTGCAGAAGAAACACTCCATTCCCAGTCAGGATTCAAATGAGTGTGGGAATTATTATGGGAAATAAGCACTCCAGAAATTATAGGAAAGCTGTAACCTTTAAAAACAGTGGATTTTGCATATCTTATTATATGAAACATCTAATGGTAATTGTTCAGTTTTTAAAAGGAGAAAAATGACAAATAATACTGCAGTCCAAATGGTTAAATTTTGGCATGGTTAGAATAATGTAAAGCAGGGCATGTAATGGAAAATGCTAAATTAATAATTGTACAGAGACAGACCTTAATAGCAGCTGTCCCTTGCCAATGAAGTAATGGCAATAGTATTTAGCTCTTATATAACACTTTCAATTTTCAAAGTACTACACATTTCATAGAATTGGTAGAAGGGAAAATTACTCTCATCTAAAGCTCTCCCATTACTTTACATCACCTCTTAGGATTGAGTGAGGAACCCTTCACAAGGGAGGAGAGCTTAGAGCCACAAAGAATTGCTTCAGTCCTGTAGAAAGAGCTGACTGATCTCCTTTTGTGTATTCTAAATATAAAAAGGACATGACCAAGACTAGAAACATTCACAGAAGGGTGGAATCTGAAAAATACCAAATGTTTCTACCATTGGTGGCTTCTAACCAGCAGGACAGATATTTCATAGCATAGATTTTATAGAATAAAACTGTAATCCAGGGTTCTAGAAACTAAAATAACTTTAATTTGTATCTCCTTTCCCAGTGGAATGTGTCTGACAAATTTCTTAAGTTTTCTGACTGCTCAGCGTCATGACACTCTCGAAGATCTTTCAAAAATAAACCTATTCATATAACTGAGGAAAAAAACCAGGGAGATACACCCACATGAGATCAGCATTGACCTTTAGAGAGTGAGTCCCTACGGAAGAACTAGCCTTTTTGCCATGTTTTGTAATTTTATAGTTCAGTAGCAAGGGATTCTTTCAGAAGCTTTCTTCATTGCTACTCAAGAATATCTGTAATTAAGTAAAAATGAGATGGAATGAACGTGCGGCAAAGGACTGTAAACATGTTTACACACTTTGATAAACATTCCTGCATTTTTTCCTCTTGTAGCATTGATTCATCTGCATCATGTACTAAATGGAAATGAGCAAGATGTAAAATTAATCCACCCTTGTAACTATCTGAAGAGAGTAATTATCTGATGCTTGCAAGCTGTTTCTAGAATAGATCCTCCCCAAGCTACATTAAATTTTATTGTATCTGTGTTTGATTCTCAAATTACAGTGGATCACACACTTTAACAATATAAACAATGTAGCTCCACTAAAGTCAGTGGAGTTGTACAGATTTTTCTCTTACGGGAGCAGTAACCCAAAGTATGTAAATCCCCATTGCAGATTTGATGTTACAGTACATGATAGCAATTTATGTGTGCGTATTTTGAGAAATCAGAAAACTTGGGATTAATTGTGTTCAGTTCCCCTATCAGAAGTGCTCAAACTGTGGAGCCATGGAACAAAGCCATTAGCAAGCATCACTCTGCATAGCAGAAGCTCAAGAAGAAGAAAACATTCAGATTTAACAGCTAACTCTATGATAAGTGTGCATAAAGGAAAATATCCTCTCCTGGAAAACCAGTTTAAGGCTTTTGGGGAATGGAGAAAGGAAAGTTGGCACATTAAAGGATACACAGCTGAAAAAAGGCAAAGGAGATAATTTGCTGCTTTTCTATTCATCCTTTTTGTGGATTGTTGGGTTTTTCCTGTGTGTGGGTTTGGTTTGGGGTTGGTTTTTTTTTTTTTTTTGGTCAATTTTGGTTTTGGAGCAAGTGAAATGATTAAGTTCAGTGCCTCACGTGAACACTGAGTCTCACCAGTGAGCCTTTCAGTCTTTGTAAACTCTGGAGTTTACAGACCCCAACCAAGCAAAGCCAAAGACATCTGGATCTAGTTCTGAGGACCTGTTGTCCTGGTACTAATACCCTGCAAACTGTGAATCTTTTTCAAACTTATAAAGCTCTCTCTTCAAACCTAGAGAGCAAATTTCCGAGATAGCTAAGAGATTGTTTTTATAATAAATGTTCACATGCCCATCAGCAGTAATCATGTATAGTTGCAGGAACCTGTGGGAAATTCTAACCAAATCAGGCCAAGGCTGGTGGAAACTTCATAAATCAAAATAAAATTTAATTTGAGAGTTAACAATTCAAACATTTAAATATAGATTGGTGTTCTAACTTGTCTTCAGGGCATTAGAAATCTAGTGCTGAGAAATGAAGAGGAGGAAATACATTGACTGGGTGGGAGGAACAGGGGGATTATCACTTTTTTTTTCAGCAGCAGCAGTTTGGATTTAGGTTGACATAAGTAGCTCATGAAACTGCACCCTTACTGTTTTTTAGCTCTTCCTTGTACCTCTTTGTGCCATAGTTACTTTGGCATATTGTTTTTTTAAAAAAACAAACACACAACTTCAAGAAAGCAATGCAAAGTGCTTCTGTACAGGGTGCTGGAGAATTGGTAGAGAACAATCAAGAGTAGCTACACAAAGCTGGAGATGAGAGATAATACTCAATTTCTGAACAGTGGAGGAACTGGAAAGAATATAAGGATCTAATATGCTCAGAAATGTCTTTCTGAAAATTCATAAAGTTTTCTCTAAGTTATTTTTCTGAAACCTGGTAGACAGAATTGATATAATAAGCCAATATTAAGCCAAGAGTTTGAAAACTTTCTAAAAAACCTTGACCTTCTGTGAGTTACTCTCTCTTTGTTAAACTTGTAGCACATTCCAAACCTGTTTTTTCAGTAGTGCAATAATCATTGCCAGACCTTGTGAAAGCGTGAGTGATGCGAGTACATTATCTGTCTCTGAACAAAATTACTAATCACATTGTATTTCAGAAATGAAATGCGACTATTAATACTCTAACTCAAATGGGATTCTCTTAGTGATAATGGAGTCCATTTGTGTTAGAGAAATGAGACGTAAAGGAAAGGTTTGTGAAGATCTAAGCTCTTTCTTATTTTTCTTTCTATATTGATGCATTCATATTTTTGGTATTAGACTTTGTAAATTATTAAAAAATAAATACGGTAGCAACATAAAAGCTCAACTTTAAGTAAATACTTATGATTAGATTTAAGTGCCATTGGAATATCAAATGGAAAGATAAGTTCTTAGCCAAGATTTTACTAGATTTTACCTAGATGTTTTCTGTTGCTTGTGTTGTGATTTTGATCTTGGTGATCTGCTTTTCAAGATTTTTGCTCAAATATTTTTGTCTTAAAAAATACTGTGAACACACGTTTGACATTATAAAATGGAATTCCCAAGAAGTCTCATTTGTTTTGTCATAGATGATGCTGGCCAAATCAGTGTCTGGAAATCAATGCATTCTGTCTCGTTAGGCTTGCTAGTGGGTAGAGCATTAGTCACTCTTCTGAGACCTGGCCTTTATTTTTGGCTTTGTTACCATGTTTCTGGATAGAGCTGGGGTAAAACTGGAAATTAATAGTTTCCTGGAAGCTACGGAGAAAGGCAGGGGCTCTTCCATTGGTCTCCATGGATGTTTAGACAAAGCAAGTTGAGATTTTGCAAGCCATTAGGGTTATGGGGTTCGTTGTCAGCATCAGAACCTTGTTTGAAAGTTCTTAGGTGGTTCCAGTGTTGAGAATCTCCCTTTACAATCTGTATTGGGGTTTCCGTATGGTTTTGCTCACTGTAAATCGAGGGAAAATGATATCTTGTTTCCTTTGTGAAGTGCTATGAAATCCACCGATAAAGGGTGTTATATAAAAGATTTTTCAAGAGGGATGGAGCTGTGGAAAAACATGTCCCCAGTGAGGAAGAGCGTTAAACTTAGTAGTATTCATTTATCCTGTCTAAATGTGTTTTCTAAAAAGAAATCAAAAGGAACTCGCATTGAATTTGAGCTTTTCTTAGCCAGTGAAACACTCCAGGGGAAAAAAATAAAAATCTGTTCTTTCATCTCTTAGGGACTGTAACACTGTAGGCAGAGGCTTAGTACATTGCTTTTTGCAACTCTTCTATTATTGTGAATTATCTTATCTTCTGCTGACAGTTTATAACCTATTTTTACAATAAAAATCATTCTTGATACTTGATCATTCTTTTGCTGCATCAAACTAGAGCTTAAAGCATTATTCCTAGATATTCTCCTCTAAGAGTGTAGGGTTGCTGTTGAAAAATTCTTTCAGTTATTGCTTTATTATTTGATATTACAATAACTTTCATCATGTAACTTTTATTTTTGCCATTTTGGAGAAAGTGCAAGAGTAAAAATGTGCAAAAACATTTTAGAATCATAAGTTGTTTATAAGATCATAAGCTTTAATTGTGGTTTAATGGCAAACACAAGTTTGAGACTACCTCAGATTTCCCGGCTTTGTCCAGTTTCAAAGCTGGTATTTTTCATTATCATTTAAGTATTTCTTGTGCCTTTGTGGGAAATAGGTCACTATTGAAAATTTTTCCATTTTTCTTATGAATTGGGGTCATATAGGTCATCATCCTCTTCGCCTCGTTATATGTATGCTTTACCCATACTATTACCCACTTTTATAGCCTTTACTTCAGTATTGAGGCCAGTTCCTAAAATATTTGATAAAGAACCCTCCTTTGTTGAATTAGCATTTAAAATACCTCTGCTATGTGAACTGTCCAGTTCTTGTTGGGTTTGATAACAGATGTAAGAGAATAATTTTCTGTGGAAAATGACATATTCCCTAGAAATGTAAAGAAACTCTGCCTCAAAGCCACTTATTGTCATAACCAGATGAGGAGGTCACAAAGCCTCATCATTTGTTTTCCTGGTTTTAATGCATGGCTTTGGAAAACTCTGGAAGAAAGCTTGCTTAAAGAAGACACCGCGAACCAGAAGAAATGCTGTTCAATTAGATGTGTGCAATTTACTTTGCTAGGAAATGCTGCACAAAGTAAATCTTAGTCACGTGATTTTAATACTGCACGAAGGCTTCTGCTGAAGAGCCTATAGATTCTGTCTCTAAAATAAAGTGGTGACATGTCACAAAAATGTATAAAACTGTACCAAAAGCCTTTCTTGCATTGCTAGCTGAATCAAACTGGCCATTTGGACTTGAGGAGTACCATGTCTCCCACTGTGAGATGCCGTGCCTGACATTACGGGAGTAAGAAGGAACTGTGGTATTAAGCTAAGTTGGGAGTGAGCCTAATGCCAAAGCTGCTTTGAATACATGGCACTGCTAAGCAGTAAACGTGCAGCTGCTGCACGTGGTGGTGGCCTTTTTGCCGCTTCATGACACTGTGCAGAGGAGCTGATGAGCGGATTGTGTGTGAAGGTGGTCACTGGTGGTGTCAAACAGGGGGTGAATGAGGGCAAGAGAGGTGACACTGCAGCGGAGCACTGTGGCGCCTCTGGCACTGCTTGACCCCTCAGGCAGTTATTTATACACCCCAGCGCTGCGAGTGGGTGAGATTACAGGCTTAGCAGAATGAGAGGAGTGTGTGTGTGTGTGTGTGTGAGGAGCATAACCACAGGCCACGTGAGTAGCCATCAAATATGATTTGCAGTCCAGTGCTTGTGAGATCTGAGTATTTGTTGAGTAGCTGAAAACATCTCTATCAAGGCTCTATGATGAATCAAAGAACTTTCTCTCTTTGTCTCCGCTGAACCTGACCCAGTATCTGAGTTCATTGCCTATGCAAGACAGATTGCTTAATCTCTTTTAAAAGACCTATAAACCATGTCAGGATTTATCAGTAACAGTTGTTAGCATTAACCTAATGCAAAAAGACTGTTCATCTTTGTCCATCTGAATCCACAAAAGCCACCCAGTTTAAATCCCTTCCACAACCTATTGGTCATCCAAATTTTTAAAATTCATTGGTCAATGGAAACAGTGTGTTATAAGACAAATTCAGTGCAAGATTTGTAATTCTTTTTCAACCTGTGTATACAACCAGTAGCTGGAATGGCGAGAGTTACTTGTTGAAATATGCAGATAACATACAACTTTTATTCTATGCCTTTGTTCAAACTGGCTCTGAGTAAAACTGGAAGACAGTAAGGTGATGATCAAAGGGATGATTTTTGTAAGTCATTGAGGAGTTACTTTGGTGAATGGGACTGTACAGTTATATAGCTATGACTAGAGCGATGCAAGATTCTTCAGGGACATTGCTATTTGAATACTTGTTGTCAAAGAATATACTGTCATCTAGACAGGTTAGATTGCCCCAGCCTGCCCCAGTAGTTAACTTTTGATACTTATTGCTCTAAGGTGTAGATATCACATTTTGGAATATGATTATGAGTATGAAACTTGGGTATATACTAAAATCCAGAGTCAGAGTTTCGCTTCACTGTGTTCATAGAATCGTAGAATGGTGAGAGTTGGAAGGGACCTTGAAGATCATTTAGTTCCAACCCCCCTGCCATGGGCAGGGACACCTTCCACTAGACCAGGTTAATCGATAACAGGCTACCTGATGCTCTCAGGTGGAAAGCATAACTAACAGTTGCCCTCCAAGCTAAAAGAACAATGTGGAAGTCTTACCGATGCAGGAAGCAGCTTCATTTGGAGGCCTGCTCGATACTGAACTCTGTCAGGATCTAAGGAATCATCACTGTATTCTGCTCCAGTACTTGGCACTGTTGAACATTGCTTTCTTTAGCAGCAGAGATACATGTACGACAGCAGACATGCTTGCCTTGAAAGAAAAATGCTAGTGAAGTGTGTCATTCCACTTCATGCATCTTCTGATGAGGATGTGTGCACAAAAAGGTGCATGTCATGTAGTTTCCATTGCTTAATGCACATCCTGAAATGCAATCTGACAGTTTTCTGATGGGCTTGGTATAAATTTACATAGCGAAAAAATTCAGTTTAAAAAAAATGAATACAGAAGCAGGTTCTTGTTAGTAAATTATCACTCATCTCCAAGTTGCAGGCCACCTCTTTATGCTTTTAATGATGTAAATACACTAGAATTAAGAAAAAAAAAAAAGCATACATATGTTTGTACCAGTAAAAGAAATAATATTCAGGTTTTCAAAGTGCCCTTTTTTCCTGCGTGTACTATATGATTCTGGTTGTATGGCTGAATTTAAGTCTAGTGTTTTGCCATCTGTCTTTCAAAACACTGTAGTGTGTTAATGATTTTTTTCCTCAGTCCCTCATTGTAAACAAAATCTGTTGTTGGTTCTTGCTTGAGTACTTTTTCCTAAGCCTTTACAATATGTCTTGGCACTACAGTCAGTCTGAAATATCCTTTCACCGCATGATAAGTTAATGATCAGAGCTGATGAAATTCAATACGATGTTCTTACAGCACACCTGCTAATGCACAGGGACATTGACTGCAGTAAGGCTTTTATGTGCCAACTATGTTTAGTGAACCACTACGCTATTTTAAAGAGATAACTGATTTAAAGTTTAGTTTATTCTGTGGCCATATTTGTTTTTGAGATTTTAAGGAGAATCCATTTCTATTTTGGTTTGTTGCAATGTTAATCCTGATGGCATTACTACTTGAAGAATTGAAAAGAGAACACTCTACGACATATATGTGCAGAAAATAGAATTTAAGAAGTATGTATAATTTTAGATGAACAGCTGTCTTGTATTCCTTCAAAGGCTTATAGGAATCGTTACATGCCTGGATATGGATGTGCACGCTGTCTTAAATAAGAGAGAATATGGAGATAAAAGATAAAGCAGTTATTTATCTTGGAGACACTTGCAGCTCTCCTTTATAATTATATTTAATGTTAAAAAGTCTTTCAGACTTTATGGGAATACCTTTTAGAAGTGTAAGCTTAAATTCTTTGTGTAAATAAAGAAAATAATACATTGAACACACAACTTCAGTCTATGAGCCCATCCCCTCTGAACTTCAAAGATATCTTCAGATTTGAATGTTTCCCCTAGAACACTGGGAGTACTAAAACCGGTTTCTAGTTGGTATTATTTGCTGGTGAAAAGTCAACAACACTCTGCTTAATAATTTTGCTTTCAAGTGGCTTATGTATTCCAATGTAGTTGTAGATCTTTTCAATAAGGTTTTCAGTAAATTTTTTAAATCTCAGAAAAACCCCACCCACCCCCTGCACATACATAATATATATTCAATGACAACTTGATAATTAAATACACACTTCCACATGTGAACTACCTAAATAAAGTCAGTATAATGTTATGTAATGTATTATAATGTACATGCTATGTAGACTCATATTTTGCTTAGAGTTTTGGTGAAATATTTTAAAGGTTTAGATTTCAGCTACTTTTTGGAAAAGTTGGGAGGAAAAAAAGGAAAAAAGAAAAGGAAAAACTGCCAGCTGTTCATAATGGCACAGGGCCATTATATAGGACAGGATCTTGAGTCCTAAACAGCAAGCACCTTGGCCCTGGAGCGTCTGAGGTGAAGAATGATACATTTAAAAATTAATCGTAATAAAGGTTCTTTTTATTATTTTGAGCCAATGCATACTTTGCTTTACAGAAAAGATTTGGCAATAGGATGTTGCACGCTACAGAGTTGGGTAAAAATCGGCATGGGCTGGAAACAAAGACCTCTCCCCACCTTCACTCATTTTCCGTAAAGTTAAAAACATTGGAATTCTTCATTTTCTCAATCATGGGGATATCTTCGTTATAAATTCAGCTAGAACATGGGTTAAAAAAAAAAAAGTTTTAAAATGTCCTTATAAATTTTTCTTTATTCTCAATCTCTAATGTGTGTAGAGGAATTTTTTAAGAGAAATTATAAAAGAGTACATTCTTTTAACATGGAGCAACATACATGTGTAATTAGCTGGACAAAACTAAATTAAACATTAATATTAAATGCACATTTTACAAACAATGTTTGAACTCAGTTGTAAAAATGTCAAAATTCTGATGTTTTCTTGTTTTCACTGTACTCTGTTTGGAAACACATATTCATCTCTCATGTCACCTCTCATGAAAAGCTCCTCAGAATGCATTTCCAGCTGGGCTAATTATCTCTAGCTCTACTGTTTCTACTATGTTGCCAATCTCAATTTCATTATAAATTAATCTACTATAAGCATTGAGGAGGTAGTAATGCATATATGTATATGTAACTGTTATATGCCTAGCAAGTCCTTACCACTGTTAGGATTAGAATGCCTATTAAGTAGTTTCTAATGTGGATAAAAGGATTCTTTACTGACTACTGCAAATATTGAGGTTTGCAAACTATGGGGGACCCTAATATTTCTAATGTGCATAACACTGTATTTTTGGTAATAGTTTTATTCCAGCAAAGCTTTATTTGAAATTGTTTGTGGAGGGTAACAGACAGTTGGTACATAGCCACTTCCTTAGGCATGGTGTCAGCATTCATGGAATTAATATAGAGCACATATTTAATGCCCTTTGGATTCTGATTGTCTTAGACTTATGGAAGTCCCGATACCAATTATAAGGAGCAATCACATTTGAATTTCTCTGGGGTGAACACTCTTGGATCCTCTCTCCAAATGTAATGAAGTGCTCTCCTATCACGTTTCTTAAGTTCAGTGAAATGGCTGCTCTAACTTTATGATTTAGGGACTATTCATAATATTTAGAAAGCTTTAAAGTCAGGCAAAGACTAAAACTAATATTTAAAAACATCACACCAAATTTATTCATGAGCTTTAAAAAAACTACTTGCATTCTAAAGAATTTTTTAAGATTAAACCTTACTAATTAAAGATTAAGATATAAGGAAGGTTCATATATTGATATACAAAACAGTGCTTTTCCAGTACACTTTAACTACTCTAAGCAATTTTAATAACAGGCTTGTTTGTCCCATTAAGTAACACCGTGGTTCAACGATTTGCTCTAGTAATTCGGCATTAGGAATGAGTCACTCCAACTCCACCATTCTCCGGGAGCACTGATGCAACATAGCTTTGAATCATATTGGTTCACATAAAACACAGACAACTATTTACAAGGTGCTGAGATATCATAGAATAAAATGGAAATGTTCTTTTAAGAATAAGATCTATGGCACTCTAAAGATACGACCTCAATTACATGTAGGATCCGGTCTTAGAAAGAAGCAGATCTCTTGGAAAGAGGATTGTGTATTTCCTTTATTTGTTCTTAACTGAAGTCCTAGTCTTAAATCTTATTTTCCTGGGGGAATGGCAGCCCATATTTCTCTCCCCTCAACAAAAGGATATGTGGTCATTCATATAGAAGCCTTAGCTACCCACTGTAGCTGGAATTTTTTTTTTTTTTTNTTAACTGGCTTTAAAATACTGATAGGTGTAGAAGTCAATGTTTATGGCCCTATAAAGTTATTTGAGGGTTTTGAGGATTAAATCATAATATTTAAAAGATTTTTGGCTACCTCTAGTCTTAAAAAAGTCTCAGATGTGTAAGCTTTTAGTAATTGCTAAACTGAGATCTCTATCATTACTACGTAATTACAGTTATAAAACTACTAAATATATAGAAGCAAGTAGGACCTACTCCAGAGTTTTTATTCCATCTTGCCAAGATGTAAAGGTGCTTTGCTGATTATGTCCTTATCTTGTTACAACTAATAGTGTCAACTGGTTGTTGTTGGTTGGTTGGTTTATCTGTAAAATTTTGGTGTATTGTTTAGCTGCATATAAACACGTTTCATGTAGATGTTCGAAGGAAGGTGGAAGGATAGAAATAGGGATTTTTTTGGCTTTCTCATGTCATTACTCTGTATATTGCTGTGCATATGCAGGTGGCAAAATGTGAATACAGGGCAATAACCGTTATGTTAGTTTACTTTGCCATTTAGGAAGCACAGATGTTAACTATATAATAACAAGGTGGCTCTTATTGTAACAGTCCTGCTGTTATGTCCTCTTGCTATTACAGTAGTTTGCTGCTTTGGCATGTGCAAGATGTTTATGGCTGGGAACTTGTAACTGTATTGTATTATTTTTATTTTTTTTTTTACTAATACTGTTTTCAAACTTGTTACCATCTCAAAACAAAGGGACAAAAAAAAAAGGAAGTTAGCTTCATGTGCTCTTCATAAGATATTTTTCCTTTGAATTTCTGACATTTTATTCTGTAGGAATATGTTCCTTTGCTGCCATGAACAGATGTACCTAACGTGCATTTGGAATAACAGCCAAAAAGTATTGCTCTGACTTTTTAAGGGTCTTGCTTCTTCTATTATTTATAGTTCTGTGAATTGCTGTTTGCTACTTTGACTAACAAATATCGAATGTTTGAAATGTCCTGGTAATGTCGCTTTTGTCACTCATGTAACCTGAATGATATCAATATACTGAGTATAGTTGGATCTATATGTCCCTTAGAACTGCAATCTCAGGGGCTAAAAGATCTTGGCTCCTGGAGGATAAGCAGGAAATTGAAGCTGAACAATGAAACTGGTCAAAGCTCCAGGGGAGATGGAAAAAAAAACCCCGTTTAGTAGAGCTATCTATTTCTCTAACGTCTCTATTCATCAAACCTTTCCTGTCCTTGAGTTACTAGGACCTCAGGGCACTGCTGGAATCCTCAGTGACACTACTCACCATGTAGTTACGTCTGCTTAAAGTTGGAAGAAGAAAAAAAAAAGTTGAGAGCTCTTGTAATGTACGGCTGCACAGTTGATGATCAGTAGTTCAAGTTCAATTATTGATAACTGTACATGGAAATAAAAGTCAAAAGGCCCCTTCCAACCTCAACAATTCTATGATTCTATGTTTAGAACTGAGCAGCCTGGTTAGTGGCAATAGTCAGCACTGCTGCCCCTCCTCTCTTGTACTGTGCTGGCAATAACGTGCATTTTGAATACCAATTGAAATTCAAGGTCTAGGTTTTAACTACCAAAGCCATTCATAGGATTAGTCTAAGCTGGGAGAGACCATCTCTTTTAGTCCATGGCTGTAACCTCCCAGAAGAACTGCATTCCCCTGGAACAAAGAAACTACCAGGCAGTGGAGGACCCCTGAGCACAGTCTGTCAGCCCAAACCTATTCAGTTCACTTCAGCTGTAAGAGAAAAATGCAAAGGAGGAGGACACAAATACTGTCAGCGCGGTTGAGCAGAGAGGCCTCATAGTATAATTAACAAGCCATTCAGATACCAGAGTAATTTGTATGTTGTAAGCATATGGGGTTTTTTTCTTCCTAAAAGCATAGACTTATCTTTTCCAACTGTTGGTTCATTCAAGTAATATTCCTTTAACTTTTCTGTATTATTAGTCAAAGAAAGTTTCAGAGTTTGTCCTTTTTCCCGTTGCTGATCCTGCAGAGAGTTTCAGTTTTTCTATTTCATGCTAAAGCCTTTGAAGACACTCATCATAGGCATTTAAAGTAGCCCAATACAGAATATAAAGTATTTCATCCAAATGTAACTAAATTGAATGTGGAGAATATTGGGTTGGTCTCTTCGTATGTCAGAGGGATATGCAGCTCTCACTGAGTTGTCACTGCCATTGTCAGGGTATAACTCACTCATAAATTTTGCGGAGCCTTGGTGGTGGCACAGTACATCTGGACTTAATGAAACAAAATATTTTCTTGAACTTCAGAGCAAAATGGTTTTTATCTCTCCGGAAAGATACTTCCTGCATGTTTGCACTCTCATGTAATTGATACAATTTTCAGAAAGAAATGGCAGTTCCTAAACTCAAAATCACATCTAGTTTTTTTTTCTATTGCCTTAACTGTTTTTTTTTTAATCTCTGTACATGTCCACAGTGACATCGACATTAGTTTTTAACAGTGCAAACATACATGTTGTGTTGTTTGTTTTGGTATTTTTTTCCTTGAATAAAATGTCAGCAGGCTACAATCCACGATTCACTGGTACCATTCTGTAGTTTTACAGTCCTAAGTACAGATGAGATTGATTTCTTATCCCTTTCGGCAGCTGACAAAGTATTAAGTTGGGATACTTATAGCTGAAAATAGTCTCCGAGAGCTGGGATTGTCCTGACTTTTTTGCTAATAAACATTTTGTGATGAGACGTACAATCAAGTTACCAAAAACACTGCTAGTTAAATGAGTGCCTTGCTGCTATGCCATAACGACATTCGCATGCACCTTTTTTTTTTTTCCAGTAGAAATCATCTTATACTTGTATTCTTTGAGGCTCTTGCACAATTACTTCTCTGCGGCGTACTTCCCAGTGCTATCGGTGCTGTTGGAACCACACTGGCTTCCCCTCTCAAGTGTAGCTTACAGGCTGTGGCATAGCGAGTTATTCACTGGCTAGTGGCTTGCTTATACTCCACTTGGGTGTCACGCTTTCTTCTTAGTCAATAAAACTTTTCTTAACCATTTTGTCCATGCTGACCACGTTATGCTGAAGCCTTTTAACTCATGCAAAGTGATTTAATAGATCGCTGCTTTTTTATCTTTTTTTTTCCCGGATAGCAGATATCATCCTAGCTTGTGAAGTTTGCCGGAGTAGCTTGCTGTGTTGCTTTGTGTTTTGTGACATTGAATTCTGCTCAGCAGTTTTATGACATTTTTCTGGTAGGCTTTTGAACTCTCTATTATGGCTCAGTTGTCTCTGAGAATACCTTTTTTTTTTTTTTGGCAAATTCTAAATGCTTGGTGAATTACTACATCATACACTTCCAAAAATCTATTTTTATCCTAACAGTCTTTTGATATGATGTATTGCATTGTTTTGTCCCATAATCCCAAGAGTAGCATATTCTTATAAATTGCCTGTTACTGTGCGTTTTATAATCTTAAAGGGAATTGGGGGTGTGTGGATTATTGGGTCAAGACTTTGTTGTAGTTGTTGATTCAAAGTCTGTCTCCTTTTTTGCAGTTGTGCTGTTTAACTTTATAAAACTAATAGAAAGTGATTAAAATGTCAACTACTTCAGAACATGCAGTTGTCAGAATTCAAGCTACATTTTGAAGTCTCTGTCTGGCAGCCATCAGTGCAGGTACATAGAGTGCCATTTATTAAGTCTTCTCCACTTGTTCTCCCTAGTTCCACTGTTTCAACTCTGGAATTATACTTGAACTTTGCTGGGCAGCACGTATGAAACTGCTTCCATGTAGCCTCTGACTGAAAAGACCTATTGCAGAATAGATGGGGCAAGGGGAAGAGGGAGGCAACGCTCTTACACAAACATCCAAAAGTAAGTGTAGGCTGGAAGATGGAAGAAAATATATATATTTGCCCTCTTTTTATTCTCTTCTGGAATTGGAAGGTAGCCAGTTTGTCTCAAGACAAAATTATAGGCTGGCCACACTGATCTGAATGAATTAATACAAACGTTCTTCTGCTCTTATTTTTGTTCAGCCGTTACTCTGGATAGATTAAACCCATCAGTTTTTGTAGTCTTGAGAATTTTATGTGAATCAACGTTTGTGCCATCAAATCTTTTAAACCACAAAATTAAACCTAAGAAAATTAAAAATGGTGAATTATTCAGAGCCCATTTTCCTGGACTGAAATAAAATACCGTGATACTTGAAATAAAATCATACCAGTGCTGGAGAAGGTCTAAAAAGAAGAGACCTTTTCTCCCTTAGAAACTTGCCTGGGGAGGAAGAATTTTAGGAGCTTTTGAGTTATGTTAACTTGCTTAGTGTGTCCTGCTTTTGAGTGGTCTTCTGTACAGTGCAGAAGTTCTATAGGTCTCTGTTACCGAATGAGGAAGAAAATCATTAAAGCGCTTAAACTCATTGTTTGGAATAGTAACTGCAACTATCATTTTAATTATTAAGTATATAATCCATTCAAGGAATTTGAGGATGGTGTACAGATAATTGGTGTACTGAATAGTCTTAAGCTTCATGAAGATGACATCATTTTTCTTGAATATTCCTTTCTTAATTAATATGGGTGAAAACTTTAAGCAATCTGCATATAGTACTTGCAGCATTTCTGGAATGCAATAACACATACTTACTTTACGTAGAGCATCATTAAAGGCTGACTTTCCAGAGAGCCACCTAGACCTATGCTTAGTTACTTGAGAGAGGTGGCGTTAGTTTAGGAGTATGGTGAGCAGTCAAGAGTCAAGAATCTTGTAGTAAAGTTGGTGTCAGTACAAGAACAAAGCACTGTAGTCACCAACGTGAGAGAGAGAGACAAAGAAGACCAAGGTAGCGTGTCCCTGCTTCCTGACAGCATGTGAATCTCCTGCAGCAGCTGCACTACCAGAATCTAGATTAGCTTTTCCATCCATGTGAATTTTTGAACTAATCCATCTACTCTTACCCTGTATTTCAAGCCAAGGGCTTGACTTATGAGGAATCTGCATATACAATGCAAAGTGTTCTTTAAAACATGCTGTGGACCCTATTTAATTCTAATATATAATTCTAACATAAAGATCGAGAGGAGGAGGAATACATTACTAAGTATAATGGGGAGAATACAAAATACAAGAGAGATGAGATGAGAATGGAAAAACGTGAAAATAAATTTTCAGGCAGTTTGGAGGTGCTGAAGAAAGTTCAAAGGATATTGCTGTGCAGGTAGAAATATTTATTGAGTATTTTTACTGAGGATTCGGTGCAAGATAAACTACTTTTCCCATAGATACTGTTGTATTTCTTTCTTGAAATAACATGTGACTACACCCTGTAGTTCTTACGATCTGAACTTTGAAAATGGTTGTTTGCATTGAACTTTTTTGACAATTTATTAACAATTACTTTTAATTATGAGTTATAAGCAACTAGCTAATTTATGCTTGGTTTTGCTAGTATCAAATAGGCAGTTTGGCAGAATGGTTTCAAAAAACTCATATTACAATTTGCATGTTCATATTTAAAAATATTTTTGGTCCCTCGTGTCATTGTCCTGTGCATCTTTTTTCCAAACTTCATGATTGATGACTGATCTGTTCCTAATAATTAATATGTGGGCTTGCTCTGTTAAATTTCTTTAGATCAATAAATCTGCCAATCATACTTTCTTCAAAGTGGTTTGTGTATAAATTAAACAGAATTGGCTTGTACTTACATCTTTCGGTCTACCTTGAAAAAATGAAGTGGTGCTGCATCTTACATTTGGTACTTTCAGGAAAATTCTACCTTATGGAAGAAAGCTAGATGTTGTGTATTGTCTTGTTTAGATTAAGCACAATTTAATAGGATTAATTTTCATATTCTATAACAGTAATTTACAGAAGGACTTGGCTTTTTAAAATGCAAACAGTTAAGTGAGATAAGAGATCTATTTCAATTATTATAGTAAAAAACAATTAGAATGCTAACAAAGCTTTCAGAAGATAAGTTAGATGTGTTCAGGACGAATACTCTGAAAATGTATTTTTAGCATTAAGCAGAATTCAGGTTTTCAACCCACACACACTTGTTTAAAAACTCATTTAAAGGTCATTAAGTCCAATTAAGCATTAAATATTTCAACTGCTTCACTTCCTATTTTCTTCACTTTTAAATCATTGAGTTTCATAGTAAATACAAAATAAATGGTATAGGCTTGTTTTTAGCTGTAACTGAAAGATATCAGAAAAGTCTAAATTTTTTTGAGTGAAATTATTTGGCCTTTAAATAGGTTGAAATTCAGCTGGACTCGAGATAAGGAACACGTATGTTCTCACCATGTTAGTGGGAACCACAATTGGAAATCTTCTAGCTACAGTTTTTGCAAACCAATTCTTCAGATCACTGTCTAATAATGTAGCTCTTACTGTGGACTGAGAACAGGATATGGAAAACAGCTTTGAAAACTACCAACAATAAGCATATGTGACAAATTATTGACTCTACTAATTGAGTTTTATCTATGGACCTATTAAGAATTGAAAGTAATTCTGTCAACTGATCCTTCATTTGATTGGCTAAATTTGTAGAAGTTTGTGGTTTCTGCCAAAGCTAAAATTTCTCTGTGTATGTTTGTGTTAAAATACTTTAATGTGTTAAGTAAAAATAGGGTTGTGGTTTTGGTCAGTTTAATGGCCTTTTTGTGAGTTTGCTGTGTTCCTGTTGGCTTCATAGACTAAACACATAAAGCAAAACTGCTTCTCCTTTTAGCAGTCCAGTGGTATTATCATTGACTGAACTGGATAAATCTTGTTTTTAATGGATGCATGATGGGTCATGTCCTTCAATTTACCTGTATGCATAGCCATTCAAGTTCTTCAAGTATCTGTATTGCATTACTAAAGAAAATTGTTTCTGAGTACACATTACACTTGAAATCGGGGATGACTATTTTCTAAATTGCATGCTGTTCATCAGAATGTAGTCACATGCCAGCAAATCATAAAATCCATATAGTGTTTCTTAAATTGTTGAACAGGTTTGGATAAGATTGGTAATGTATGTGTGTTTCATACAAGTACATTCATAATTTGAGGTACAAAGAATATTTTTGGGAACAGCTTTGCTCGTTTTAGAAATTTACCAGAAATATATTGTCTGATGAGGTAACAATTCTTAGAGGTCATTTTAAGATTAGTTTTGCAGTTTCTCTTGAGTAAAGCTGATCAAGGAAAGCTTAACCTAAAGTCTAGAACATAAAAATCCATTAACGTTTTGGAGTCACATCTAATATTACTATCTAGATAGAGCTCAAATATCCCAGTAATTATAATTATATTGTAACTGTTCACATAGTTTTCTTTCTTGGTACAAAAACACATTCCACAGAGTGCACAGATATCTAGGCTATTGTTCTGGATGAAAAAAAAAAAGCAGGCAGTAAACCAGTGCCCCAACACCATCCTCTTAACCTGTTTCCAGTGTGCTTTTAAAAATGAAATTGATCATAAAATCAAATATTAAAAGATAAGTTATATTAAAATGCAGATATTGGTTAAATACTGTTATGTCTTGATAAAAGATATATTTTCAATTGGTTCACTGTTTTACCAGAAATGGGAATTAACTTTCTGATTGGTTTCTTTAAATACAACAATGTAAACCAGAAGGGTTCCTTTTTTTATTTTTTTTTTAATTTAAGAAACATAAACATTTAATGGGACCTATAATGATTTTTTTTAATGTATAATTTTGTAACTTAATATAATATTAGGTTATCAAGACCTTTGTGGATGAGGAAAAAAGATGATATTAGGATATTTAATTAATAGAACCTATATAAATTGATTTTGGGGGTATAAATATTCTTTAGCTTTGCAGAGATAATATTTTCTTTCCATGCATAATTTTTATCAAAGAACAAATCAATTTTCTATGTAGTGATAAAATATTATGACAACATAAAAACTGAACTGTGTTCTATAATTTCAGTCCTAGTGTATTTAGACCCAGGACTACCAGATTTTACGCAGGCATGGAAATAGAAAACGAATGCCGTGTTCCCTTGGTCCCGTGTTCACAAACATATGTCTTTTGGAATAAGTAACACTCAACTGTGAGCTGAAATACTGTGCTGAACATTCTCTGCTAATATAATACCTGTCATCTACGGAAGATCATTCAGCGACCTGTGCTTTGGCATTTCTTAGGAGCATGGTGTGACTGCAAAAAATCCCCTGTGTTATACCTGTCCTGAAAAAAGCAATACCAAAAACTTTGAGCAGTGAAGAAAATGTAGGACTGAAGGAGCGCTCCACGTGCTTATAGGTCTGGTTAAACGGTTGACTGCAGCACTCCGCCATTTGTACAGGTGGTTGTAGCCAACAGGTGGTTTGCTCGGTGGTTTTCTGTAGCTTTGAAGTTGCTGATAGCATTGAAGCTTCAGGAGCAGCAATGTGTACCTTTGGCAGAGAAATCTGTTAATCTACTGGTATCCAAGGTCAGCTGGGAAAAAGGGAGGTGATGACTCTTCATTATCTTCAGATATCAAGTCAGTTTTTCCTGGGCTTGTGAATGGTAACTCTTCCAGCATGATGTGTACTAATATCAGTTTGTATCTGCTGGTGGTGGGGTTACACTGCAACAAAAAGCTCCAGGGTTCGTGTGTTTCCTCCTAGCTGTTTTTGCCTTTGCTCATGAGGAATGCCAAACAACGGAACCTGCTAGTAGACATGGAGGAGGCTATACCTTGTGGGAAGCTGGGACTGCAGGAGACAATTTAAAGTACATACACAGGCAGCAGCTATTTTAAGTCTGAGCGTGTGTTTTGTCATGAGTGTTTCTACAAGCTTTTTCCCAAGAATGCAAAGTAGGCCTGCACTATGTATGGTGATCAAGGGACCACTGATGTTTTAGCGTGGTCATGCCTGACAAAGTAAAGAAGAAAGTGTTTACTTCCTTTTAACATTTGAGCAGAATGCTCCTAATTTAATGAAGAACTAACCTTTTGTCCACAGCAAGAGGTTGAATTTGCTTTTGTTGTAATTTACATGAGTCATACCTCTGCAAAATCCTTCAGCCATCTGCCATCAGTCATTAAATCCTTTTTTAATTTCCATTAATTCTTATTAGAAAGATTGAGGAAATCCACCCATCTGTTTGATAGAACCATTATGTCCATAGGGAAAACACATCAGGACTTTTTTCACTCTTTATTTTAGGGATGGGGGGGTTGAAAATCTAGAACAAGTGCAGTAATCTGTGGAAACGTTCAGTGTGTGCTGCTGAGAGAATCTTTGCGTCTTAATTCATTTAATAATTGAGGAACGAAATATTATGATAGTCCAGCAATTCAGTGCTAATACAAGAATGCAAGGTATGTTTTGCTTTAAATATGATTAATTCTATTGTATTGAGTAAAACAACTTGTATAACAAGTCAGAAATCGTCGAGGAAATTTTAGGGGTAGGGAAAGAGATGTGTGACCGTATTATGTGAATCTACTTTTAGGATGTAAGTTCTTCTGAAAAGATGACATTTATATTTGATGAGTGTGACTCTTTTAGCATTAAACGAATAATAATATAAATAAATTGGACCTAATTTTAGTGTCAGATGGCAAAAGGACAATACCAGAAACCACATCTGTTTTGAAAGCTGCTATTTAAACATCCAGTTCTCGTTGCTGACCAAATATTTCTGTTCTGACAAAATATTTTTCTTCATATCTGACAATATCCTAATACACACCAAGAGATGGTTATATCAAGTTATGCCTGGTGAAATCCTGCTTAGTGGACTACTTTTGGCAAAAGAATCACCATCAGTATTGTGTGATGAGAAATAGCTTTGAAGGAAAACATTGACTACAGATTCTGTTCCAGAGTCATACCGTGGCAGCATGTGTTGATGATAAGAGGTAAAAGAAGACTCAACTGCCTAAATATATACACACTTGTTAACATTAAACTGGAAAATTTTCTGCTGAGAAGAATTTAAGTGTTCCTCAACTCCATAAAGTTAGTTAATGCTCAGAGTTGAGTTTAGATTCCTATATTTGACCCCTTGCAATAAGCTTTGTAGCAAAGCAATGATAGTGTTTTGTTCAGCATGAATTGCAGTATATGCTTACTTTTAAGAATAGTCCACGTATATGTTGAAATGCTAGACACCAGAAATGTTTGTTACTGGCATGTGGTTTGGCTTCAGCAGTATCTATTTGGGGGTGTTTTATGCTCATGCATGAATAAAGAAGTCAGTGTGTCCCCCTACATCCTTCACTGTCTTTCTGTCCTGATTTAAAATACTTATTTTAAATAATCTGTTTTTTATTTTTTAATCAGACCTACTTACTTTTTAAATATTTGTTCTTACTGTTACCTACTTACTTTTTTAATATTTGTTCTTACTGTTATGATTTTCTTTTTACATGTTTGGTTTCTCTTTGCCTGGGGGGAAAAAAAATGGAATAACAAATTTGTTAATATGCCTGTGACCTTTACAGCTCTGGAATTGCTCGGGCTATTGTTTATAACACACCTGGTACATGTGGACTTCTAAATTTATTCTGCTGAGGTTTTTTTTGGTCTGTCTTTTTTCATAGTCCCTTAGAACTGTCAGAAGTTGGGAACCTTAGAAGATCATGCCCCATTAGGATATAGATTGGTTGCTCAGTTTATAGCCAGAGTGGCTGCTCTCAGCACCTGAAACGGGCCTGAGATCATGGCTCGTAATCAGAAGTCTCCAGTGTGAAAACAAAAAGGGTTGATCTGAACCTGCAAATGGGTAAAATACCTTTAGTAGCAGAAACGTCAGTGCCCATACTGTGAATTGTCACTATCTGCCCTGCTAAGGAAAATGACTTGGTGTGGTGATCTCACTTTTCTAAGTACACTTTAGTGTCACATTTAAATCTTTTCTGAAATAGCATTTCTTTTGTAGTTCCTTTTCTTCAACTCTTGGTACCCTCTGGCACCTGTTCAGTATCTGAGAATGAGTCTGCCAAGATGCCTCAGGGATATGTCTGAAGCCTGGGCACTCCTTCAGGCCCAGGAAGTCTGTCTCCACTTTCTTTAAGGTCATATCAGCTTTATCATCAGGAGTGTACATCAGTATAGACTCTGAGAATAGACTGTAATTCACTTCTCTGGCATGCTCTAATTGACTTAACATGAGAATTAAGGCCATTAAGGCAAAGTGTCCTCTTCATGAGATCATTTCTCTATTACTTAGAATAGGTTAGAGGTTAGAGCTGGGGGCACCCTTCTCTCTCTCTCTCTGGTGATACATGCTATATCCAAATAAATTTAAAGCATTCTTCAAGAGGATTTAAAAAAATACTGCAGACTTTGTACATTTAAGCGGAGAAGTTAAATGAAGAATTGAGTATCTGCCTAGGCAAATAAGTACTTAAACAGAAGTGACTTTAAATTTCCCTCCTCGTGATTTAGGTAATTCTTAAAGTTGAAAGGGTCTTCCAGAAGAAGCCCATTCACGTCTACGTGCAAGCACTGTGTTTGGCCTACGTAATGGGTTCATATTTAGTAACCAATTTCCACCTTCAGTAGAATGTCTTCTCATATTACTGACACGTTTTTCAGAAGGACTTGTGACTCTATGAAGCTGGCCATGTACCAAGCGTTAGATCTCAAATGAAGTCCCAAAATTCTTGACCATTTGGCTTGATGGATTTTTGTAGAACAGCAGATTGCACTGAAACCTCTTACAAGTCAGAAAGAATGGAACTGCCTGGAAGGCTTTTAAAACACTTCAGCTGACCTACAAATATAACCAGAACATCCCTTTCTTGGAGATGTGTATCGTGGTTTCTTGCTGTTTCTGTTTACTGTCACACAGCAGTGTACCCCTGCTGAATTAGCTATGGTTGGCAGCCTTTAAGAAAGATCCTTGTTCACAGGAAGGACTCAAAGTAATTTTGGGTGCGTTATATGCAGTATATGCACAAGGGACCATGTTCTGATTTACACCCTGATATTTTGGCCCATTTATTAGACGGAAAAAAAAACCCAACTTTCTTAACTATTTGTAGCAGTCACAAAGTATAAATGCACATGTGGACTTTGCATCTTAGATTTCTGGTTACTGGCAATTAAATTTTCTTAACATTTACAATCTGTTTGAGACTTCAAAACTATATATTTTGAATGTTTGGGAAAGGATCTTGACTATCTGTTCCAACAAAAGAGGGGGTGAAGTTAGGAGCTGAAATAAGCTTATTAATTTATAAAGGTGAAAATCTGCATCTAAATGCTGGTCATTTTATTCCTTGCTATTACATCTAATGGGAGAATAATGAATTTCTGAGAAGTACTGAAGTGAGATTTTTATATTTTTTTTCCCCATTTTCCTTCAAAACAAAACCCAGGAACATCTCCCTGCCAGCCCAGGTGCAAAGAATGTCAATGCTTGTAACTCTAAAAAAGAAACAGAGCAATAATACCGATGGCTTTTAACATCTTCATCTTCGTATAAATTCAGGGTGGTTTTATTCTTTCTAAAAGACAATTTGATGTCCACCCTCCCCCTCCCCCTTTACTAGCTAGGGAGTGTAGAAGAAAGAAGAGGCAAAAAAGATTGAGTTTCATTCTAGAGATTATTTGCAAAGTGAGTCTGTCTGGAAAGCCTGCAATCTATTAGTTAGTTTGGAGAACACGCATGAAATCCAGCTTTTTCAGGAGGCACTGAACGCATAATGCACAGTCTAAGCAGCTGGAACTGTCTCATGAACAAATGTAGTCTTGCAAAGCAAATCTACGTAGTGCTTTAATCCCACTCTTTTTTCTCAGGGCAGTGATAATAAAAAGTAGACTAGAATTTGACTGATAGAAGTAGTACAATTGTATCTGTTTTGTTTTTTTTTTTCTCATGTATGAAAAGGAAGTATCTTTATCAACATATTAATTTTTTTATTGCAGTGCTGTTTAGTATAAGAAACTAAAATGGAGGGATTATTATCTAAATCAAATCTGTGCCTACTATTTAAGGACACCAACAAAGATGAAATTTATATAAAGTTTGTTTGTAGAGTTTCTTAAATGAATTTTATGAGATGATTGCTATTTAGTACAAAAATAAGAACTGAGGATAATTGTTGTTTATAACTAACTACAATTACTTCTATGCAACTCTTAGTAGTTTATTGTTGTGTTCTCACTGTATTCCTGTTTTTCTGAAACAACAAAAATATAATAGCAGCTAAAATTGTTCTGCTATGAATGTAGTTATCTTAAGCAGTCTTATCCAGTTATTATTTTCCCGTTCTTAACTAGATAAGTGATGCTTTTCAAAATATCAAATGCTATGAACAAATAATTATCTGATATATTATTTACAAATTAATTTAGCTGTTGCTTTATTATTTTTAATGCACATAAAGTATACATTTTTGTATACACATTTTGTTTCTGACATAGTTTCCCAACTTTGTATTTTGTCTGGAATGGTAACAGCAATATCACATGGCAGGGGATAACTTTTTAATGACAGTTATTGCTTAATGTATCTACTCTTATTTTCGAACTTCTTTGACATTTGTTTCTGTCGTTTAGCAGTCTGAAAATTCAAACATGTTTTCACAATAAATTTGTGCTTGGAGTTTCTATGTTGTCTGGGCCTCTCATCTTGCATTACTTTCCTACTGTCGTAGTTCTGTTACCCAGTACTATTGCCACTGTTCTTTGTTAACACAGATAACTGGACTATTAAGTTTGAAACTGGAACTGATTTTACTTTAATATATAATATCTGATGAATAGAGTAAGGTATTTTGAAAATTAGTTTTTCCATTATGTTTGGGAAGCATTTGGCTGTAATGATTGCTTCCATAGTTTTGAGGAAAAATTGACCTCTGTTTTTCCTGATTTATTATTTTAGAGATTTATCAGATATATTAAATGCTATTATTAAACATTAACACTTTTTCTTTTCTTAACAAATACGTAGAATTTTCGTTGGTGGTTAAGGGTCTCTCCCATTTGCAGATGTCGGTATAATCCAGTCCCTGAATGCTTCTCTGCTGTTGCTGTACACTGTCTTGGCATTTGCACTCGGACCTGGTAAAACTTCGTGGAGGGAGAACGTGGCTCCTTCTCCATAGACCAGCTGAGCCTGTATGGCTTCAGCACTGTGCAGAAGTTTCACAAAACATATGGTGGGGCAGAGCACTGTAGTGTGGTTTGGGATTAGAATTCCTCTAAAGAGGAATACCCCAAAAGGCAACCCATATTGTAGCCTTTTTCTTGGTCAGTATTTGTTTTTAGAGACTGGAAGACTATTTACTTTAAAATGAAAGCTTTGTAAGGAGGACTTCCATCTCAGGCTTTCAGCTGACTCTGGATGCTGTCACTATGTCAAATTCTCAAAACTCCCTAAGCCTGCTAAAAGATAGTGAAGCTGTTTTGTATCAGTAAAAATCTGAAAATGAGATATAAGTAGTGACTGATGTATAGATAAGAATTGAAATGGCAGACATGGGTGTAACTCTTCTATAAATGGACAAGAATTGTATCCATTTTGCAGGTTCCATATTCTGAAATCTTACAGCACCTCCCTTCATCTGTCTGTGAAAAGGAGGAGCATGGAATTCAAACTGCCAGCTTTGCCACAGTTACACAGTCTGTTACGAGAGGTTAGATGGGCCCAAAATTGCTGTGTGGCCCACGTTAGTAAACAGGTTGAAAGTCCTTGTCTTAAAGTGTTAGATGTTATATTGTGTTCAGTGTCATGTTTACATTAGATAAACCAAACCACTTATTTCAGATTCTTTATATAAAATATAGTAACTATAAATATATCTGTTAAGGAAGCCATCTGTAGGTGTTAGGTGTTACCAACACAAGCTTCCATAATCTCTTAGTACTGTGCTCAGCGATGCCTAAAACAATCCCAAGAAAAGCCATTAACTAGGCAATACAAATATAAGTAAATTTTAACATTATCAAAGAGGTAACTTTATTTAGATTGAGAGAGTAATAAAAAAAAATATGACAGCTTTCAATTTTTTAATGACATGAAATAAGACGGAGCTGGAATTTTTTTTTTACCATCTAAAAATTGTGCCAAGAATTGTTATATGGTATTTTCGACCATAAATGGTCTTTCAAGTCAACTGTTGTCATTTAGTAAGAGTATAGCTTGATTATTTTTTAAATATCTATTTTTATCCTAAAAACTTAGGATAGGTAAAGTCAAAGAGACTTTTGGTGTTCAAAAATGAACCAAAACCAACAAAAAAAAAATACCCTAAAACAAAAGTGTGCTGTTCCAGGAAAGAAATATGATTGCAGAATCATTCAAAGTATTCCAATTGTAATTTCATTCCCTGCTTACTTTGAAAGTTAGCTTTGTTTGGTGTATACGCTGACAGATGTCAGAATCCATCAGCAGAATTAAGTTAATGCTGAAATAACATATTTAAATGTGTTCTTTTTGGTTCAGATGCAAAAGATGGCCTGCATATAATTTTCTTTTGGCATCTTAATAGTAATGATTGACACACATACAGTACTCTTTATGTAGACATCTTGGTATGTCTGACACTTTTCTTGAGTTATGGTTAGGAGACAGTCATCAGTGGGGTTGGAAGGCAGCTGCATTAAATTAGTCACAAAACACTATCCAACAGGCACAGAGAGAAAGCACAAAGATTATAATTAATTGAAATTAGAATTAGGACAACTAGAAAAAAAATCAATTGCCTTCATTCTACTTTAATCAAGCAAAGTGACATGAAAATCAGAGAAGGTATGGTAGATTTCTAACATTAATTTTTGCTTGCTTTTAAATGGAAGTATTTTTATTTGAATTCTTATTAATTTAAATGTTTTCCTCTAGTTTTTCAAAAACTCTGTGGAAGAAAACACTTTCTGTATCTTCAAAACTTGTCTTAAAATAGGATCATTTATAAATCACTTCTGTAAGTCAATTTTTTCTTTTTAACCCCAAACCATTGTTTTTAAAGTAAGCATTGTATAATTATACCATTTCTTCTCTAAACAGTAATGGAAATGATGGCTTTAATTTCGTGTTTAAATTTTGGCAAAGTTCAATTTGAATAAATGCTCCCCATTTTGACAGAGATCAGTGTCATAAGTTAGAGATAATCAGTAGACTTTTTTTTAAGTATGTGAAGGATTGTATCTAGAAACACAGAATCAATATGAAACTGAATGGAAATGAAACTACTTTTTAAATATGTAAGTCTGTGTGAATAAGGACATTTTCTGCTAAAGGTTAAGTGCTGAACAAAACACTTAAACAAAAGAAAAGCTTCAGTTGTAAGAAAACAAAGCTATGAATTTCGTTGCAATTGGTGAAAAGCTGAAGAGTCCAATTTTTTTTTTAATGTCTTTCAGCGTCAAACCACAGGTGAGGAATAAAGATACAAGGCTGTACCTAAAGACAGACAGCAACATCTTTGAAACAACTACTCGGTCAGCAGGCTTTTTGTATTTCTATAGAGAAATCTCTAACACATTTATTTCTTTGTAGTCAAGCTAGCATAAAATTATTGATCTACTGTCTCTAGGTAGCCTTTTCTGTGAGTGTCTGTGAAAGCAAACAATGATTCAAATTGTGTTTTGGGGTGACTGGTCAAAATACATTTGTATATAATCCCACGAGTTTGCAAGATACACACTGCGTCTCTGAAGGTGAGGGGAAGTGAGCTTATGTAGGCCTCGCTTTTCTCTTCTATTGATTTACACAATTCTGACTTCACCTCTAAATTCCAGGTACAAGTGTGCGAGATGCCAAATTATTGTTAAAAGAATACGGAGTTTTTACTATAAAACCTCCACAGTTGGTATTACCAATGTATCATTGTCACAGTGCTTTACAATCGCTTCATCCGTCATACAATAATACTGCAAGACCGGTGGTAAGGTGTGTTGTCATAAAATGCTAGCAGCCATGTTTACAATATTTAAGCCCTTCACGCGTAGCTAAGGGAGATACTGGTATCTATCTTCATAGTACAATGCTGTCTTTTCCTGTATCACCCTTTCTTTCTGCAACAGTGAGTTAGTTAAGCATGTAGAAATTTAAAGTATAGTAGATGACCTGGTAACATTAAAATAAATGGGGCTCCACACAGGTCTCGGCAACATTTCTGATTTCACTAAGATACTTCTGACAACATCTTCCCAACCATAATTGATGAGGTTTAAACAGATTTTTAAAACTTGAAAACACAATTTCAAGCCTATGCTAAATACAGTAGAGAAACACTTAACCTGAAAGTGATACATGAAGCTGTTAAGACTTATCAGCCTGATCACATGCTTATGCTGTTGCCATACCAGCATGGTTAGGTTACATTCTGGTGTGGGTTCAAAGGCAAATTTGGATGCTCCTTTACTTGCGTTTCAGTTTATAAATCTTGTTTTCCTTCTTCTATTGCCAAACGATCATATTCCTTTGTGTCTCTGTGGGAAGGGTAGAGAAAGCAGAGACCAAATACAGAACTACAATGCTTAACCTGGAAAGCACTATTTATGTGTCTTCCTTAGGCCAGCTAAAATAAAGTTTCGTCACATACACTTGCTGACCTTGGTCCTCTGTAGCTCAGACTTCTCTGAATTGCTTTAGCTTATGCTGTAATCGTGCCTCAAAGATGAATAGCCCTGTAGAATGTGATTTTTTTTTTAAATTAATTTATTTTTTTTCTTCCCCCTGGTTGAAAAAAAAAAAAAGAGCAAACAAGAAAAACACACAAAGACCTTTGTATTGACCTGACAGTGCAGAGAGTCTCAGGACTTGCCTGGTCTTGTCTTGGTCTGAGATGATTTTACCGTTTTCAGAAATTGCCTAGTGGTCAAATGACTATTGCCTACCCTGTTTATCTTAGGCTCTCTCAAAACCATATATTGCTAACCTGTGCTTAACAAATAATAGCCTTTTATTGCAACCAAAGTTGGGGAAGACTTTTCCACTTTCATGCTTAACCATGTTACCAAAAGAAGCAGCAGGTACTGATAGTGAAACGTATTAAACTAACCCAAGCAGATGTGGAGACTGAGGATTCTATCTCACCATACCTCCATATTCCTCCTGATGATGATCTCGGGATGCTCTTGACTCCTTGTAGCCTTTTCCCCTCACTCTTCCTGAGGAAAAGATTGAAGCCTTAGTAGTCAGAGAAAAGCTGGAAGGGTAAGCATTAGATATGTATTTCAAGAAGATACTAGGAAGGTTTATAAAGTAAGTTTATCTGTGTTGTTGAGGCTTTTATGAATTAAATAAATTGGGCTAATAGACTGCTTAAAATATTAGTTGGAATGACGACAAACTTTTGGTTCCTTCAATATATACACACAC
The DNA here is from genome assembly GCA_008711295.1 of Anarhynchus alexandrinus. Classification (NCBI taxonomy): domain Eukaryota; kingdom Metazoa; phylum Chordata; class Aves; order Charadriiformes; family Charadriidae; genus Anarhynchus; species Anarhynchus alexandrinus. The sequence continues at coordinate 381,622 of VUYV01000245.1, forward strand.
ATAAAATTAATTCTTTTTTTCCTATAGCAAAAGTCTGAAGTCAAAAACTTCTGTAATTAGCACCAAAAGCCAACTGTGCTAAAGGTGAAACAAAGTGGTGGGAATATGCGATGGAAAGGAAGAAATAGAAATGGAGCAACAGAACTGTCCTTTTTAACTGTAGTGCTGTTTTGTTTAGGCTCAACCCAGTCTTGAGTCCTCACCTTCATAAACCTGTAAATACTCCGTGTCTTTGGGAAGCCCTTGGGAAAAGGGAGATTGTGACTTAATATAAGTCATGTTTCATTGCTTTCAGTAACTTTTTTTTTTTTTTTTTTAAATAAAAGAGACCCCTCTGACACATGCTTCCCGAGAAGCAAAAGCAGAACTCTGTACAGATTTATGGCTTAGCTTACATTCCACAAGGATCTCCCTGCTGGATTTAGAGTACTTTTTAATCTATCTTTTTTTTTTTTCTTTAATGTAAGCCGATAGTGTTTCATAGCTTTCATAGTATCACTCTGGATACTGTAAGTCAAAAATTGTCTAAGCCCTGTGGGAGGAAGACTAACAGCAATGGTTGGGTTAACTTTACTAGAGGGAAAAATAAAATGCTGCATTAAACTCCTGTCTCAACCTTCATTTTTAGCACTGTCTGCCTTTTGGGCACACTCCTTTTATCTTTTTCTCCCTGAGTTTTTTCTTTTAATAAGCTAGGAAGGACAAAGAAGTTCAGGTTATCTTCTTATAATGCTGTATATGAATTTTTACTTATGAAACTGAAGTTATTTTTGTAATGTATGGGATAAAGAAAAACTGATCTGAAAGCTTGAACTGGTTACAAGAAAACAAAAAATCTGGGAATAGGTAATCTCTTCAGCATGTGTTGGGAAAAGAACAACAACATATCTGAAACAATCTGCTATGTTTGGAAAATTGGGCACATTTGTTAACTGTGCCCCATTTTCATCTCTTCTTTTTTGTAGTAGAGTACCCTGAGGTAAGCATCTGAGACATCAAGAAATTTTGAGAAGTGGTATCATCACTGGTTGAAATCGGTGTGGATTTATCAGTTGTTTGAAGGCAGGGTCCGTCCTGTTGAAGAGTTTTGCATTTGCCAGTTACATACTAACTCTGCCTATGGTGTTTGTGATGCTAACGTGCCGTCCAAACAACCTGTGTGCCCAGTGTTTTCTCAGCTGTGGAAAGTGATGTTTTGATCGTTATTGTCAGCCTGCTTTAGCCTTCAAATGTCATCTTGAAGGTGAAAGTTTATATGACCTATTTTCTTCTGTCAGGAGATCTGTGACATGTTAACCACTCTGCATTAACAAGTAGAAGTCGTGTACTGCCCCCCCCTCCTCTACCCCAAATGCTGGTTTTGGTGCTTTTCTTCATTTCCTAGTTAATTTTTGGATGAATATTTCTCACACTATATAACATCTGTTCTAAGTGGGGGAAAAAAAAAAAAAAAAAAAGGGAAAAAGAAATACTATGACCTATTTTTCTGTTTTCTTAGTGCAAATTTGATTCATCTTCTAATGGTGTTTAACCTAAGTGGTATATCTTTAAGGAAAATAATAACTTATCTGAACTATTCATTGTTTCAGCACTGAAAAACTGTATATGTAGGTCTCCAGGTAAGATTGGACACCAAACTTATGCAGATATGTGTAATTAAGGAAAATTATGACTTCTGTCTTATGATTTATAGTTTTGAATGATCAGAATGGTTAGGAACACTTTAACGACTAATATTAGAGGAAAGGACAGCGTTATTCCTTATTTTAAATAGTGGAACTAAGGCTTTCAAAAGCTAGCTTCAATTCTGTTTTATATAGCAGCTGTGGTAATTGCTGTGGTATTTGTCTGAGAACAAGGACAGGCATAACTTGAAAATTTTGTATTTTTGTGCTTGTCTGTGGGTAGTAGGGTGTTTATGTATGTGGTAGGTGTTTTTATACATATATTGCATACAAACACACAACACTGTTGAAAGTTCTTAACAATTCTTGTAGCTACTTAGACCTATTTACACAGAAGACCTGAAGAACTGAAGTGTTTAACACTGTCTAACTTGGAGAGTGATGCTGAATTTAGATAATTATATATGTCATTGGAAAGTATGGATGCTACAAAATAAGACATGAAGCAGCCCATGCGCTGATTGAGTTCTGTCTAATTTAGCTAAAAAACCCCCACAACCAAAAACCAAAACCAACAGTCAAACCCAGAGAGAACCAAAATTTTTATTTTTTTTCTCCTCTAGGCTCTGAATACCTAAAGCTGAGCAGCTGCAGAGCTGAGATTTGGAGCACTAAGCTCTCACGTTTTTAAAAAAAAATAGTAGAAAATGCTCACCTTTTATTTAAAATATAGCTGCAACAGGAAAAAGTTTTGATGTTAATCCTTGTTTATCCAGGGATTTTTATTGAAAAATACTAGGTTTGAGTGTAAAGTCCTCCTCCCCATGCCCCTCAACCTCTGGACCATAGATCAAAAATTAGGTCTATGTACAAATGGGATTGCTTCTCTTCAAGTGCCGTTCCAGAGCTTCAGTGAGGAGAGTGGAAAATAAGGGTCAAAATTGTTGATCTCTAGATTTGGAAAATAAGAGTTTGATATTGGCAAATAAGATATTGTGAAATGATATCTGAACCTGAAGTTTCTTTCAGATAAACCTAAGCAATTTTGGTGGTTTAAAACGTTCCTTTATCTGTTAGGGCTACAAGTAAGATTACAGCTTTCATGCTTCATCTATAGAAACTGAATCTTGAAAAATAGCTGAATGGATTGTCTCTTGGGTTATGTTTGAAATAGAGTTGATATTCAACCACATCTGTAGTGACTTCTTTATCCTGTGGATGGGGGTGTATATGTGCGTGTGATTGTGTATGTGCATACCTGTATTAGTTTATATATGTGTATATATGTATGTTATTTTGGATTAATATCTCATATTTTCTGCATGGAATATAATTTTTAATTTTGCAGTAAATTGTTTTGTCTATTTACAGTATTCTGAATGTGTTCAAAATGCATGTAGAAGACGAATAGTAGGCTTGCTGCTTATCAGGTCTATTCCATTTCCCAAAATCCAATTTATGATAATATTAGTTTTGGAATACTTAAAACTATTCATATGCAATATTGTCCACTGAAAACTACTTGCCATTTCTGGGAGATCCAGAGTTATTTTAATTTTGAAGGAAAAATGGCTTTGTGGAAACCGTTTGTGCTATATAGATACAACTCATCTCAAAATCGTAAAATATCTAAGAATCCAATGGTATCTCAGCAGCTGATGACTTTTGTGGAGATAGACACTCCATGAGCATTAATGATTTGATAGGTCTCTGACGTTATTCCTGCTATGTAGATGGAGATGCTAAGGCAAGGCAAGGTTAAAATACCTATATTATGGGGGTTGGACTAGATGATCTCCAGAGGTCCCTTACAACCCTGATCATTCTGTGATTCTGTGATTACCTGTGAAAGTGGTGAAAGAACCAAGAACAGAAATCAGATGGTTTGTCTTCATTCCATTTTTTCAACTATGTGTTCATTCTTTCCTTCTCTGTGTATGCTGGTAGTTTTCCAAAAACTATATAATACAAAAATCTGAATGTGGATTTAAGGAGTGACTCCTAGACTATTATCTTAGCTGATTCTTTAATATTTTTCTGCAGGTGTTAAGAACAATATGTATATTGATTTGCCAAGTTTTCATAAATAACTAGTTAGTTTTGATATATATCTTTCTCTTGTGAATTAAGTAAGACTTAAATTGTTAAATACAACTTTTTTCTGTATTATGGGCAAATATCATCTGTTTAATACTGTCTAGGAGGACAGTAGCACTCAAAATCAAACTTTCAGCTGTTTCCTAGGTAATGGAGATACAGCGGCAAAACTGTGTTGTACCGAATGGAAGGAAACAGTCAAGTGTTTCCACTTTTCTACTGGTTTTGGGTTTGAATTAAGTAAACCCCAGGACTACTACTATTTCAGAAATTACAAGATATGGCACCAGAGAATGACACTTCGATTCCAGTTTTTGTTTTGTCACTTTTAGGTTTCTGCACACCTTCTAGGATTGCACAGACAAAAACTTGTAAAATACATCATAGCAGAGGTTTTTGGTTTGGGTTGTTAGTCTTTTTTTTTTTTTTTGACAAAATCTACTGTGTGGTGGAATTAGTCCTTTCCATAAATGAAACAAACAACAAAGAACAAGAAAACACAAAACTTGCTTTCTCATAACTTTTCAGAAACTATATGTGTGGGAAGCCTAGCTAACAAATGAAAAAAAAAAAAAAAGTACTAGAAACCTGAATTAAGCTAGTAAATTATGCACAATGTGTAGGTTACTCTTTCATGTGTACAGGTAATTATATAGAATTTAGTAAGTCTTTCTGGAAGTAATATAATTGTAGTATATTCCCAGTAGTTTGTCTTTCTCAATTATGTTGAGCATAAATTACTTTTCCCTCACTATAATGGGTGTTGTACTTAATCCCTGTTTACCATTTGTGTGTCACTGTGACAACTATTTCACAAGTAATGCTTACTAAATTACAATACAAATAAAGCTACTCTAAGTGTTAATCTGTGCTGCTACTCCAGTTTGGGGGAGGTCTCCTGTAAACAGAGCCTCATGCTTGTACTTTAAACATCTGCTTCACATTCCCTCGAATGTTACAGGGAAAGGCAGTTGTGACAAATGAGATAAGAAGGCGATTTGTTAATGAAACAGTGTATTCTGTTGACTAGGAGTGTCTGATTGTTTCCTTCTGATCCCCTTATTTGCCAGTTGCATCCATCGATCATGTTTGTCCTTATGGTCAAGTCCATGGAGTCTTTGGTGTAGAGAGTACTTTGAATTATGTCTAAAATGAAAATGTTTTCATGTAGTACAGCTGTGTAAACCTGTTTTATCACAACTGTACTTAGCTCAGACCAGAAACTGAAGGTTCATCTGTCACCAGCCTAAAATCTGTGGTTAGAAAGATTTAAAAGGTGGGTGTTAGATCAAAATATATTAATTCTATTACAACAGATTACTTTGTCGAACGTAATGAAAACTAAAGCAGTAACAGGAAAATATGGATGTAGACTTTGATGTAGAATTGCTGTACAGTGTTCAGGCTCTTTTTGAAGAGCGTAAGTTACTTGCACTTATTTAAGTATATGTACTTTAAGTAGGAGACAGTACTTTTCTCCCTATTCTCTCTTTTTTTTTTTATTTGGTGCAATTAAAAAAACCCCCACAACCCTATAAATCACTTTCTTCTCAACTTAAACAACTTAAGTACTGTTTGCAAGTGACAGCTTCTTTTACTTACATGCTTGCTTTTATTTATAATAGCTAAGCATATCACCTAGTTTTTATCACAAACGTTAAAGTTTGATATTCTCAATCAGTATGATAAGGCAGGGGAATAGGAAAGGTAACCAACCATTCGTACCCTGTGTCTGCCCAGGCCCCTGAACATCTATGCTTCTCCCAAGATTTATCACACAGTGTCTAAAGGAAAAATAATTCAGGTTATTTTTGCATTACTTAGTATGATCTGTCATGAACAATACTAAAAATGCCCCAAACTCTGGAGCAATAGAAACCAAAGCATTTATTTGTAATGTTTTGGGGTTTTTTTGTAAGGTTGTTTTAAGATAGTGTAGAGTAGTGCCAGTGTGCTTAAAGACCTTAGTATTGTTTTCCCCCCTTTACATGCAAACCACGCGTTCCTGTGCAATGACCTTGACATCCTCTTCAGATAAAGAGATCAGGGAATAGTGCCTCCCTATTACAGAGAACTGTGGCACAGTGTGGTTGCAGGGAGTATAAAGCTACTGTTGATAAAGCTGTCTTTTATGTGGGTCAGACTGACCTATTTAGATAAGTGAGAAACAAAATAGCACCTGTTTTAACCCATAAATGCTGGCCAACAGAGATTTTTCTAAAAGGTGTTAGCAGTATTTTCATGGTGAGGACTAGCCTTCAAACAACTCAGTGAAGCACTGAGAGAATCAGTTTGGGCTCTAACAAACATAAGAACCATAGACTTGGAAGCCAATGGACTATCATGGCTGGGACTGTAATTCAGCCAGGTTGATCTGTGGAGTGAGCAGATACACACTGAGAGCAAATTACAGCTATTATCTTACAGGCGTGCTACAAACAAGCCCATAAGGAAGATAGACATTGTTGAGTATAAAATAACCATCTGAAGATGGGCTGTAGAGACGTGAAATTATTTTGTGAACTCTATTCACCTTATTCGCTGCTGGTTTTCAACAGACTGCCATTTTGATTAAGGTTTCAGTATCTATAAAAAAGCTACTTTTTAGAAAATTAAATAACTTCATCATTCCTTAATTCTATTTTCATTAATATTAGAAAGGAATTCATATTTTCTGTTAGCAATTAATACAACTTATCAATAAGTTGGAGCTACTTTTCAAGTTAAAAATATTTCCAAAGGATGTCACAGGAACAGGAATAAAAAAACCGAAATGTTATCTTAGTGTAGAACACCTGTAACATATTCTCAGAAAATTATGCTCTTTTGTTGAACTTCCATTAAAACTGTCTTCCATAAACATTGTTTTGAGTTGAGATTATGAAAATGACTAATTATTACAATACTTTTTATGATTATGTGATTTATAAATTTTATTTTTTCTTTAAATTTACAGTTTGTGTAATCTCATGTGGAAATCCATGTGCTACCTGTGCAAATGTTCTCCATACTTAATAAATAAATAACATTTAGTATTCTATTGAACATTAACATCATTATTGTCTTTGTAGAAGTGAGAACCTATATTCAATTCTTGATCAATTATTAAAGTGAGAAGCATTATGCTGTGCCTCAAGGGTTAAAAAAAAAGTCAATGTGACTTTTTTGTTTCATTTTCCATTTCTCTTTAACTCGTCAAAGATACTATGACAAATCCAGGATTTAACTGATATTATTAAGAAATAAACTGCTTTACTTTTGTTGCATATCTCTAAGGTAAACATATCTCTGCAGTTTTAGAATAGCAGAATGAGAACCATTTGATCAAAAATAATTTACAGGTGATAAAATCTGGACATGGTAAATAGGTCTGAGCAGTATGGTGTTTAGAAATAGCGAGGATTTGTCTTTTTTTTGCCCCAGAAGTGTAGATAAAATAGTGTTAAATTTCAGCTTTACTAGAGGAAAACCAAACTTTGTCTCTGTCAGGATACCACAGCCAGAAAAAGTTATCTAGGGGAGACAAAGATGACGCTTGCTTTCCTGGCCCGGGCTTTTGGAGTTCACCCAAATGAATTGGAGTATGTTAAAGTTAAGTGCTCTCTTCCCTCCCCACCACCTGGAGCCTGCATCCATTCACATGGACAGGTCATTCCAGCTCCAGGATGGCTAAGGAGTAAACATGGTTCCCAACCAAGTATTTCTGCATTAGCCCCTGAAATGCAATCATATAGAACTCAACTCTTACAAATTGTATGCCCTCAATCTCCACGCCTCTGGCAGGGAAGGACAAAAATGCAAATACCATGTGTAGTTTAGGCTGTCAGTTAAATACCACTTGGTTTTGTTTAGTGCTGTTACTTCAGTTACTTCAGTTGGGATTTTCTTTAAAAAACGTAACAGGCAGTGGCTTTTAGAAGAAAAAAAATATAAAAATCCTAGAGTGGTTTTGATTCCTTGAAAACGTTTTGTCTACTTCCACGGTTTAACTTCTATCATAGGAGTCCTCCTGTTCTAGATCCAAATTTCTCTAGGATAGTGAGAAGCATTTAGGAACTTTTTCTCTCTACCTAATGAAATGGTAATGGAGGTACATGATGCAGTCACCATAATAATGCATATGCCATTAAATGCACCAAAATAATAAATGCCAGTCTCAGACATGTAAATTAGACATTACTTAAGTGGGATCCACTTGCAAAGCAAAACAACTTCCTAAGCAGTTTCTGTGAGGTAAATATTGGTTCCTCATTAATACTCGTATCTTCTTCGTATCTTATTCCTACCTTCTTCGTATCTTCTGGGACATAGTCAGCATATTGCTCTGGCCTCGAATTCACTATGGGCAGTTAACTTAAGTAGTAGCTTACTGTAAATACATGTTTGCAACAAATACATGGTATTTTGCTGGTCCGCATTTACATATCTCATCTTATAAAAAAACTTTTGAAATACTAAAGTTATCATAATAAACCCAAAAACTTCTAAACTGTTTCTTTGATCAATTTAAAATATACAGCAACTGAATAAGAGAATACCAGACATACACTATATTGTGCTTTGGTTTAGAATAAATAGTGACTGTAATCGCTCTATGTAGGACATTTGCTGTAGCAATTTCTGCTTTATAGAAGACTTGATAATGAAAAGAATAAACTAGATCTTGCCCAAGGTATCCTTTCTCTTCCACTGGCAATCCCACCTTCTCTTGTTCCAATAAATTTGGTGTGTCCAGTAAATGAATAGGCGGAGCTACCTTATGAGCACTCAAGTATAATTTCTTCTATCTGAAGTCAAATGATATTATGAAATATGTTCTTTATAGTGTATCATTTTCTCTCATATTTGCATGTTTTACTGCATATATTACATTGGAGTATTCAGTTTGTGAATGCTTATGTGAAATGCTTTACTAAAGGTAACATTTTTTAAAAAAAATCTTCAGATGCACCTTTCCAGACTGATCTAAATGAAAAAAGTACAAGCTTGGAAACTGCTGAGACTTTCCCTGGTTTCCATACGTAGAAAACTTTGTCTATAGAAAGTATCTATAAGTGCAATCGTATTCTGGCCTATAATCTTAAGACCAGACAAGGAAATTATATGGAGAAAACTACTATAGAAAAATTGCTTACCTTATAAAGCAACCCTGTTGGTATTGTTATAAGNATGATCTAAATGAAAAAAGTACAGGCTTGGAAACTGCTGAGACTTTCCCTGGTTTCCATACGTAGAAAACTTTGTCTATAGAAAGTATCTATAAGTGCAATCGTATTCTGGCCTATAATCTTAAGACCAGACAAGGAAATTATATGGAGAAAACTACTATAGAAAAATTGCTTACCTTATAAAGCAACCCTGTTGGTATTGTTATAAGAAGTTAATACTCTGCCTTCACAATTTTTTTTAAATTTACTTTTAAACTCTTAAAAAGAAATCAAATTCAAAATATTCTTGTGTTGTGTATTTTCTTTTCAGGAGATAAATGCAAACCTACTGAATACACCAAAGTGAAAAATATGCTACTGGATCTACAAAATCGGAGATATATTGCACAATCGAAAGATAAAACAATTGATGAGAAAATGGCTTTAAAGAAACTTCTCGTAGATCAAATGTTCAATTACTTTGATTCAGACAGCAATGGACTTGTGGACACTAATGAATTATCTCAGGTAAGATTTAGATTTTGTTTCTATTAGCAAAGTAGCTGTTCAGTTGTCTTTGTCAGGACTTACACACGTGGTATATTATATCTTAGGATGCCTTCACTTTAATCTCTTGAGGTGGAAAACTTCATGCAAGACTTTTGGAAAAGCTGAATTATTCGGAAGTTCTGCAGTGATTATTTGGGATATACCTTAGAGGGTTAGAACACCATGGGTTGCTTTGACCATGAGTTGTTTTATTATCCACAGCGTGATATTGTCAAGTCCAACTGTATGGATGTATTTTAGAAGCTAAAAATGATTAAAATGATATTTTAAGTCACTTCTGTAATACTAAACAAGTATTAATGCTTTATACAACTTAGGGCTACAGAGGTAGTCTTGGAAAAATAGTTCACAGTAGTCTCTAAACAGCAAGGTTTAACTAATTATGGATGTAAATGAGTAATTGTTGCTCTGGTAGGTGGGACAGCACTAGCTTTAATTTACCTAGAAGGATTAATTCTATTAAAGAGTGTTGTTATAGTGAATGTACTTTGATTTACTAGATAATGTAGAAGTCCATGTTTGAGGAACCTAATCATGGCTGAACAATATTAATAATTCTAATGCTAATCAGCCACTTAAAAAGTCAAGAAAAGTAAGATTTGTTAGATGCCACTGTTGATCATAATCCTATATTTTAAGTTGCGTCACAGTGTTAAGAAATATTTACAAATTAATATCTAATACCTAAAGTGTTATGCTGGAGTTATCATTTCCATACAGTTAACTTACAAAGTTTTAGTGGCAATTTCCAGGACCAGAGGCTGCATGCAAATATACATACTCTTTCAATAATAATAAATTACCCATTTCAAAAAACAATTAAAAATATTATTTTTCTGTACTTTATAAGATTGGGTTTTCCCACTGTTTTTTAGAATTAAGCATCAATCTAAAGAATAATGTAAAATAAGTTCATTCTTAGTGCTATGTGGTTTGTTATTGTATTTTTTGACAAGAGACACAATGAACTAACCTGCTGCCCTCACAAAATCATTCTTTGGTCAGTTTGAACAGAGAAGAAAAATAGAGAAGCTATACCTGTTTCTCGTGAAGCCTTCTCGATAGCAGAAGCTTCAGCTGAGAACCTTTGTGTCTCTTTCACATGACAAAAGGAATCACTGAGTCGCCTTTGCAAAACACAGAATAGCGTGCAGTTTTGCAGTTAAGAACCCGGATTCTGTATAATCTCAGGATTTGTAATCTTTCCTTCATCTGATGGAGGAAGACTTTAGACTGCAGATTTACCGAGAACAAACCGAGTACGTGACTCAGTTCCCTCTGAAGACTTAAAACAATATGACAAATTAAAAGAACTCAGAGCAATATCTTGAAACGAAATGCATTCTTTTGCAGAGCATTATCTCTGATTGTTGAAAACTTGGTGCTTTTTTTCTTCCTTCTGTGGTTTAGCCCACTGAGTGTTTTCTGTTCTTTGTGGACGCAAAAGCTTGATAAATCAAGATTGTTTTGCAAAGTGGGATTAGACTCTTGTTCTCTTCTGCCCTTAGTGTATATCATAGCTGTCAGTATTTCTAAAAAGTGGAATTGCTGTAGTAGGAGCAAAGCAACAAAGAGACCTACTTTTGACTACCCTATCTAGAAGGTATTGATTCATGATGTGAGAGAGGTCCCTGGCGTTGAGAGAATGCTGGGCCCATTAACTTTCTTGAGAATCCTATTTCAGGGGGTTGTGTGTTGGGGGGCAATGTCAGAGAGGTCTTCTAACTTCCCTAGGGCTGAATGGGAGAAACTATTGTACTCTAGAAAATTTTCTCAGGATTAGGAGAATTTTTTCTCAATTGTGCTCACAATACAGTGAAAGTTTTGCAATTTGTAGACCTGTCATAAAAAATAGTGCCTTTCTGCATTTTCAATTTAATCATATTAAGGGAATGTGAAAAATAACATATTTTTTTGTAGAAAACAACAAGGACTCCTGAAGTCAATTTATATTCACATGAATATTGAACTTCAGTTTTTAGTGCATCTTAAATTTTACATCTCCTCAATCTTGCTGTGCAATGAGTGCAATCAGGCTCTTGGATTGCATTTTATTATCTTATAGATGTCCATATAGTCGTCCTACCTAATGTAAAATTGAAATGAATAGGTTGAAGACTGGAAATTATGACAGCAACAGTCCAATTTTTATTGATGTATTTTGGACAAGAAATCATAAAGTTCTTGAATTTGCATGTTGATGCAAGAGAAATGAATACTCTCCAGAAAAAAAGCAAAAATACTGCTTTATATTAAAAAAGCTGCTTCAAATAGTGAGGAAGTTTTAAAAAAATATTTCAAGTATTATAACAGTAAATTAAAAATTGGCAAGGTATTGTTTATTTTATTTCATTTGAACAATTCAGGCATCTAGGAATATTTTTTTTTTTTGTGGTTCTGTAGTCTAATACAGAATTACATTTAAAAAACCCCAAAACTCCATTACGTAGTGTAAATGTCAGGCAAGGTAGTCTGCGATGAAGGTAGAAAAGCTGTGGGATTCTGTAGCTCCATGCAGGCTAAGTGAATATTTTTGCCCATATAAATTCTTCTCTGACTTGACTGCTTTCACTTTTGAGCCTAACTCATTTAATGTTCCAGTTTCCAGATACTATGTTGGCGAGTCAGATGTGGTTTGATTTTTTGTACAGACTTACTGATGAAGTTAACCTTTTAGCCCACTCTTTTGAGAGGTAGGAACTAATTAGCAAGAGTATCTGTCCTTCCAAAAGGGTGGGCTACGAAATAGGCAGAATTTTCATCATCTTCATCACCTCTGGTCTAACATAAACGCAACATATCTGCAAGATTTCCAGTAAAGTGGGGTGGTTCATTGAAATTTTTTTGTTGTTTTGTTTTTAAAGCATTTTGAAAGAATTTAAATGAATCCAAAATAAAGGAAAATAATTGATTCTTCTGGTTCGCTATGAATATTCAGTTTCTAACAGACTCGCTCGTTTGTCTATTGTCTTTTATGCAAAAACAAATTGAAGTTTAATACAAAGTTATAAATGGAACTTCAGTGTTTCTTTCTCTGTCGACTGCTTGATTACTGCATCTTGTTGTTGCTGTATAGACGAGAAAAAAATATCAGAAGTGTTATGGGGAGGCATGGGAATAAAATGCGTTTTTCCAGTGATGAATGCAGTTACTCTCATACAGTGGAATTACCATTTTATAAACAGTAAGCCATTCTGGTTGCCATCAGTGGCAGATATGTAAGCTTTAAGAATACTTCATCTTACTCAACAGTGAAATTCAAGTTTCTTCTGTGTGTGAAAGTGAAATAACCTGTACTTGATTAGGCTTCATTAGCCTTCAAGCTGCTTTCCTTCTATTTCTTTCTTATACTAGTGAGCTAAAAGCACAACATTTTATAGAAAAAGGAAGTGACATAGTCCAAAAGCAAGGTGAATATATAATAATAAATTTTCTTCTTCCTTTCCTGCCTTTTTAATGATCTATTTTCTTGAGTCAGAGAAAGTCTAGCAACCTTATTTATCAACTAATATCTGTTAATTTCAAATACCTGGATACAATTCTGTTATTTACCAGGTTAAGATAGGACAAAGGAGAATATATTACATTTTTATAAAAACTCATCCTTACTTCTGCATTTTATCTTGATGTTTTCTCAGTGCAGTTTAATTTCAGTTAATGAGACTAAACACAACCAATTAAGGAACGGCCAAACGAACCGACCACTTACTCTCAGGAAACTGTACAAAGTTCATCATTGTTTCGAGGAATGTTAAGTGGAAGTTATGGCAACTGCTGTGTGATTAAATATGCCATTTTCTCATATCAGTGTAAAATACTTCAATTATAGGTGATATCAGAAATGCAAATTTCCCATAAAGTGTAATGAACCTTTGAATAGTGTTACAAATCCATATGTGTTTGTAGATAAATACACAAGGTTGGGGGCTGGTGTGTATGTATATGTTGCATCTTTACATAAAGCACCAGTTTGATAGTTCCAATGTAAAATGTGCTGAAAAAGAGACAAATTTTAAGTAGGAAATTAAGTACTGTTGTCTTTATGGCTATGTGTAGGTATATGTACTTATCTGTAAATCTCAGGAATATGCCGTACCTTAGAATAATACACTCTCTAGATGACTAAAGCTGTATCTATAAACAGCTTGGTTACTATATATTATCTTAAAAACATGTAATCTGAAGGAATTATACATTTAATTGTTTGGTTTAATACAGCATTAATTGCTGCTAAATGTAGAGGTAAGATAACATTTTAATTAGTTTCTTTNAAACGGCCAAATGAACCGACCACTCACTCTCAGGAAACTGTACAAAGTTCATAATTGTTTCGAGGAATGTTAAGTGGAAGTTATGGCAACTGCTGTGTGATTAAATATGCCATTTTCTCATATCAGTGTAAAATACTTCAATTATAGGTGATATCAGAAATGCAAATTTCCCATAAAGTGTAATGAACCTTTGAATAGTGTTACAAATCCATATGTGTTTGTAGATAAATACACAAGGTTGGGGGCTGGTGTGTATGTATATGTTGCATCTTTACATAAAGCACCAGTTTGATAGTTCCAATGTAAAATGTGCTGAAAAAGAGACAAATTTTAAGTAGGAAATTAAGTACTGTTGTCTTTATGGCTATGTGTAGGTATATGTACTTATCTGTAAATCTCAGGAATATGCCGTACCTTAGAATAATACACTCTCTAGATGACTAAAGCTGTATCTATAAACAGCTTGGTTACTATATATTATCTTAAAAACATGTAATCTGAAGGAATTATACATTTAATTGTTTGGTTTAATACAGCATTAATTGCTGCTAAATGTAGAGGTAAGATAACATTTTAATTAGTTTCTTTCTGTTGTTTGGTCTTTAAGTTCTTTTTTCTTAGAATTATTTCAATCACTGTCAGTTTTTATATTTGCTAGCAAACTGTTGCTTGTTTGTGAATTGGGAAGAGCAGGATGATGAAATGTGTCCTTATGTGACAATGTGGCCTGAATTATGACTCCATCTTTTCCTTCAACCATTAAGATTCCTAATGTGTTCCCTGTGTTGTACCACTGAGATCTGAAAGGAAAAAAAAAATTAACTTCTGGTTTTATTGTTTGTTTATTTTTTTATTTTATTTATTTATTGCAAGTTTTCTGTCAGCACTGGTTTCCCAAACTCTCATCAAAATACTTTGTGGAGCCCTGGCCTTTATATTTTTACATTTGACTTCTGATTTTTGCTTTCTTATCAGTCGTATTCCTATTTGTTATTTGGAGGAGTCGGAACTGAGAAAAGGGATAATAATATCCCCTCCGTTTGAATTTTTAAGCAACTACCTGTGACATAGACAGAAGCATATTTTGCCTGTTAAGCTATAATTCTGTTTATTTTCTGCCTATTACTTAAGGATACTTTACTATTTAGGTTGTACTATTTGGTTTTACTATCACTAACCTGAGAAAAACAGAACATGCAGTATATTCGATTCTAGATTCGAAATAAAAATAAGAATCCTACATGAAACTTTAAAATTGGGGAAAAGAAAAGAGAACTTTTTTTAGGGATTAGTAGTGAGATATAGCTTACAAACACTGTGATCATAGTACTGAAACCCTAATATCTTGCTTTTGTCAAGTAGAAACACTTCCCCTTATTTTCTTGCGTAACAGGTAATTCAGTTACTCTGTTGGGTTAGAATTTATTTGTTTAGCTGCTGGAATGGCATGTAAGGAAAAAAGGGGTTATGAATAGTTTTTAAAATGAGAATTATTGTACCTTATATCTAGGTATTAAGCGAATATGCTTGCATATATATTTACAACATGTGAATATTTCATATACCTGGATAGACA
This sequence comes from Anarhynchus alexandrinus, assembly GCA_008711295.1. Classification (NCBI taxonomy): domain Eukaryota; kingdom Metazoa; phylum Chordata; class Aves; order Charadriiformes; family Charadriidae; genus Anarhynchus; species Anarhynchus alexandrinus. The sequence continues at coordinate 396,908 of VUYV01000245.1, forward strand.
GCTTGAAGCATCAGGAGAGGCGTCGGAGCTGAGTAAGGCAACCCTGTCTGCTATCTGTATAACAACCAGTCCAACTAAGAAAAGGCGATGGGTGACAGTAGTAGGTGACTCTCTCCTGAAAGGTACAGAGGCACCCATTTGCCAGCGTGAGGTACTCTCTGGGGAGGTGTGCTGCTTACTGGGGTCTCCTATCAGGGGTGTCACTGAGAGACTACCAAACCTTGTACAGCCCACTGACTCTTATCTGCTGCTGTTGTTTCACGTGGGCAATAGTGATACAGCCAGGAGCAGTGTGAGGACTATCAAGAAAGGTTATAGACCCCTGGTAGTAGTGGTCGGGGACTCTGGGGTGCAGGTAGTTTTTTCATCAATTCTCGCGGTCAAAGGGAGGGGGTTTGAAAGGGCCAGTTAAATCTGTTGAGGCAACAAATGGCTACAGGACTGGTGCCACAGCCAGCTGCTTAGACCATGCGACTCATTTTGAGAAACCTGGTCTTCTGGGGCCTGATGAGGTCCACCTGTTAGAGAAGGGGAAGAACATCTTTGGTCAGAGGCTTGCCAAGCTTGTGAAGAAGGCTTTAAACTAGAGTTTCCGGGGGAGGGGAACCTCAATCCATCCCACTCCTACCAGTTTGATACCAGTGCCAGCAGTAGATGGCCAGAGCCTGGAGAAGGTCAGCAGGAGGGCACCTGGAACGTAGCACAAAGGAATTCCAGCCACTCCAACCAGTAAGTCAGCTTCACTGGGGTACCAACTTAAATGCCTCTGTGCAAACACACGTAGCATGGGGAATAAACAGGAGTTAGTCATACGTACAACTGCAGGGCTATGATCTTACTGGCATCATGGAGACATGGTGGGATGGCTCCTATGACTGGAGTGTTGGAATGGAAGGATCCAGGCTCTTCAGGAAGGACAGGCAGAGGAGATTGTCAATGACCATCTGGAGCACATGGAGCTCTGCCTGGGGAGTGATGAGGAGCTGACAGAGAGCTTATGGGTCAGGATTAAAGGGAGGGCAGGGACGGGTGATGTTACAGTGGGGGTCTGCTATAGTACCCGACAAGGAAGACTGAGCAGATGAGGCCCTCTATAGACAGATAGGAGCAGCCTCACGTTTACAAGCCCTGGTCCTCATGGGGGACTTCAGCCACCCCGATATCTGTTGGATGGACAATTAGCATGGCATAAGCAATCCAGGAGGTTCCTGGAATGCGTCAATGATAATTTCCTTCTCCAAGTGATAGAATAGCCAACGGGGAGAGGTGCCATGCTGGACCTTCTTACCAACAAGGAGGGACTAGTGGGGAGTGTGGAGCTCAAAGGCAGCCTTGGCTGCAGTGAGTGTGAGATGGTCGAGTTAGAGATCCACAGGGCAGTGAGCCATCTAAATGGGGGCATTTGGGATCCTCAGAGGTGTGTAAACATTGCAAAACCTAACTGCTAGATGATCTTGCAGGTACGAATTTTTCAGTTTCTGGGTAGGAACAAAGTCCATGCCTAAAGTCTGAGAAGAAATGCTTTTAAACAAGAGGACCTTAGACACCAGATTGTGTAGGTGCAGTCTAGTGATTGGCTAATGCAAAATATAGAAGAAACAGTTTCTGAAGCTGGGGTTACCGAGGGTATCCCTTTCTAGCCAATGACCTTGAGATTAGGCCAAGCAGTTATGCTTTTTCAGTTACTTCTCTCTGGCTCAGTGATTCTTAAATTCTGTCCTATGGAACAGTGTCCTTTAAAGCACAGCAACAGGCTGTGAAGGAAGCTGAACACAGCTTCATTTCCCGGGTAGGTCCAAGGGCTGGTGCTTACTGAAAGAGGACACAAAGTATAACGGTACGGGATTTTGTTTGCACTCCTGTCAACATTGTTTTCTGTTGGTTAACTCCAAAGCCACAGGTTTGGGGAGCTTGTACTTCTGGGTCTAATTCTGCGGTGTAGAATTTTACCCAGGACATCCATGTGGTCCTAATACCTATTCTAGTCCTATACTGTGGACTACACATCTAAAACTTCAGCGTTATACTTGCAGACATCTAAGGACATTTCCATCTTTTGAATCAAATTAGGTCTTCCCCCTGCTAAGAGTGGAAGTGGAAAGGCAGGGAAGTGTGACTCTCATTGGAGTAGTTTGCAGAGAGAAACCTTGTATCTGAGCAGCGTAACTCAATTAGTATGGGACAGTATTGAAATAATACGCTTAATTGAAATTGAATCCATGCCTTTACATTAAAACAGCAGCATGCCACTCCATGTGGTTTTCACAGTTCAGATCTCTGCTTGCTCAGGGATCTCTGTGTCATGACCCATTCTGTGATGCAGAAGTCCCTTATCTTTACTCATTCTACCTCAAATCCCTGAAGGTAACGCTCTACTAGAGACACCAAAGAAAGGATGGTTTTGCTGCCCTACAGAACATGCTGGTAAACTGTAAGAATAGTGATTTAACTGGGTTAAGGGAACTTAAAGCAAGGAAAAATTTACCAACCTTTATTAGTAATTTGATTTCAGAAATGATCAATTCTTTTATTTTCCACAAAGTTATACTGCTGTGGAGGATGTTGGAATGAGGTAAGTGAACCCCCTCATGCAGTCAGAATTAATTTGGAGCACAATTCCCACAGTGTTTGTTTGGTGTTTGATGTGCTTAGATGAAGCACTGAGTGACACTGTTGTGATGAGATACTTGCTTTTAGGAAAAATGAACTTCACATTAACTGAACCACTACATTCACTGTAAAGGAAGTTTTTCTTTGTAGTTGTATTTGTGTAGCATTTTCTGGGGAAGTACGTAGAGACCATCAATCACAGGCAACCAAAAAACGACTGACTGACAAAATTTTTGGTAAGGTAGACTAATAAAGGAAATGTGTTATTTCTGATGTGGTTTCATAACATCTGCAGACTTTTCATTGTGGCTGTCAGAAATCAAATTGAAACCAATGAAACAATCTATTCTGACATGCAGTTTGTCATTTTTAATTAGATTACCTTTTCCAGTCTCCTAAAATTTGGAATAGTACTAACTAAATTCCTGAAAGGTTTTTCATTTAGCTAACAGTATGCTTTTTCATGGGAAATAAATACTTGTGTGCTATATCCTTAAAATAGACAGTATTTTCAAAATAATACAAATCCCTCCTCCATGTTTCAAAGAGCATTCAGTTCTCAAGGATAAGGTTCATTGTTCAGAAAAGCCATATTTAATTTGAAAATTTAGATAAGTTTCTAAGTTTTCAGTATTTATGGGGTTTCACAAAGAGCCATGAACAGAACAGCAGTTTTGCTGTATGTCTTACCTTTTGCCTGTTCATGACATGGAAAGTAAATACTTCACTGTTTTTATGGAAACATAAAGTAAAAGTCATGAGCGTAAATATTTATGAACATTCTCTGGTATGAATTTTCATCTCAAGAAGTCTGAAATCAAATAATCCCATGTGTGACTTGTATGGTACAATCATAAAATTGTGCAGATCATCTTAGTTTTTAACCTTTATAGTAAGAATTTTATTTCTAGCATGTGACGCACTAAAAATTTTGCCTGTTTCTATCCTGCCTCCCTAACTCTTAATTACTGTCTGTTTAGTTTAACCAAGGAGAAGGCAGGCTAGGTTTTAAAGAATTGGCTGAAGAATCAGTTTCATTGAATTTTACTCTTCTCTCCTCCATAGGCAGAGGTTAATAGAATTTAAAACTTAATGCTCACTGTTAGATCATCTATGATACACAGGTTAGATCATCTAATCTAATTTATATATCATAGACATGGAATTTTATTCTATTTGTCCTACAATTTTAATTAAAAAAAACGTAATGTCTGGCTTTTGGCTGAAGCGATAAAGGTCTACAAGGAAGTGTACAGCCTTGATTTGAAAACATCAAGGAGAACTTAAGAGTCCCAGGGTTCAAGGTTAATTGTTCCTGTAGTTTTCTTTTTCGGTTTCAGAGGTGTTATTCAGTTTTCCTGTCCTATGAACTTTTGTTTGCAAAATTGAAACATCCATTTTTATTTTTTTTTCCCCCCCTGTGGAATGTGGTATGGTCAATTCTTAGTCTCCCTTTGGAAAAAAAAAAAAAAAANAAAACAAAACAAAAACCCAGAACCTATAAAGTTTTATTTTTCTCACCTCTCTTAATACAAAGTGTCTTCAGCAGGCTTCTGATTGCTTTCACAGATCCTTTCTAACTTGAAAAGTTCCCTTCTAGTTTCTCAACATTAAATTTTAATATGTGTAAGTCAAAAAGGAATGGTTTTTTTTTCAATACCAGTCCCAACATTGCCTTTCTACCCCCAGTTACCATGTTACANCTTCTCAACATTAAATTTTAATATGTGAAAGTCAAAATGGAATGTTTTTTTTTCAATACCAGTCCCAACATTGCCTTTCTACCCCCAGTTACCATGTTACATTTCCAAAGATCATACTGCTTGCTTAGGCTACAGAATGATCCTGGAATTTATGAGACTTCCTTATCCACAGCAAATCTTGCCTCTTTTTCAGATAAAATGCTTTCCAGGGCTCATTTATCCTCATTAAGGTATGGTCTAGGTTCTTGTTTTTAGATGAATGACCTTGCATTTCTCTCTATGAAAACGCAGATTCTTTTCTTGAAAACATCCAACCATGTGAACCATTTCATTCTATATGCTGCCCTGTCCTCCTCCTCATTATTATTCACTTCAACACTTTTTATATTTATTTTTAAGTTATTGAGAAAAGACCCCAGACTTTCAAAGTCTCGCTGGATTGTTTCAGCCGTTGATGATTCCTTACTGACATCTATATTTCCAGGTTTTGCAATTACTGACATTATTATTCATGCAGTATGTGCCTTCTTGATATGGCATAGTATTATTTCTTTCTTGTAATGATGTAGGGTGTGAAATTAAAAATACCTACAAGAAGCTATTATGTTTAGCAAGCTGCCTTTATGAATTAAATCCGTTACATAAGTAAAAGAAAATGAAAAATGGGGTTGTCTCACAGGCTGTATTTCCTAGAAGATGGTGTTAAAATATCACATCATGACAGCATTTAGAAACACATAAAATACTCACAGTCTGTTTGTGAATTCCACTGTTTATTTCTCAAACCATTATTGACAATTTTTCTTGCCCTGTTCGAATATTTGCCGCTGCATTGTTATACGTCCTACCTTATAGAATTTCCATGATATGTGAAGATCTGTTAGAAGGTAATGTCAACAAGAATAAGGTCTCCTCAGCCAGTGAGGTAGGGACTAGTGTCAACCAGCAGTTTGATTCTGATGGTTTTAAAACCAATAAGTTGCTAAATGACTTCTCTGTCGTAACGGCTTGGTAAGCAGTCAGCTTTGCTTTGCTAGAGTCTCCTATAGGTTGTAATTTCATATCACAGTCGATGTGATCTAACTGCAGGCTGCTACAGAAACAAGTAATTTTTCAAAATCCAAATCCCCACACCCTAATTCTATTTTGAGTTCTATCTCTTGTGATAGAATATTAATCCCCACCCCTTCAAGAGAAAAAAATGAACTGAGCAAGCAAAATCTCCCCAAAGATTAATTTTGCTTTTGATCACCGAGTTGATCTGATCCACAGATCACATGCACAGTCAGGACATGGGTAGATCCAGCAAAAGAGAATTCCTATTGGATAAAAATTGGAACAGCTCTTTTAGCAGAAAATCACAGATCATTAAGATTAATCATGATATGAAATCACTTCTGTACCTTCTAAAAGCTGTCCTCATGGATGTTTTTTGAGTGCTTATGTATTCATCAAAACTGAGTGATTTTTCCAAAGAACCTGAAAGTATATCGCCGGCATAAAGATGTCTATATATAAACAAACATTGAATTTTTTAATCTGTATTCAAAATTATAGGTTTACTTAATGTGAAAATTAAATAATTGCCAGGAAAAACAAAAAATCATACCTCTCCATAGCATCATTCTTTGAAATATCTTGATCATTCTGGCTAATCTTTTTTGAATTACTATTTTTATGTTCAATAAAATTGACCCACTATAAATAAAAAGCATCATAAGACAGATTTCAACTCAAAGGATTGAAACTGAGAACACTAATATGCAATTAAATATGTGGTACTGCAGTGGCAGGTATTTGTGGGCTTTAACAAAGCTTTTATTAGGTGTAAAGTTTAATCCTTGTTTGTACAATTGAAGCCAGTGGGAACAAGTGTTTTGAACTATTTCAGTTCAGCTTTTATGAAAAACAAGTAAAGGAACAATGCTTCTCACCCTAAATGTTCCTTTTTCATGAACCAGCTGTGATTTTAAACACATTTCAGGGCCTTGAAATCTCAGAGATATTTTTCTAGAGTGAAGTTCTTGATACACAATGTCAAATCTTTGGTAGTACTTGTGTAACTACAGTGGGCTTAGTTCAGGTTATTAATTTTTCCCAGGCTACATTTTTGTTGTTTATGTACCAGCTGTAAGATCTACAAAATTTCATTTTTTCTTAATTCAATTTAATGAGAACTTAATAAACACGCTTTTAAAGTATGAGAAGTAGCTAGTACTAATGCTCAGGTAGCATAGTATGTATCTTTAATTAATAATAGCTAAAGCTGGTTTTCTGGTGATTTTTCTTACCTTGGTAAATGGTTTTCGTACTTTCTAATGTACTAACAAGGTTATTATCTTTTAGAAGGTTTTTATATTAATATATGGAAGATTACCTCTGGTATGATAAAATGTTTGTGTCCTTTTGCTTTGCTCTAATGCTCCTTTTATTCTCTGCTATTTTTTTAGAAATTTTCTATTTACGTGAATAATAAGTGATTGCATTCCTTTCTATTCCCAATGATTCCTTTGCAGAGCAACTGAAACACAAAAGCCTCTGTATCCCCTGTTTTTCAGAAGCTAACGTATGATAATACAAATGTAATGGTTTTGCAGTTATTTTGGGAGACAGGTAAAGAGTGGGAAGAGTAATTAATTTACAAAGGAATTAACTATAGTTATATTCATTTTTTCTGTGCCTGGTACAAAACTTTAAGCTGTGCAACCTTACAACAAGGAGTTGCATTAAGTTTGGTTCTTTCATGTGATAGTGTTTTTAATACATGCAGCTTTTAAAATGAGAATTCTGAATATTTGTGGGTATCAACATTTTAAAAAATCCTTGGATGGAATCAAGGGAGATGTCTACAGCATTTACAGACTTTAAACCAAAATGATGTACAAATTAAAGAACATTTCTCTGGGAGAAGTTCATTGGAGTTAAAATCTAATAGCTATTAATTGTGATCTATTTACAAAGTGTATGTGCCCCTGTTGATAAACAGGAATCTCTTCAGGTCAACTACTTGTATAACAGGTGTTTGGGAAGATAATAGGCTTGTCAAAAGCCTGTAAGAAGTTGATACAATTAGTGGGGTAATAGGAGTTTATTTTAGTTATTTTTTTAAAATGTGTGAATTTGGGTTTTGCGGTTAGGAATTAGACTGAGAGGAAAAAGGCATTACGTCATATGTACCTGGGAAATTACTATCTCATGTTTCTTAATCACCATTCCTATACACGTAAAGTAAGATCAGCTTTAATATTGACAGTGTCTTTACAGTGCTTCTGTCCAGCCCCATTATGAATATTCTCTGCATATTTTAAAAACTTTCTCAGTGAGTCTGTCTAAAGGTATTAACTTTTAAAACTGCAATAAATAATTACAAAGTAACTGGAAATCCCTGACTTTACACAGTTGCAGTTCATTGCCCCACAGCAACCTTAAAATGATCTATTAAATGATTATTAGAAACAATTAATTATACCAGAGAACTCTAAGAGCTCAAATGTAATTTCATGGTTATAATTTTCTTGTCAGGTAATAAAACGGGATGAGCTTGGCAAGGATCTGTCTGACTGCTCTCTGTTCGATTTGCTGAAGTACGATGATTATAATAGTGACAAGCACCTCGCTCTGGAAGAATTCTATAGAGCTTTTCGTAAGTACAAAGATTGGCCTATTCTTCTTTCAGTTTTCTTTCCTCTCTCTTGCTTTGTTTTTCTAAAACGGTATTTTTTTATTTTTAAATCTTGATGCATCCTGGTGCTGTACATAAACGATGAGTACAATTTAAGCCATGATATAGTAGGGAACTTCTTAGCAGAAATCGATGAGAGATCTACGAGTGTCCAGTTTTGGGGGGGGTGGTTTGCATTGATAAGTCCTGTGTTTGTGCACAAGTGGGAAGTAGTGTGGTCAGGACAGAATCAGTAGAACCGAAAAAGCCAGAACGCTTCCCCGCACCCTGTATTTGTGAGTGCTGATAAGACTATTTCTGACAAACTCTGCAACTAACGTACCACTTCTATTAGGTGCTTTATGTCTTCACAGGACTCAAAGAGGGGTATAGATTTGCGGTGTGGTTTTGCCAGGTATTTATTTGTTCTCTGAATGCCAAAGGTGACTGGGGACAGATGTATACAGTACATACGAACATCTCGACCAAACCACTGGGGTATGGGTCAACATGGTAGTGAGTAGCAGAAAGAAGAAAGATGTTGAGAACTTTTCATACGGTACGTTACATGCAATATAAGATACATCCATATATTTTCTTATATCCAGATCAGAACTGATGATTTTCAGTCTTATCTACCTCAAATCTAAGACTGAATCTTGAAACCTGGCTTTGGTTTCAGTAGCTGTTGCTCCACATTCCGCCAACCTGGCAGTGTAGGAGATCAAGTTTGTGCTCAGCTCTTCCTATAATGGTAGTATGATTATGCATTGACCACTGCATTAATGTATCTTCATTTTGAGTTATTATAGCCTGTTGCTTTAGTCTTCTTGCACTTTATCTTTGGACGACTGACAGCTCTGTGCAACATTAGATGATACCAAATGAAAAAAGATCCAAAACTACTTACAGAGTTTAAACTAAAATGTATTGAGTGTATATTAGGAAAAAATGGCTGCGTGGAAAGCAATGAGAATAAACATGGTATTAATCATCAAGAAAGACTGCCTGAAAGTTTCCTAGTTTTTCCCGTTTAATCCTATTTTTATTTCCCTGGAAGTCTTTCAGAAAGTGTGATTTTGTGATACTGCTTAGCTGGAAAAATGGCTTACTGCTTCTAAAAAAAACCTTGATCCTGCTTCCTGACAGTATCTGACTGCATTTCTTGCAGTGTCCTGACACAGTCTCTCCTCTGAGTCACTTACTAAATCAGCAGAAAAATATTCACCCTCCACATCTCACCCCCAATCCTGCTTATTTTCTGCCAGTTTCCTGAATGGAATAAGGGAAGGGTCAGACCATAACTCATGCAAAAGAAGTGAAAGGAGAGTACAGCCAAGAAATAAGGGGGACAGGGGGGAAGAATGGGAGATGTTAGGACTTTGTGGCAGTAAGATAAATTGATTCGTCTGTACCAGCAAAACACTAGGAAATACCTTAATTAATACATCTGACTTACCAAAACATACAGAATTACATAGCATCTATAGAAATGTACTTATGCGTTATTTAAGATTATATGGATAGATGTTGTACATGTAGATCTTGATTATATGCATAATGTAGAATATACATGGAAATGTGTAGGATATATAGCAATCAAAGAAGGTTAAAGACATGTTTAAAGGCATTAGCATGCTGTTTGCAAACACCGAAACCATGTATTAATGGAAGCATAACATTGTTCTTCCAAATACAACTTTGATGTGCCCCTGAGGGACTCTTTTGCATAGCTGCAAAACTCCAGACATAAGGATAGCTTTTTGTTGCATGTTTTTAATGGACTCTTGAATAATGAAGATCATTTCCATATGGTATGTTAAGCGTTGCCTTAATATGGATGATAATGGAAACATTAGATTACACAGACTTAGGAATTATTTAGGTTTCTTTGTTGCAATACAATAGTGGAGAAGACCCTATTTAAAACTATAAGGGTATCTGGAAGGTGATTTCTTTAGCAATATTCATCCTTCTATGTAGGTTTTTTTTTTTAACAAAACTGTCTACATATTCATTACATTGTTTAAAAAAGAAAACTAAAAAAAAAGGTACTAGTTCATTGTACGTTGTGTGCCCAGCAAGCCAAAGGAACGTGACATACCGTTAGTCTCTGTAATTAAGGCGAAACAAATACTCTTGAACTAAATTTGAGAATTAACTCTAGTTCTGTTGCATTTGTTCTTGAGATAATTAGAATTCAGTCATTCTGACCTACGTCAATAGCATTAACAAAAAAATACATAATGCTGTAAAAGTATACTAAGCTAAGCAAAACCAAAACAAATGAAATGATAGCCACCTGGTCATTTGTCTACTGCTCTTAAGGCTAAAAAAGCTGAAACCAAGCTCTCCATGCCAGCCACGCCAAACCCAGGCAAAGTGAATGTGACGGCCCCAGTCCAGGGGCCTGTGGGTTTTGCTTAAGGCAAAGCCTGTGACCTGTTAGTAGTAATGGCAAGTCTGGATTTACCAGGATACAGAGACTTAGTATAGACGGGGAACCAGGTCCATGTAAGGAAATTTAGGCAAGAAGCACTCATGTCATATCTTCCACACACCATTCCACACGCAAGTATCTCTTCATTTAAGCATCAACCTATGATCGAATTAAACATTTTAATTTTCATCAATAAAGTGAATTGAGAATGTTGAAAATATTTTTTCCAATCAGAAATAAAACTGATTTTTTTTCCAGAATTTTCTTTAGGTATTTAATAATTTCAGTTTTGCATTCCACAGTTATAATTGTGTTGTATTGTAATTATATGTTGTAATTTTAAAATTATGCCTGTATACATGGAAAGAAAATAATTTTCATCTGCTTGGACACTTTCAAACTTACAATAAATTGAAATCATAATAGGAAGGATTTTTTTAAAAAAACACTTTTCGTAACTGTCATGAGTGAAAGATTATAACTGAATAATAGTATTTGCAGGGGATCATCTAAAAATATTATGGTCTTATTTGTTATTTAAAGTAGTTTAAAAGTCATAACTTATTTCAAATAAAGAATGCTTGCAGAATTTTTGACTGCTTGCACAGTCCTCTGTTCACTGAGCTTGACAGTGTGTTTGTCTCTGGTTTTTCATACTTTTATCTCCATCTTTTTCATCTACATTTAGAACCTAATCTCAATTTAATACTTGCTACTCCCGGTGGATTTGCCTCTCGGTCTAATAGCAATGGAGCGGTGGATTTGAGAACTGTTGAACTCTCCTCATTAAAGTTTGTCTGCCCAACTGCTGGAACAAGAGTTACTGACATTTATTCACTCAGAAGGGCAGTGGAGAAAATTTGGGTTTGCAATTCTGGAGAAACGGATCCTATTCAGAACTGCTGCACAGAATTCAAAGGGATTTTTGGGGGTTTTTCTTCTTTATTTCTGTGACTCTAATGAGTTGCTTTTTTAACTACGGAGAGGGAGTGGAAGAAAGAGCATAGAAGGGAAGCAGTTCTAATGCCTTGTTTGTTAAGACAGAGTCATATGAGCACTGAAATGCGGGGACTGAGTGGTAGAGGTAGGGGAGGGGTGGGATGGGTCACAGTGCAGCTTTTATATGTGGCAATTCCCCGAGGGTACTTTCGAAGCCAGTTTGTACCTAGAGCTGCTAAAATATAAAATGTACTATAGATAACGAAATATACTTTTAAGGCATATTTGAATTTGGTGACGATTAAACAGTTCTCATTTTCCGAATGTAATTCTTCATCAACATCCTCTACTCGGCACAGGATCACGCTGCACAGGAGAACCTTTGGAAAAAAAAAAAAAGAGAAGGCTGGAAAAGGGCTGAGGGAAGGCATTAGGGAGATCTGTGTCATCAGCCTGAGCCTAAAAAGGGGACAGTAATAATCAAGCATCCAACTAGCATGTACATTTCTAGCTGTGATTTCAAATGGTATTTAAAACACTCGGATAAGATTTTGAACACGGTTGGATAGGATTAAAAGCCATCTTCACTATGCTGTTAAACAACCTTCTCCCTTAAAGTGGTTTCTTTTTAAAGGATTAGGCAATTACATTTTATTTAAATATGAATGCATATCTGTGGAATTAATTATCAGTACTGTTTCATTAGCATTTGCAGGTAGGAATTTTTTTCGCTGGCATACTTAATTAGAAATTTGACTGTCGTCTAAAGATTGTAAATTCAGAATCAAACATGGCTGTAGATTGTACTGCTTTATGAAGAGTTCCCCACACATTACAGCAATTCTATTTTTTTTCTCTAGTGGTAGAAAATAAACAGCTTGAGGGCAAAGATTAATCATTGCCTGTTTTAAAGGTATTAACATGCACATAAATATATATCTATACATATATACATATACATGCTTGCTTTTATTCTGTGAATTACTTTTGACAGTCTCATTTTATCTGTCAAAATGAGTTCAAAATAAACAAGACAACCAAATGTGAATAACTGTATGCAGTGGAATAAAATCCCTTTCCCCCTTCAGAAGGTCAGATGCTGAGGCACTAACAAAGAAAGAAAACGCATGAGAGGGTACCCTCTGCCTTGGAGTTTTGTGCCACGTCCAGGTTCACAAAATGCTACAAGCAGATGAGGATGCTTACTGGTTTCTGTGGGGTTTTACATACTGGCAAGACTGATGTGGCTTTCTGGGTATCGGTTGTTTTCACTCATATCATGAGGAGGTTTTTTTGATGCTATAACATCTGTCTACTAGATAGCTCTCTGCAGTTTAACTCGATCAATAGTGTATGCAGAGAGGACCCTGAAAAATTATTTCCATCAATATAAGAAGATAAAACAGAAAGTTTATATCTAGCTAGGTTTTGGGGGCTTGGGACTGAAGGAATCGGCTGGTTCAGTCCTTTACTGCTTTGGCCACATCGTGTGAAATTCTATCCCAAAAGTGATCCAGCTCCAACTGTGTGTTTTGGTTTGCTTTTTTCTTTTCTTTCTCCAGGCAGCCCCAAGCTGAAGGATTTTCTATGAGCCAATGTTTTGTTGTTTTTTTTTAGGCAGGCAAAAATGTATTTAAATTTTTTAAGAAAGGGTGGCTGAAAGCCACAGATTCTTGAAAGCTTTATCTTCTATAAACTAAAACTCAACCGATGTGCTTCCTTTATATTTCAAGGATTTCCTTTCTTTGTGTAATGTCTCTTATGGTATCAAGATAATTCTGTGCTTGCTGTAAATACTGTCTCTTTTTGTTTGTCTTCTCATGCTCTTTTCTAAAATCAGTAATCCTATGTGGTTACCTCCTTTAAAGTACCATCTAAAATGAAGTTGCAAAGCAGGTACTTCAGGTGGCCTTCACGGTGGGTTGCAAAACCTCAAGGCATACCAGAAGCAAGTAAATAATAGGAAATTATTCTGTTTGATCACTCAGCAGATGCATATGTATATGTAGGTACTTCCATTTGTGATTGCAGTAGAAAGAATGATGCTAATTTAGACATTTATGAATAGAACTGATTGTAATGAATACAAATAACAAATTTATTGTAAATAATAGAACTGAATGCTCTATGTAACAATTGACATCCTGCATAAAATGAAGGAAAAAAAAAAAGCAATATCTACTTTCAGAATTGTTTTCTATTGTTAGTGTAGAACTATTTTTATTGTTATTTTATGCTCAAAAAAGGGGCAATGAAAGGCCCTCACACTGAGGACTTAGTGTAAAAATTACTACCAGAAATTGTCAGAAAGAATTAGCTAGCCAGAACAAAATATGTCCTTTCTTCTGTTAGTTATGCTTTATAGTTTCACTGGATCTACTTGTGCTTTCAGGTACCACTCAACACTATTAACAATATCGAATCTGTCGTGCAGCTGTTACTCAGGATCATGTATATTGTTACTGTACATGCTATTGCTTTACATATTTAAAAGTACCTTCAGTTTTGAAATGCTGTTCAGGGCACAGATATCAGATTTGGATTTCAAGCACTCCTTATTTATTTGTGAGGTATTTGTATGAAGTGATATATAAAGCTACATTAAGTAGCAGATATTACAGAAGTTGATCTGGGCTGAAATTATAGAACTTGCCTTCGGGCTTAGCTTTTGAGGCCAGTACCTAATGTGATGGCCAAATTTGGTGCTATGGTTGTGTCTTGAATCATGTGGAAAGGCAAGCAGCAAGAAGTTCCCAGAAATACAGGGCTCATTGTGATTGCATATGCTTAGTTACTAGATTTTCTCGGTTTTCAAAAATGCTTCTAAAACATTCATTATGATACCTTCTATTTTAATTTGTCAAATGCAGTTATTACAGGTGCGTGCTCAAAAATCCTTTTTTGAAATGTGTATCTTTATTTCCAAAGCAAAATAGACCAGAATTTAACAACAAAATCTAAACATAAAAACTATGCTGAATTATTCATTGAAATAAATGAGACTTCCTATTGGCTTCTGTAAGTTATCCTCAAGTCCACAAAGACTAACTCAGAAAATACTTACTGAATTTATACTTCCAATGACTTCAGTATAAGGTCCCAAATACTGTATTTAACATGAAATCTGAGTCAGAGCTTTGTAACTATGATGAGTCTTCAATAGTAAAACAGGTTAACAAATAGTAGAGGAAAGATTTTCTGAAGGAGGAAGAGGTATTATTCTGTCTCCTGCTACCATTAATTCCTTTTCAGCAACAACTAGTGTGTATCAGATTGTTCCGGAGGGTATTATATTTCAGCACTAACCTCTGAAAATACCAGTTAACATCATATTGAGTAGAAGCTATTGGACTTAGTGGTAATATTTTTCTGCTCAAACTAATCTATCTTTCAAATTCCTACCTGTGCTGTATGTATTTTCAATCTAGAGATTCTTAGCTGGAAAAGAATACAACCTTTTCTGTTGGGTGGGCAGAATTTTAAGCTGATCATTTCAAACAAGTAAATATTTAAGGTATCAAATATTGTTTCATGGATTGAAGTAACGTGCCTGCAATTTTTCACATGCCACTAAGTCATAATCAATTCATTTTGATGCCAAGTGATTTCCAAATGATGATAAATGTGTTTATTTGTTGCTTCCCCAGTAAGATTGTGTGTGGTTTTTTGTGGGTTTTGGGTGTGGGGTTGTTTTTTTTCGTCGGTGGTGTTTTGTTTTGGGGTTTTTTAAGAAATATTTTACTTTTTTTAGTTAAAAAAGGTCTCTGAGTTATAAGGCCCTTTAAAAAAAATAAATCTTCAGTGTTGCTGTTTGACAATGTAGAAGTCCTCTGCGAAATGCTAACTTTCTGGCGTATTTTCCCCGTTCAGGTCTGGTTCAATGTAGGAGATAAGTGATTTTTAACATACCTTCTTTATAGGATACGTTCAAAACATTTGATAATACTTCAATAGTATCATGCAGCTGAATTTTTTAAATACTTTTAAAATTTTGCCTGATTTTTGCTTTCCTTTTGGGTGAACACAAAGTGAAAGATTTTATCAAGGTACTGCAAGATCAGATATTGTACACGCTTGTCATGAAGCTCTGATGAAGTATGATATTCATCATTTTATGTAGCCCTGCTGCAGTCTCTCCCAGGCTGAAGAATGTTTGCACTGACTTGGGTAATTTAAGAACTGGATAAAAAGTGTCCAACTCCAAAGGAGGGCCATGAAGATGATGAGAGGGCTGGAGCACCTCTCCTGCAGCCTCTCCTGTGAGGAGAGGCTGAGAGAGTTGGGGTTGTTCAGCCTGGAGAAGGGAAGGCTCTGAGGAGACCTTATAACAGCCTTCCAGTACCTAAAGGGGGCCTACAGGAAAGATGGGGAGGGAGGGAGGGTAGTGATAGGACGAGGGGTAATGTTTTTAAACTGAAAAAGGGGAGATTTAAGTTTGATGTTAAGAAGAAATTCTTTACTGTCAGGGCAGTGAGGCACTGGAACAGGTTGCCCAGGGAAGTTGTGGGTGCCCCATCCCTGGAGGTGTTCAAGGCCAGGCTGGATGGGGCTTTGAGCAACCTGGTCTAGTGGGAGGTGTCCCTGCCTATGGCAGGGAGGTTGGAACTCGATGATCTTCAAGGTCCTTTCCATCTCTAACCATTCTATGGTTCTACAATTCTATGATTCTCTATGAAAATGAACCAACCACGTTTAAGTGTGAATAAGCTGTTATTTCCGAAGGCCAGATATCTAGAAATGGTGTACTAATAAAACATGATTACACTGTGATGCTAAATAAAATAATTGCTGTTCTGTAAGTTTAGAATTTGACCTTTTGCTAAGGCCAAAGGCTTTTTCTTCATGTTTTGAGGGAATCAAGTAACGAATTTAAGGCCACGTTAGGTTTGCATGGGTAGATGGAACAAATATTTCACAAGGTCTTTGGCTATCAGGAAACAATGAGGAAATTAGGAGGTTTTGTTTATGACCCTTGAGTTCTGCTGACCTCTAATCCCATCAGTGCATTTACCTGGGAGCTTTTGCTCAGTTCAGTGATGTAGGTTGCTAGAGATAGTTATGAAATACAGGATTGCAGAGGATGAAGATTGGAACCAAACACTTTAGTTATAGCATAATTGTTTCAGAAAAGAGGATTGGTATTGTTGGCATAATATTTGTTATTGGCTCAAAATACCTGAGAATGAAGTTTTATGTGCCTTTCAGTGAGCTTATTTGAATGCTATGGAGAATGTCACAGAATATTGAGAAAAAAATAAACACCGAGCAATTATACATATCTGGTTATAGTTAGCAAAGTCCCTCAGTAATTGGTTTATTAGTTGTTTCTTGGGAATCAGTTATCTGTGGCGAGTTACAGTATCATTGCAACTGTTTTGTAATGTTGCTAATTCTGAAAATATTTTCATCTTTGCAAAGCAGTGTACCTGTTAGATTAGGCTATGACTGATGTACCAACATCCACAAACACCTTTATTTATATATTATAAGGAACATTTCAAGGCAAATTTAAAATAGCAATTTATAATCACACTTTCCTTTATTAACAATTTGAAAGGAAGCACTCTTTCTTCATAACGGGGTGGGAGGCTGGCGAGAAAGAGAAAATACTATCAGAACATAAGGAGTAATGACTGTGCATTAAAGGAGACAATCACTAGCTAATCCACAAGCGAGAACATTAAGTATCTCTACTTTGAAACAGAATTACTCTTCTGGAGCTATAATGAATATTGATAGGCTCATAAAATATTATTTAGTAAGAAAGCCTTGATAACCATTGCATTACTTGTTTCCTTTGCACCCATGGCATTATCTCTTTAACTGGATTTCATAGTTAAAATTGGTCACCAATTTCAACTTGGAAAGTAACTGGCTATAAACAGTGTTAGCCAACAATAAATATTAATTTAAGCATGATTTCTAAAATGACTTTCAATATTAGCATTATATTACATCTCAATACAAGTTACCTTTTCTTTAAAAAGAACTGAAATCATATTTAGTGTTTGACTTCTTTAGGAAACAGCATAGAGAAACCTTTTTCCTTTCACATGGAAACGGAGTGTATTAGTCTGAATTTAAGACATGGGTGAAATGTTGAAAACTGCATCTCGGGTATTTCCGTACGTGCCTAGGTGGTTGTTTTATTTTCCATACAGCTGAATGCACCAATTTAAAATCCATTTAATGAAAGGAGGTCATTACTGCATGTTGAAGTAAATGGTTTATTGGTTCAGCATTAAATTTAAATATTTGGAAAATATTTGGATAAATATTTTGGAAATTTGGAATTTCCAATATTTGGAAAATTAAAAAACTCTATCAGAAGCAAACTTGAAATCTGAGGGAAATTTGCTGTAACGTGGTAGGACACAGTGGCCATTTCTCAGTTGCACGTAAGACAGAAAAAAAGGAAAGAAAAGGTGGTTCTAATTCATTGCCCCAAGTCATCAAAAGGAGAGCAATTTGATTGCAAAGATGATTGAAGTATTTCAGTTGAAAACTAAATGAATAAGATGTCTTTTCTGTCCAAGAATCAATTTATTGCTTTGGAGTATATTTTGAGCTGCTTTGTGTTACTTTATGCTCCATGCAAGGTTGAATTTACTGATGATTCTAAAATATTAAGCACTAATGTTCACTTTTCTAAAGTGTTACTAAGTAATTTTATTCAAAAATTTAGAACGTGTTGTTTCATCCGTATACGTCTCAGGCTACTCTGGAGTCCAAAGGAACAAGCTTTCCAAATCTTTTTGGCTGTCAGGTTTTTGTTTTGTTTTTTTTTTTTTATTTTGGGGTTGTTTTTTGGGTTTTTTGTTTTTTTGTTTTTTTTTTTTTTTTTTTTTTTTTTGGTTTTTTTTTTTTTTTTTTTTTTGGTTTTTTTGTTTNTTGGGTTTGTTCTCCCATCTGGCTAAATATAAATAGAAAAATTATTTGTCAGAAGATTGTAAAAGGCTTTTAGTAATTGCTGAGATACCTGGATTTCTTAAGCATATCTGACATTAAGACTATAAAAAGAGAATCTGAAGACACAGTTTTGCTCCTAGATTATATGAAAGTACTTTGGAAATGCTGTAAATGGGGTTAATAAAAAAATAATTCCAATTTTGCCAAGCTTGTAAGCTTTTCTGTAGATCTTAGTGTTATAGAAGTGTATTACAGTATATTGGGAAAGTTTTTTGATTGAATGCCCTCAAATATCCATTACATGCAATAAGGAAAATTAGCTCAAAAATGGCTCCATTGCAAAGAAATATATTGGAGAAGAAACCCTTTTACTTCACTCCATTGTTCATGGTGAATTAGGTTCTGGCAAAGTATTCTTATTTCAGGAAATTTCATTACTAACTTCATTTCCAAAACGTAATAGCACAATTTTAAGTTTTAGTATAGTATTCCTCCATAGCTTTTGAGTTTGGTAAGTGTTTTTTCTCTTTAATATTGTGCTTCCATAGTGTGTTTTGGTATGTTGTATATTTTTGCAGTTTACAACCATCCAAGTACATCCATATATGCCATTGGCAATAAAACACTATTTTTGGCCAAATAACAGTGAATGAAGTATTTGGTTCTAAATATTTAATAGAAAACGTCAAAGAAAATGTGGATAACTTAATTTTTGATATGAAAATTGTCAACATACTGCATTTTAAATAAAAATAAGTTAAATTATTTAATCTCAGCATCCTAAATTAAATGCTTCAATAACCATTTGAGGTTTCCTACCTGTATTTTTTTTTTTTTAATAAAATGGGAGTAGTTTATTCTAAAATTGTGTGCGGTACACATAGATATGTGTATGAATAACACATGTGTTCCCTTAGATAAAACTGTGTAGGTATATAGTTTAATCTGATGAGTGCTTTTTAAGGCACTCACATAAGACTTTGAATTCCTATTTGAAAATGCCCTCTTATGTTTTGAGAGCACCTTCTTTCCAGTTCCACGCTACTGGGCTCTAAAGTTGCTGCAGGGCCCTGACCAGGGAAAAGAGTGGAAGTATTGGAAAGAAGTGGAAGAGTTCATTACTTGGTGACTCCCTCAGGCATATTTTTCTTTTCCATTTCAAACTTCCCAAGGGACAAATAGTGCAAGTAGACGCGTAATAGGCCAGAGGAGAGGAGGAAAGCATCCAACTTACCAACTATTATACTCTTCCTATTATGTCTGCGTTTATTACAAGGACACTCAAACTGCAGTAATAACAGTGATCTTCTTACATGTAATATGTCAAAATCATCTCTCTAGTAAGTTTTCAATGCTCAGCTCTTTCTGAAGATCTAAACCTACAAAGTTTGGAGAAGGTAGGACAATAGCAGAATTAGTTAAATATGACAAATGCATTGTTTCTGGTCTTAACCTAGTTTTTTTAAAAAGTGTAATATAATAAAAAGTTGATTTCTAACTTCAGAAAGATTAAAAAAAACCCTATTCTGCCCGCTCTTAATAAAGTACACCAATTATCTATAAATTTGGTTTTGTATTATAAAAATGAATAGATTTATCAAATAGCCAGTGAGAATACTTAATTTTACAAAAAAAGCTTATAAGCTATCTTTTAGGCTTAACTTTTTTTTGGGGGGGAAGGAGGGTGTTTTTGTAATTGATATTGTAATCTAAAAGCATTTGAAAAAACATTCGCTTTAAGAAAAATATATGAAGTTTATTTAAAGGCAGAATATTGGTCTCTAACACATCTAATAATTGTATTAGTCTAGTTTGTAACAGTTTCTAGTACACATGTTAGATAATGCCAGTCATTTTAGTGCATTCACAAGATGCTTACATGAAAGGATTCCATCATGACAAATTATTTGTGATTAACAGATAACTTCATTTTCTCAAGTCATACATTGATTGAAGGAAAAATGTAATTTACATTTTGTTATTTTAAGTTTTGGTAAGTAGGATAATTTTAATCCCGTGTGATAGAACTGTTTGGTATTTTTGAAGATATGCATGAAAAGGTGTTGTGTGTTTTTGTGTTGTTTTTTTTGTTCTTAAATAAATTATCTTGATCTCTGGTCATCAAGCATTTGCCTGGTTAGATATATCACAGCTCTCTTGTTTGTAAGTAGCTTCCCATATGCTGTCACTGCTAAAAATATTTGGATTTATATAGAGTTAAGGAATGTAGCACCCCAGAGTTTAAGCTGCTACAACTCCGTATAAATATTGACAACTGTGTGGTTAGGGGAGAAGAATATCAAATACTCCAGTCTGTCAAAGCTTTGTTTATGGTCTCAGATAATGCTATTCTAAACTGTGATGGTTCTTGCTCCTCATCACTCCTGGCTTTCTAACTGCTCAGAAACAAACATCTCATAATTGCATATAATAATTATTTATGCATTCATTAGAGAGATACATGCGAACTCAATTCAGTAGGAACACTTATGTATGTGTAGGTCGCATGTATTTGGTGAAATTGTATATCATGCTATCTCCACTCCCTCTGATCACTGGAGCCCTTATTTAGTTGGATGACTATTATATGTTTTATATATGGCCTAAAAACATATGTGCAATTTTCCAAATGTATTTTAGATGCTTTTGGATTTAAAAAAACACCCACAGAAAACCCTGCTCTTCCCCCCCAATCCCCAACAAAAAACCTGAACATTTTCTACCAAAGGAAATAAGGAAACAGACTAACAAAATATCCGTGTGGTGGTGGTGTATGCAGAATTAAATTTTCAATAGATTCTCAAGCCAATTTTCTAAATAGATCGTGCTCTCGGAGTATCAAATCTTATGTTAAGTAGGTTAGCAAGTGATTTACATGGAAATGAAATTTTGGCCATAGTAAAAAAGAAGGTGCCATACAAAGTCTATGAAGCAGAGGTATACATAGTGCAATATTGTATCAAAACACGTTTAAAAAAAGATGCAAAACTGTGAAAACCTAGAGGAGGAGAAAACCACGCAAGCCTTCTCCATGTACTTATTTAGTATAAGAATTAGGAAACTGACTGCCTAAGATGGAAGGGATCCAAACAATTCGTCTGGTTGCCACTCTGTCATGAATAAATGATTGGAGAAAGTGTCTTTTTTTAAAATTTGTTTTGCATCCCGATTATAATTCTTCCCAACGTAGACATATGGTAGAGATGTATTTGTTGGAGGGAATAGTTATAGTGTTTTAAAACTTGCTGAACACTCTATTTGAGAAATAGTTGACGCTAAACAAAGATTAATGTTTTGTTTGTGCTTATGAAGTGCTGAGTTAATGTCTACTTTGAGTAACAACATATACATATCAACAACTTCTCTGGGTTAGAACAAAGATACGTCTCGTCCAGTATCTTTGCTCTAAGAGTGCTTAGGGAAGATTACAAAAGAAGAAGCAGCATGTAAGATTTCTCTAATGTACTTTCTCTTCTCCAGTGACTTTTGTCTTGGAGACTGCTTGTCTTTAATAGCTCTTGATGGATGCCTCTCTCATAAATTTGATTGCTTTTTGGACCCATGTGAAATTAGTGTCTACAGCATTCTGTTTGAGAGACTTTCACGATTTAATGACTTCTGGATAGAATAAGTATCTTTTTTCTTCATTGTGCACACCTTCTGTTCAGTTTATTTAGCTTCTTCTATGATAAGAAACCATGAACAATTGTACCGTACTCCTAGTCTCCAAGACACTTTTTTTTTTTAAGCTCCTGACATATTCGTAGTCACCTCTTTTCCATTCTGAAAAATCTCAGTGATTTAATAGCTGCTTGTGTGGAAAGATTCCCACATCTTTGATCATTCTTGTTGCATTTCTCTGTTCTTTTTTCAAGGTTTACTGCAAGTTTTTTTTACAGAGGGAGGGACAAAAAGCAAACAGGCAAGCTGCTCATACAACATGGATTTATACAGTGGCATAATAATGTTTTTCTGTTTGGGTACCAGTCTTTGCCAAATGATTCCTTATATTGTCAGGACTGAGTAGATGTTTTCATAAAACCGCAAATCATACTCTCAAGGTCTCATACCTAAGCAGCAGTAACTAGTTCAGAGCCCATCACTGTGTAAACAAGGTTGGGCGCTTTTTTTCCCTTCACGCAGTACTTTGAATACTGAATTAATTTTATTGAATTTGGCATGGCAGTATCACAAGGCCGGTCTTTAAGCAAATCAGCTTTTATGTTTGCTACCTGTACTACTATATTAGTTGTTCTCCAAAAATTCTGTCTTGGAAAATTGTATCACTTCATTTTCTTACCCTTCCCCTGGATGATGTTGAACAACATGAGTTCCAGTGGAGGTCCAGGTGGAACGCCACTGGTGACTTTTCTTCATAAGAGCCCTGCAAATAGACACCTTCAATGGAGAGGTGAAAGAAGACCATTTTCCAGCCCATGACAAGATCTGTTGCACATTGTTTGTGAAAGCGTAGATCAGAAGATAATGTGAGTAGGACTGTAGTATGCAAGATGGAAGTGTTAAGAACCGTAGCTTAATCCAGTCTGTCTTTAGATTGTTCTTTAACCTTCATGCTGATCTTCTTAGATGCATAGCCTGTTGTCTGCTTTGATCTTGGGGAAATATATCAGGTATGCAAAACCAAGAGAGGAATACACAGAGTTCTCCTTGTTCTCAGAATGTGCCACTGTGCTCAACACAAAGTCGTGGTCCTTTATACGAACATCTACTCTCACAAGGAGTAAAACTCTACACAGCAAATAGCAAAAGTTAGAAGCCTTCGTACGGTGAGGTAACAGAGCCTACCTTGAGTTCCGGTTTCTTTCTTTTTCCCTCTAAATGTAAATAGACACATCAACTAGTTGATAGATTTTTCAGAATCTCTTTCACCCTAAAACTGCTCCCATCTGTGCTTATTTCTATGTTAAAGATTTCTATGAGGAGATGCTTCATAACTCTAGTCTTCAAATTGCAGGGAACTATTGAATAACAGTTGCATGGCCCTTCTCTTTTTGCAGTGGAAATATAGTAGTTCTGCTGTGCATCAGGCTTTCTAATTACATTTGCTGTTCAGGTAATTTAATCTGGAATTACTATTTTAGAACATTGTCAGGAAAACGACAGGACAGAACTGGGCCAGGAGACAGTTTTTACAAAGTTGGGTTATTATAAAATTCAGGATAAGTCCAGAGATCTTAAATGTTTAGAAATTCTATTACCGTTCTGGGAAAGAAGCTTTGAAATTTGAAAGGGAAATGAAGCTATACAGTAAATAAAATTGGCAAATTATTATATTTATAAACTGAAATCTTTGTGCGTAAAACTGTGAGTTACCAGGGCTGTCAACCCTCCTCTTGAAATTCCCATTTCATTATTGATTAGTTCCAGAAATACTTCATAGATTGAACCGCTGCATTTTAAATGTTTCAATTGAGGTTACTGCAAGTATGCAGTATTGATGTTTAGCATCTGTATTTGCAGTAAACAGAAGGAGCATTAAATTTGGATCTATACTTGTAAAATAACTTGAAAATATTTATGTTAACTCTTAGCATTTAAATAAAATGTTTTTGCTTGAACTAGTCATGTGCAAACACAGCAAACATACAGAAATTGATTTTTTGCATAAATTCCTTTCTTTTTTTAGACAGATTCAACAACAATATTCTACAATAAATAAGGTCAAACCCAATTATCACTATTACTTTAGTGAATTAGCACTTCCACGTTATCTGGATAAAAAAGCTATGTTTAACACCGAACTTCATTTCCTGTGAAATTTGTTTTCAAGAGGAAAACGGAAAACATTATAAGGAGTAATGGACTAGTACGCCTTTTTAATTATGTATTATTCCTGATGCACATTACTGCCGTTCTTACCCAAAAGCTGTTTTTATTAATTTATTGCAAGATATGTAGTCAATATACAATCCAAGTGTAGCTCATAGCAAAATTTGATTCTGTGCTTATTTTTGTATAATACAGTGTTACGATTTTTTAATATGTTCTTCATCATGACTGCTTTGCAAACAGGTGGTCTAAATTTACGGGTGTTTTGGGGTTCATTTTAACTGTTCAATTGTTAACCTGAAAAACTGAATAAGGAAGCAGTCTCTGATCACATTTACCTTCAGATACTTTGGAATATACCAAACTTGTACAATGATAGAATTTGTGTATTTGAACCAAGTTTTTGCAGGCTACTGGAAAAAGGACATTTGATAATACCTGAGACATTATGTCCTCTGCTTCCCAATGATTTAATAGATGGCATAGAAATAAGGAGCTGCAAAAAATTAATTGCATCTTGGGCAATATATCAGTCGAAGCACTCTATATTTATGCTTCGGGCTACAAGGTTGATTAAAAATAGCTGAGTTAGCTTTAAACTAACTATTTTAGATAAAAATAATGTTCTGGACAGTGCAGCATACAGCTTCCATGATCTAATGCACAGCAATCTGCAGCAGCCAGGCTTCTCCTTCTAACTAAGACATTTTAGATAGCTTTATACTCCGCAGTGGACCCCCTTTGAGCATCTGACTACAAAGGTTTTCTGAGATTGTGTGTTATTCAGGAGAGACTGCCATTAATTTCAGTTGATTTCATTGACAGCAACTAGAAAGTAGGTAAATGATAGCAGTGGTGGCTGAAGTTGCTGAAGAGACAAAGCACGCAAGAAGGCAGTTTAATACAGTGATGGATAGAGGGAGAATGAAATTTGCCAAGCAAAATGATGCAGAAGAGTATAATTAGCAAACAGTCCCTCACAACCTAAAAATGAAAGTCGTGATCCTTGGTCTTTTCTCTTGCCTGCCACCAAATAATTGTGGGGTCCACTGCAGGAATAGTGAATGATGCCTGTAGATAGATGAGAAGCTATGGCAGCTCTCAGGTCTATGGTTTCTTAGATCAATTTGGAGTTTTGGACAGTCTAAAGATCTAAATCCATGTGAGCTGGGCTTTCAGTAGTTCTAGATGGTGGGATCTTTATTATCATCCTTTTAATACAATTTATAATTGCAGTCTTTTAATTAAGATACTAAAAGAAGTTTGTATCAACTTTACTTGACTTTATGTTACTGCATTATGAAGCAAATTTTAATTATATTTGCACATATGCCTTGGTGTTCCTGTCTTATTTGATAAAGAGAATGGAGAATGTCTGTTAAGGCCTCTGCCTCTTTTATTACTGAAGCTGAAAGGTGTTTAGTGAACAAAGCAGATAATTACAATACGAAAGAGAAAGCCGCAAATGTTGTTTTAAGTGAAAAAATTGCTTTTGCATCAAAGTTTTGAACTAGCATAATGCATCACAATAATAGTTCATTCACTTTAGCAGAACTGTTTACCTGGACGTGATTGCATATTCCTTGCGTTCAGGATATGAATTTTAAGACAAGGATGCATTTGTAGAGGTTCTGAATACTCTTAGATGAAGCTGAATTTAACTGACGCTGTACTTTGAACAATGTTTGTTTTGTTCAGATAAAGAAGAATATCATGTTGGGAACCTAGGTCTCTTGAACACTTTGGATATTTTAAACTTTCTTTGCCACACTTCCATGGCTGTACTATATGATGTTAGTATTATTGCTCCCTAGACTCACACTGGGACATGAAGACATGCTAGCAGAGTTTGTAAAACATGTAGCTGTCCCTTCAAAGCTCTTGATGAAGGCTTGAGGGATGCTGTTAAGAGCTTTTCAGAAATCCAGCTAGACTACATGAACTGGATCACCTTTGCCTTTCGCAACCCGTACCACTGCCATTATTAATTCAGATTTGTCACAGACTTTCATAGCTGGGATCATTGAATCACAGAACATGTCAGAGGGGAATTCTGGCAGGCATTGGGCCAAGCTCCTTTATTCATGTTCAATTTGTGGTCTACCTGGATCCTTGTCTGCAAAGCTGATTTCTAGTCAGCTGAATCCCTGTATTGTTACACAGGCTTACTCTGTCTCAAGTGCAAGACTTTTCATTTGTCTAGGTAGAATTTCATAGTTTGTCGACCCATTCCTCCTGCTTATAAGGATCCCTCTGAAGGGGCAGTCTTGCAGAAGTATGCTTCCTGATCCTGTGAATTTGGTGCCAACTGCAAGATTTCTGAGGGTCCATTTTGTCCTGTCTTCCAAGTCACCGATCAAGATGTTAAACAGTATCAGCCCAGTACTGAAACCACTTGCAGCGACCTGACCCTTAGTCTATGAAACGCTGACCACCGCCCTTTGAGCCTGAAGGTGCAGTAAGTTACTTATAGTCCACTCATGCGGTTCACACCTCCCTAGCTGGGGCCCAACAGTGCTGTGAGATACTGCACCAAAGCCTTGATAAAGTAAACGACGTTCACTGCTGTTCCATTAAGCATAGGGCTCATTTCATAGCAGAAGCCAGCTCAGACTTAAATTTCATGCATATACCCTGCTAAATGTTCCCCCTACACAGCTGAGTAAACACAGCTTTTACACTTCACTAGGAAGTCCTCTGATATTAACATTGCCTATGTCTGTCCTTGCAGCCTGCAATTTTTTTGATGTATTTTTAAAAATTTTATTTAAAATTCATTCACTCATTATCAGTCTCGGTATTTGAATTTGCCATCATCACAGGGCGTATAATTTGAACTTATTTATTTAAAGTTCAAAAAATTACCATGTAGATCAGTTTTATCACATAACACCACTCATGAATACTTATTTGTGCTGCTGTTTCCATGGAAAACATTATTTTCAACTTAATGGCATTCCATTTTTATCATTCCTAATTTCCAGTACTGGGTGAACCTTGTGCTGGTGATGTGCTAAACGTTTCCAATTGGTCTTATCATGAATCATGATTGACTTATTAGATTTCCTGTGAGGATTTAGAAAATGTAGCATATAATCCTCCTATGTGTTTATTGGTACTTAACAGCCTTTTGTGTATTCTTCAAACTGAAAAGTCTTTGTTTGAAAGTAGTCAGTCATCATAGTTAATTAATTACATCTATCTTAAAGTTTTTTAGGTGTTTTAAAGAAAAGTACTATCAGTGGTTAAGTCAATATATTGATCATTACAGTGTCAGTGTGAGAAGGTGTCTTTTAGAGTAGCGTTAAACCTGAAGGTGGGGGTGTTTGTTTTGTTCTTGGCTTTTTTCAACGTGACTTTTTCAATATCTGGTGGCATTACCTGATTTTGGTAAATCCACAATCTTGACCCAGTTATCATGGAATATTCTTTTCATTGAAAGGAATTCAACCTTTTACGCCTGTTATTGTTTAGCTAGAACTATACATACTACCTGAAATTCGGTTTTGTCCCATTCATAGAGTGTATAAGGACAAAGTTACGACTGAGAGGTTTGCGAAAGTTAAGAAAAGGAAAAACTGTTATCAGTAGTTTACACTCACTAATCAGCAGCTTTCACAACAGCTGGAAATGCGTAGGGTCCTGCAAATCAAAAGCTGTTGAAAGTATCCAAGGTAGAAATTTAGGCAAAATTGTCTTTAATATCAGGTATTCTCTCCATAACTTCTTTTCCTTATCCATCTTGGAATTAGATCAAAAGTGAGACTTATTAGGTATAGACGAACTGATTTTAAAGTGACTCCATTTTTGGCACAATTTTAGTTTAAATTTCACTGCTTATGGAGAATATATTCTCTCTTGTCTGCCAAATGAGTGACAGGGAAGCTAGGGAAGGTCTTCCAAGAAAGATGGGGGTGAGAAAACTCTGATGCAAATGGTGTCCTCCTGTGAAGTCAGAATAAAGATGACTTCAAGGGCATATATAAGCTAGGATGAATTTCTTAGCAGAGAGCAAACAGTTCAATTTAAGATGGGAGTTGGGTAATAGGTAAAACAAAAATCATATTTTGGTCTAAGCAGCCTAGGAAAGTGAGTGGGATTGGCTTGAGGAAAGCAAAGAAACTGATACTGGGACTTGGGCCTAGGTAGAACTTGCAATCCATAATAAGTCACACGTTGCAGTTGGGAGGAGGAATCAAGATGGTTGATATGGAAGATCTTGTGAAAAGCTTTCCATTATTGCTTTAAAATGAATTCTAATGAAATTGTCTAAATTTTATGTTTACAACTCCAAAGGGGTTTATTAACTACTCTGGTCCTATTTCACCCTAGACAGTCCTTTTTCTTAATTTCATTTATATTTTATAGTGAAGTTGTTCATAAATGGATACTCTGTGTATGTGTGAGTAGATAGACATGTACTAGATAGGCTGAGAGAGTTGGGGTTGTTCAACCCGGAGTAGAGAAGGCTTCGGGGAGACCTTATAGTGGCCTTCCAGTATCTGAAGGGAGCCTACAGGAAAGCTGGAGGGAGACTTTCTACAAGGGCGTGTAGTGATAGGACAAGGGGGAATGGCTTCAAACTGGAAGAGGATAGATTTAGAATAGATATCAGGAAGAAATTTTTCACACTGAGGGTGGCGAGGCACTGGAACAGGTTGCCCAGGGAAGTTGTGGATGCCCCATCCCTGGAAGTGTTCAAGGCCAGGCTGGATGGGGCTTTGAGCAACCTGGTCTAGTGGGAGGTGTCCCTGCCCATGGCAGGGGGATTGGAACTTCAAGGTGCCTTCCAACCTAAACCATTCTATGATTCTATGTTTTTATGTCCCAAAACTTCTTAATCCTTTGACTTTGTGCTTATATCATTGGAATAAATTAGTGGTTATCATAATAAGTACTGTAATTTTCCTCTGATAGCATTGGCTTAATCTCTTTAATCTTTGAAGTTCTCAATTTTGTGGATTTAAACCATAGCATTCAAAACAATTTCCTTAGATATGAATAACTTATAAGCAGTGTTTTAATTTTGGGGTCAAAATTGTTACAAAATCCTAGACATTTGAGATTTCAAGCTTTTTTTGTTTTCTTTAAGAAAAAAGTAATAATATGCAGGGGGTTTGTTTGTTTGTTGTTTTGGGTTTTTTTTTTTTTCNNNNTTTTTGGTTTTTTTTTTTTTCCTTTTACATCATTTTTTTTTTAAAACATTATGAAAAGACTTTATTTTTTTTTTCTTCCTCACAGGTAAATTACCTCTTCCATTCCAATTTAAGGAATTCCTCAGGTTAAGATGGTGGAATTGTTCAGTTGTTCAGCTAACAGGCTAGCTAATGCTAGTCTATGTTCCTGTTCTTGCAGATAATGTACTCTTTTGACTCATTATATTAGTGTCACCACCATAAACTGTCTCTGGCTCAGGCAGTACTGTATTGATGGGTGCTAAGACAGAATTCAGGGGAATTATCACTATAAGCTTGCCCAGTGTTTTCTTCCCGAGCATTTACCATTGGCCATTATCAGTTACAGG
The DNA here is from genome assembly GCA_008711295.1 of Anarhynchus alexandrinus. NCBI lineage: Eukaryota > Metazoa > Chordata > Aves > Charadriiformes > Charadriidae > Anarhynchus > Anarhynchus alexandrinus. Next base: position 426,484 of record VUYV01000245.1, read on the forward strand.
ATGCTTCTGTTCTGATCGTGTGGATTTTTTGATGTGTGTTGAGGGTGGCTTTAATATACAGCTGTGTTACTGTGATAGATCATGGATTCTGTCTATGGGAGGTATGGATTCTGCTTGATGTTGTAAATTCAGACTACATTTTGAATTTAGATTGCAAAGGTTAATCTTTGTGGTATACGTCCCGTCACGTCTGTGTCCCCACCTCGTGTGTCCCCCCCATTCCACCCTGCCCCCTTTCCTTTTATCATTTGTCTTCAACTATATGTAGTGAAAAGTGTTACCAAGGAGAAGCACTTTTCCAGATTAGGCATTTATCAACTGTCATTCAGTAGGAATTTTTATTTGTTAGAAGCTGATCAGGAAAGCTGTATCTTCCTGTATCCGGAGCCTGATGAGATGGCCCAGCTTCATAAGCCCAGATCCTGAGGGATTCTCAAGAAAGGAGTGATCTGGAATAAGGGGAATTGAGACTAAGTTTACTTTTCAAAAATGTGGTGAATACTTGATTTTAAAGTTTAAAGCTGCATCTGCAATGTGCACTGGTTTCTTCTATGCATGACTGAGAAGATAAACTGTAAAACTGTACAGTCTTGTATGGGATACTGGGAAAGTTTGTATTTAAGCTATGGAAGTATTCCAGAGATGTCAGGACTTGACATTGTAGAAAACTGAGTGCCATTCCAGGTCTTGGGGAAAAAGCTATACAGGAAGATCAGTAAAGAGTGATCTAAAGAGTAGTTTCCAGATTCTTTGGTTTATAGAAGTCTAAAAGCCATGGGGACCCATGTCTGGGTCCAGAGTGGGATTCTGGTAGATGACCTTTACAGGATGCATATGGGGAGACATAATCACACTTACTATTATGTATTTGATACACAAATGGAAGAGTCTAGTTATTTAGTATTGTTTTATATTGGCTAATGTATCAGTGATTAGTGTTTTGAAAACAACTTTTTTCCTCATCTAGCAACAAATTAAAAGGTTAGTAGCAATAGAAAATATTTCTGTACTTAATTGTATATACTCCTGCTATTCTGACAGCAAATTATTGATCCAGTACCATCTTCTAAAGGGTGCACTATTGTGTAGAATACAATCTAAATCTGAATAAAATATCTGAGATAAGATATTGGATGTAAAATAAACCGCTCGCTGTCATGATCTCACTCTTGTCCAGACTAGCATACTTACTGGAATATTACAGCTCTCTTCCCATACATGAGGAGATGTGCATGTGGGAACGGATGCATTTTGCCCAAAATTCAGGCGGGAAGTGGCAAGGGTTAGAGTCATAGAATAGTTTGGGTTTGAAGACACCTTTAAAGGTCATCTAGTCCAACCCTCCCTGCAATGAGCAGGGACATCTTCAACTAGATCAGGTTGCTCAGAGCCCCGTCCAACCTGACCTGGAATGTTTCCAGGGATGGGGCATCTACCACCTCTGGGCAACCTGGTCCACTGTTTCATCGCCCTCATTGCAAAAAACTTCTTCCTTATATCTAGTCTAAATCTTCCCTCTTTTAGTTTAAAACCATTACCCCTTGTCCTATCACAATAGGCCCAGGGTTCATTCCTACAAACTCTGACTTGTGAGCACACTAGGCTGTGCCCGCAAGCCACAAAGTAGACACAACCATGAACACCCCTCCCCTCACCCCAGCCAGTGCTAAATCCAAATAAATTAATTTGAGATCTAAAAGAAACCAGCTGATGTTCACTTCAGAATCTAGAGTTATTGCATAAATAGTATATCTGAATATATTTAAGGAAGGAGAAGTGGAACTAATAGAATCAGTGGGTGTGAGTAGTGAGGTAGAGAAATAAAAAGGAAAGAAGGGCTGGGGAGAATTAAAAGGAGGTGAGAATAAGAAGAGGTGAAAGGAAAGACAGTGGGAAGAGGGAAAGAAAAAAGTGGAGCCTATTCTAAATGCACCTGAACCTCTGCATAGCTAGGAAAGCAACTAGAAGAAAAAGCAAAGATTTATTAACAGTTTTTAAATGGACATAAACCAGAGAAGCTGCCAAAATGCTGCTTTTAAATATAACAATCTTGTGTAATGTTGTGCAGTGGATATTTTTTGGAGTGAGTATTGATTTGCAGATAAACACTGAGGTCGTTGGATGTCAACCTCCTTGTTTGCTTTCTATGAAGTATCATTTTCATATCTTTTTTTTTTTCCCTGAAGGGAGGTATTTTTGAAGGTATTATTGAAAAGCAATCTTTTTGTCTTTTGAGTGGAACAGATTGCATCAAATTACAGGTATTTTTCAAAGCATTTCCCTGGGGAAAAGTATCATGGTTTTAAGAGTTTTGTCTTCCTTGATAAAATCCACTTTCGTTGGGCTCTTTGGAAGCACTGCCTGGGCTGCTCAGAGCTGCAAGCACAGCCCTTTTGTGGGAGTTTGTAGTTTAATCTGGCCCCATCGCATTGCTTCCTCACTCTTCTCTGAAGTTGTTGCTGCTCATCACAGATTCTGGTGCAGCAGAGGAACGTTCAATGTTCTCTTCAGTAGAATGATCCCTTTGTACTACCTGTTTCAGTCTACATCATTCCAAAAACTGAAAAGTAAGCTACTAAATTTATAATTAACTCAAAACTCAAATGAATAAATGCGAGGTTGTTGATAATTCTGTTTTGGAAACAAACAAAGCCACACTGATATTTAACTGAAAAAGTAAGAAAACAAGCAAAATAAAGACTTTCATTTTTGCCCTAGTAATTAAATATAATCATAATTTAAAGACAGTTTTATCTGTGCAATTACATATATGCTCATGGTGCAAGATCTATGGCATCGCCAGCTTAGGGCTCCAGGTACCTTTCTCTGATTTTTTTTTTTTTCTTTTTAATAATTCTAATGAAGACTATATTTACATTGACCGTAGAAAGCAAATATCTTTCTTAAACTTTCTTCCATAGGTTCACTCACTTTGTAGTCAGCGTTTCCAGAATCTATGAAAGAAATCCTTAAAAAGTATTTTAAAATATATATTCCTGGTGTAGATAATTTCCAGTGCACAGAAACATGTCATGAAGGAGTTGGTGAAATGCATAGAAGCTGGCAGAATGCATAGAAATATCAGATTGAAGCTGTTCAGAGACTTGGTGATGTACATAAGGAAGTTGATGTTAATGTGATTGTTGTAAGGAAAATTAGAGAGATGTTTTGTGAATGGTGCATTACATTTGGCAAACATGAACTACCCACCTCCCCAGAAGAAACAGGATAGATCACCTTGTTATATTTATTTTTTCTCACTTCTTGAATGTGTGAGCATAGCTAAAAATGAATGTAAATAATAGTGACATGGAAAATTTGATTCAACCTAAGTAACCTCCAGAATTTTTCTGTTAGTATCCTTTTTATATGCTTTTTATTTTTTTTTTCCTCTTCCATCTGTGGTTTTTGGCTCTCTTGTACATCTTCCTTGAATACCTTGCTCACCATCATTGCAAAGACTCAACACTGCAATTTTGGAAGATTTGAAGTTCAGTTATGTGCATCTAAAAATATTAACTTCAGAAAATTGAACACTGAGATTCCACAAAAAGTTCTGAGACTAAATTTAACATCCCATCAATGTTGCACCAATACTTGGTAATCTTGTTTCCTGCTATTATTGTTTAAAAAAATCTACGTATTTCAGTCCAATTCTGCAGCAGTTGCTATTAATAATATACTACCGTAACAAGAACTATTTTTCTTTTAAAAAAAGAAAACATCTAAAACTCAAGCACAGGCAGTGTTTACTTACCAACAATGTCAGTGTCGTCGTGGAGAGTCATCCTGTTCTCCATATTCTGAATAAAACCACTATTCACTGCTGAGTTTATAAGAGATACAAGTGTAAAGTGTTAAATATTACGCACTAAATGAGAAAATTATTTGCGAGTCCATGAGGTTTTTTTTAAATTCTAATGTATCTCATTTGAGGTACATATGCTAATGCAGCTCAGTGATCTGCTGGATTCTTATTTCTGCTTTATTTTTACACAGGCCACTCTTACTGTATGCTTTCCTCCTATCTTAAAATAAAAAAAAAAAAAAGATTTTTTCATGGATTTTTGAAAAGTAACTATTTCTGCAAGAACAACTCTGTTTAAGAAAATTACAGCAGAAATTGTTGCAATACTATGGTGATTAAGTGAGTCCATAGAAATGATTAGATGGGTACAATGTCTTAGCCGTGGCTGTCATATCATCATATATGAAGACAGGTATGATTGGAATAGGTCATTTCACATATTTTCTTAAACAGGGATGCAGCATTTTAGGTGAGAGGGTTGATCATATTTTCTGAACTGCTGTGGTTTCTCTTGCTTTTGGAAATATTTTTAGTGTACAACTCTTAATTATATCTTACTAATCTTAAGTACAGCCTTTAAAATGGGATTGAAGTCTAAAAATAGCAATATGTTATTAGGAAATTAGTGTTTCATTTACTCTGAGATTCTCTTCTAAACATACTTTAAAATCAACTTTTGATACAACTTTATTGGCTAGATATACGTTGTTGTATAACTTTGAATACTGAGTCTATAAAAGTTGCAAGTTTATATATACACATAAACCTAAGGTACCATATCCGACTACTTTCAGATCAGCAATTCCAGTAACATGCATCAAATCAAATTTTAAACCATCACAATAACTTTGAAATTTCCCTTAGGATTCATTGAATGATGCATAAAATCAGTTACAGAACATATTGAGGGGATACATTAAGGTTGGGCAGGCAGTTTCAGTCTGGTGAGATGCTGGAAGAAACAGGAGGGAGAGAGATTTGTTATTTACCAGTTTGCTTACTGTCTCTTCAAAAGCTGTAAATTCATAAAGACTAGAATTCCGTTGTTTTTCGTAAGGAGAAAGAAGTAGTCTGGCAGTCAGGATATGCAAAGTTTGGATTGTTTTGCTTCTCCCTAATAAATAGGCTACGAGAAAGAGGCTGTCGATGTTCTGGGAGTAGATTACTGATTTGCCCTGCAACAGAAGACTTTGAAGCCGTATAGATTGTGAGTTGAGTTTCTTGGCCTGTGCTTTCCTCTAGGCTGAAAAAGTTCTCATAGGACTTAAATGGCCTCTGTAACTTCAGGGGATTTCCAGAACAAGCCGATCTGTAGGGTGAACCCTTTATCTTCACTATTGTAAATATCCTTACCATAAGCAGTAGTGATACTTTTCAAAACACACTCAAGTTCACCTACTATTTCTGTAGTACTGATATAAGAATGTTAGGCAAAACCTAATACATATAGATATTTCTTTATATTTTTCGAAGTGGCTTTAGCCTGATTGGAATGGTATATCTTTACAAGTTTCTTATTTCATGTATTTTCTGTCCATAAAGCAATTCTTCAACTGTCTGATCTGTCTCAGGTGTTTGTACAAAGTAACCACGATAGGGTTGTCACCTGAGAAACCTGATGAATATATTTGAGTTGTCAGTCAGTGCCGCTAATACTGCTAATACCTCATCTTGTGTGATGTATTAAATGAGGTGCAGTCCAAAGCTGCATCGAAATGTTCTGTATTTCTGTATGCGATGACAAGGGACTCTTAAAGAATCAACGACTCTTCATATTTCCATGAACAACGCTACTGAACTATTTTTTAATGATCCTAGTGCCCTGCAGAGCAGGTGAAAGTACATGTTTTATTGATTTTTATAAAGACTTAAGTGAATCATTATAGTCCTTGTGGCACTTATTTATAGCTTGAGTCCTGTTGAGTGCTTTAGTCTGTGCAGACTGGTAAGAAACACAAGGTCTTAAGGAAGAGTTTGATTCAATGGATATAGCAAGTAAAATTAATTTAAGTAAGAATGAAATTTTAAACACACGTACAATGAGCTTTGAAATTTTTAGTTTTATCAGTTTGAGTTGTAAATTATCAAAAAGTGATTATTGCTGATTTTTGTAATGATTGCCTTTCACAATTTTTTAAAAATTGTTAAAACAAGCATTTGTGATATGTAAGCAATGCAGAGAAGATTCTTCGCCATTCAGAGATAATCCTATTAAGAGCAATTAAAAATATCTGAAGGGCCAATTAATCTGCTGAACAAAACGATTTTCAGGAGGTAGTACATACTGGTTATTAATTCAGCTGCATTACAGTTAAATTACTTTTTTCATTAAAACTATTAAAATACCTGAAATTGTGTTTCACTTAGTTAAAACTAGTGCATGTAAATACTGTAAAGAAAACTTAGAAATCACATTTGTTGGGTGAATTCCGGGTAAAATAAAGAAGCACGCCTTAAAACTTTAAAAACTGAGTGTGCGGGTCCCTGGTCCAGCTAGTCCAATGCGTTCTCTCAACCATGGACTTAGGTTGATGTCTCGAGTAGTGTAAGAACAATCTCGTGATACTTTGTATGTGCTCTCCCAAGTGGTTGTGAGATCTCTTCCTGCACATGTAAGCTTCTGGAATCCACAATATAGCAATGTAGCCAAGAGTTTTTCCAGATCTCTCACTTCAAGCATGGAAACAGCTCTCCTTCGTTTTGAACCTGGCCTCCCACTTGCTTATTTTGATGGCTTTTTCAGTCTTAGAAGAAACAATGAACTGTCAATACCTTTTCCAGCTTTTCCATGACAGTCATGATTTTGTGGACTTCTGTCAAAGCCCTCTACGTCATCTGTTTTGTAACAGAAAAATCCCAGCTATGATCATTTTTTCATATTCAAATTGCTGTCTACCCTTATCATGCTTCTTTTTCCTCTGAGCTTTTATCTACTTTGCAGAGGACCAGAGCTGCATAAGGTATTCATGTGGACAAACCGTGGGGCAAAAAAAAATGTTTTTTTGTTTGATTTTAGTTCCTTTCCTAAGAATTCCTAATCTTTGGTTTGAATTTATTTCTGCTAAAGAGGACAGAGTTGATAAAACTACTTATCATCACTCCACTGTCTCTCTCCTGCCAAGTCAACTTACAGCCCATTGATCTAGATTCGAAGGATTGCTTTTGCTGTTGTATAACACTTTCTCCCCCATTTAATTTATCTACCATTTTATTGTTCAGGTTCTCAGTCTCATAAAGTCCTTGAGCTACTTCTCACAGTCTACATTCGTTCTTACTCCTTCAAAGAACCATTAAAAAATATAAACATCACTTTATTTGCACTTTATTAGTGCATACATCTATAAACTTTGTAAAATTTATATTTTATTTAGTCCTTTTATTTACTTCAGCTGATCTTTTTCATTATTTTTGGTCCTAACAAAATCAGAAGATGAAAGCTGTTTCAATGATAAAAGAATTCGATGCTAAATTTACTAAAACAAGAGGTCAGCTGAAATATTCTACTTTATGCTGATTTTTAAAACCTGAAGCATTCTTAATGTTTCCGGGTATTTGAATAAAGAATACAGCATTTGATGTTTGTAAGAGGAAATAGAAACCATATTTTTTTTTTTTTTTGCTTCATGTTTGTCTTTCAGAGAAGCTTTAAGTTCTTCCATAAAATAAATATTTCCTAGCATGACCTATCAATCATCCTCCAATAAATCTCATTGACCAGTATTATAAATAAAGCTACGGACAGGGTTGTGTTTTCTTTTGTGGTTTCTGTTAATTTTCTTTATAGAATTAGTTTGTACAGGACGTCATAAAAACATGAGCTATTACAGTCTTATAATTGTCAACAAAAAATGATTTTCAAGTCTCTTGGCATGAAAGATGAATAAATGTTAGATATAAGTGTAAGTCTGTTAAGAACTTTTGGTTTTGAATAACCACCATATTGCTGTAATATAAAAGTGGAATCCTCTGCTATGCTGGCCATAAAGCTGGAAATAAGACCTCCTGAATTTTAATCCAGGCTCTGCAGCTAAAACATTAAGGAGCTGTGAAAAAGTTTTTTTTATGCCTTTTTTTTTTTTTTCTTGTGTGTGCTGTTAAATGGATTATGGGAACAGAAACAGACTCCTTTGCTGGCGTAAGACCCTAGAGAACAGCCACTCATGAACCATGTTCTATTACTTCCCATACTGAAACATTCTACTAGATACGTGAATAATATGTTTAAAACAAATTCAAAGCAGAAGATATAGCAGAAAATAACAAAATTAGTCATGCTAATGGTGATGGGTGCTGATTTTAAAATTGCTGTAACGGAACAGCAAAATGACACTGATGAAACAGCTTTTGTTATGTCGTTTTGAGGAAAGTGGGATCAATGCCAGAATAGGAAAAGGCACATTACCTACCTGCATTTCAGCTATTTCAAGCCAGCAAGTAATGCTATCCATTAAGTGCAAAGCTTACTGTAGTCCGTGGACAAAAGGCTTCTTTGCTTGGTTTTAAAAGGTGATTTGTTTTAAATTAGGTTTGAAATAAGCAAACAAAATAAATACAGGCTTAATGTGGTCTTAATTTTAGATAGTGGGTACCAGTCTGCATAATGTTTAGACTCAAAAGAGTGTTTTGTGGCTGCTTTGAATAAATACATACAGCTGATGTAAGTAAATGAGAAGGTGCAAATTCTACATTTGTTAATGGAATTAAATTAACCGAAACAGTCTATAGTTGCATAAGCTTTTCCTTCCTTTAATAGATAACCAATTATAAAGTGATAAACAAAGTCCCAATACAACTTTTTTTCATAATTTTTAGCTTTCAAAAACTTTTATTCAGACTGATATTTTGGCTTTTCTTTATTGGTCATAAGATACAGTAAGGAACCACTTAATCTTCAGACTTATCATATGCTTCAGTGTTGTTCCTCCTAGTAGCCTGATCTGGTATTCTAAGATCACAAATTAGTTTTAGGATTGTGTACAGTCCCTGCAGACTGTTTTGGGCCATCAGGGGAGTTGGAGATAAGATTTTTTTCATGTATAGGGAGAGAACTGGCATGCTTTCGCTATGTATTCTTTAACTTCCTCAGAAAACGCAGATAAATCCGAGTGTAACAACCCATTTTATAAACATGCTCAATTTAGACAATCAGAATGTTCCATGTTATGTGCATCAGCCCATTTTACGTAGGATTAAGAGAACAGAAAGGTCGATCAAAGCACTGTGCCGCTATTGCTGTCTTTTTTTTCCCCTAGGACTACCCTACCCCTCCCACTATGTTTCAAAAATACAGGGATAGCATTTTATCTGTTGGCTTACAAGAATATTGATATAACTTAACTTATACAAAGAATGACAACCCCACATATATGACTCCTGAAAAAATAATGATTAAACTAAGGTTCCTTTATTGATTTATCCCTATTGCTGTTGAGATATTTCTGCAAAATGTCAGCTTTGAAAACTCCTTTTCCCTGCCTATCGCAGTTTAATTACTAAGTATCGGGCAAACTAAGAAAATTGAAGCACTCACACTCTATTCTAATTGATTGTCATTTAAAGTACTGTAATACCTTCCTCAGAATTTTTCATGCTTAGCTGCTTTCACCTGTGTTCGTCGATAAATTTTAAAAAATTTCCTAAGGTGAGCTGCATGTAGAGTTAAAAGCTTTATAAGTGAACACGCTCACTGTGTTATGTCTTCATGTATTTTAGGTTGTTAGCTATTTATGGAAAGCTTTTTGAATGCATTGTCTATATCTTCCAAAAATTCCTGTCTATGGGACATATGACAGAGATGGACAAATACTTTAAGCTTAAAAACAAATGTAACAATGATGTGTGTAGTAGTGACATGTATCAATACAATGCGAAACAAAACATACCCTACAAAACAGAAGACGTCTGATAATTGTCCAGTTTCTTTCCTAATTTAATAGGATTGATGTTATTTTGTATTTGGTTTTAGTAAGAGCTGAAGATATTTTAGAAAGATATTTTAGAAAGATATTTATATCAGAAAATATGAAGAAAAATATAATAGAAAAACTGGTTTTATCTAATTTTAACTGAAGGACAAATAAAACTAAATCTATAACACAGGTTCTAGATAACTAAAGAGAAGCAATGAGAAAAGTTCTTTCATCATTTTCAGTAAAGCACTTGGTATGATGGCACCTGAGAACCTGTTCAGTCAACTAAAACACTGGCAGTTAGTAGAGAAATCATAAAATGAATAAGGAGCTGGCTGAAAGAGGGGTGATGAAATTTGAAAGTATCGCTTTGAGAGAAGTTATTAGTGAAGTTCTTCAGTGACCTACCTGGGAAGCAAACTTATTTAATGCTTTCACTAATACCCTGACAAAAAAAAAAAAAGTAAAAGAAGAAAAGTAAAAGAAGTCTCTCAAAGACCAAGATTTGGGAGTCATCATCAGTAGAGAGAAATGTTGGCTTACTATAGTAGAGGAATTGGACAACCTTGAAGCCTGGCACAGTAAAAGTGAGACGAAAAGTAATGCTACAAAGTACAAGATCTTATACTTGGTTAATAGTAAGAAATTATACTTCAAGCTGAGAACTAATCTACTGGAAAGAGCAGAGTAGAAGAAAGTTGTGTGGACCTGTCAATCACAGGGTAACTGTAGCGAAGCAGATGAGATCAATGTGAAAATGGCAATTGCTTTCTACAGATGTATTGACTGAAGTCTATCAACAAAAGATATGAATTAGTTGATACATTGCACTTTTTTCATCCAAAATGTTGTGTACAGTTTTATTTTATGTGTTTTCAAGAAGAATAAATTCAAGCTGGATCAAATACAGTGATAATTTCAGTAAAGAAAAGCACAATGGGAGGAACCAGAAGAACTTCACTCGAATATTGTTAAGCAGAATGAAGGGTAGGAGGGTAGGGGAGTTTGGAGAATGGCTGTAGCAGCCAGGAGATTTGTCAAACTCTTTCAACTATTGAACACATGTTCCTCAACCAATGCAAGAGTGCCTTATTTAAACCATTAGGTGGTTTGTTTTTTTTTTTAAGCCTGGGTATTTCTGAGCCCCTTCAGTACGAGCGTTTGGTTTTTTTTCTCCTGGTCAGTGTTAATGTTTTAAAACGTCTTTCCATTAATTAACATTTACTCTGGTTTCATCACTTTTGTCCTCTTTTATAATCACCTCTTTTATGTCACATCCAACCAGATATTTATACATAGCAGTCTGTAGCCTATTTTGTTGCCACATCTCCTAACTATACCACTAGCTTTTATTGAAATTAGGTGGGGTTTTGGGGGGTTTGGTTTTGGTTGGGTTTTGGGGTTTTTTTTTGCTGTTCTCCCTTTTATCTGAAAGAATGTATCCAGTGACTTTGTAGTTAAGATCCAAGGAGTGTCTCAAACTGATACTACATCTGAAGGAGTTGCAAGGGGTTGTTAATACAGTACACCATAATAGAGCATTCATGCTGCTGGTAATGGTAAGCTATAAAAGGTAAAGCCTACTGGCTACTGAAATATAATATTACTGCTTTATAACCAACAATATCCAAATTTATTGTTTTTTGGTGTTGGTATTAGTAAACTGAATAAGTAAACTGAATAAGTAAACTCATGTTAATCCATTTCCAATTTTTCAAAACCTTTACTCTGCCTTTTCAGTTAAAATTAAGTAACCAAAATGCGTGAGACTAAGCTTCAAGGTATTATCATTGCTTTACAAGGGTAACATGGAGAGAAAGCTAGGAGTCATCCTAGCAGGTGATATCTCCCAGCACCGTGGCTTCAGTCTCTGGCAAAAAAGTATTTGCTCTCAGAACCAGGTTTATTTCCTTCAGGGAGGAAAGAAGAGATGATAAATGCATCAGTTAGTTCCCAGGTCTATCTTTTCTGTTTCCAAAGGAATGTTTGTAGGCTTAGGGCTTTTTGGGTTGAGCGGTTGTTCTCCACTCCCCACAGCCAATAAGGAGAAAATATATGCAATAGTTTTATCTTTAGAAAATAAGAAAAGTTATAGTGTAACAGATATATAATATTTTTATTATTAAATAATCATTTAAAATATACATAATTGTGTAATTTAAGAAGTTTTTTTTTATTTAAATGTTATTTAGTATTTTGAGGGAAAGCAGTGATTCTAGTGCATTTATCAGAGTGTTTGTTTTTTCACAGCTTTTGAGGAATATGTAACATCAGTGTATTAACCAGTTCCCGGTAGGACAACTGTTCTTAATTTTACGAAATTTTGATCATGATTTCATGGTCACTGTTTCATGATTTTCCTAAATTAGATAGTGACTTTTGAAAACATAGATAATTACCCTTTATAAATGGAGTATCAGAATATTTATCTACCTTTTGAGATCTTTGCATAGTGGATTCTATAAAGATGCAAAATATTAGTACTACCAATTCTCTACCAGAAGTTTTGAATCTTTCAGTAGCCATATAGGTGTGTCTCAGGAAGTCTTCATGTTGTTGTCACTGAAGAACTATCTCCTAGCTGAAATGCTTTAGATTGATGCAGTAAATATTAAAAATTACAGCAAATAGCACAATATTAATTCACACATTTCCTTTTCCTTAGTGTAATAAATTGTGTCAGATAATGTGTCTAGTTAGAAAAAAATGAGTCAACCTCAGCTGAGCATGTCTGATGGGCAGTATCACTTGAATTTTGAGTCATAGAATGTTCCTTCTGGAAAAGAAAAGAATCATGTATTTTTTGTCTAAATATAAAATTAATATTTTTAATCACACAGAATTGAACCATTGAGTTTAATTATAGAACAATACAGCTTTCTTTCCTGAAGATATTGAGATGCCTCTCTGATGCTTGCATTTAAAAAAAAAATCATGTTAATTACAAAGTATCGCTTTTATGAGGCTAAAAAGAACCCATAAAGGATCTTAGCTTGCTTATAGGTTGCTGCTTTGCTCTAATGGAAGGATTAATGTCTGTCTTATATGAAAGTGATTTGGTAATTAAAAGAGAATAGATACATGATGCCTTTTGTAGTTTACTTAAGAAAGTGAAAGATAAAAAGCGTAGAGATTTTTCATGCTTTAGCAGCTGAGCGGGAAAATCGCTGCTTGGATGATCTTCAACTCCTCTATAGCTCTTCTGTTTAATTTGACAAAATCCTTACAAACATAGGATTTTAATAGGTTATATTTAATTGGGTACACCACAAGTTAAAAGACAACTCTCAGCTGTTTAGCCTCTCCCGTATGGGCAATTACATGAGAGGGAAGAGTATACAATGTCATCGAATCACTCACTCTCTTTTTACTTGTGTCCAAATGAGTTGTGGGACATAGAAGTGACCTCTTACTAATATTAGAGCTGTTCAGTACATAGATTAGCGGACAAAGTTTCAAGGTCTGGACTCCCATCACATGTATCTATATTTTTAAAAGAAAACGTGAATAATGATGGACTTCTGGTTAAGCTGCAAAATTAGATATTTTTTTTTTGTTTTCCCCCCACCTTGGATTGAAATGAACGTGGATGCTCACATAATTTATTTTTTTTCTTGTTGAAATTTGTTCATTTATTTTGAGTTTAGTTTGTGTTATGGTACAAATGTAGTTACTGAACTCATGCGTTATTTTTCTTGTGATAGGAAATATCAGAGGCAATGAAAAACAGGAGATGTACTTTCCATAGTGTTAAATTGAAAGTGCTGGGAGTACTTCTCTCCTAGTATTAGTTTTATTTGCTTGTTTTTTACATCAAGTAAGAGTTGTTAAATTAAAAATTCCTTAAATTAAATATGAAAATACTTTAAAGGAAAAGGCTGTATACTCTGTATTCACCAGCATATTTATTCACACTGAATCTAATTTCATTAAATTTTCTTTACTTTTTCTTAACTTATAAAATTTGTTTTGTAATCACACATTTTTTTTAGATATTTCAGATACCATGCCACAAACTGTCTTCATTCTCGCAGGATATTAAATGAGTTTGAAATTGCTGCACTTTTAAAAACACTGCATACTTTTCAAGAGCAATGTTGAAGTTTTCTCATGATTCAAACAAGATCTACGAATGTGAAAAAGTAATTTTAAGTTCCTCAAATTGCTCATATTGATTAAATTTTCTCATACATGTGCATCCACGAAGAACATGTGTTTGCATGTTCTCTTGATGGTTTTGGTTCTAAATGTATTAGCAGTTTGGCTATCTTGAAGAAAAAACAAAACTCACACACATTCCAACCCGAAACACATGCACCTATGACACACTTTGGAAACTGCCTCCTCTAAATTTACTGATTTACAGACATTTTACATTAGGGTAAAACTAAATAAATTAAAAGTGGCTTGGCAAGCCGTGTGAAATAGCTTATCAACACTAGCAATTTCTACTTTGTTGCACAGTAAATGCAAAAAACAGATGGCAAATATTGGTGGATTGAGATAATTCACAGAATTTCAGGTGACACACTGCATTTACCTCAACTTCGTCTTCGTCAACTGTTATACAATATTGTACCCTGTACTTCCACCAGGTGCTATAGTCCATCCTGGTTATTGTTTCTGTTCCTTGGCAGACAAGACAGTTTCAGAACTGATGCTATAAAGTGCTCTGTCTGATTAGTTTTTTGCATTTTTTTCTCTCTTTTTTGGTATTTAGAGGGATTTATTCAAGTACACAACTTTTTATTATTCTGGCTCTGAATTTCTGCAGCTGTAAAAGGAGTCATGTTTGACCAGTAGAAAGTAGTAGATATTATTTTAACACTTTTTAAAAAATGTCATTAACTGATGTGTTATGATTAATGCATATTCTTCTGAGACTGAAATGGGAGAGAGTACTTATATCAGTTTGATCTAGAAACCGTTTTCACTAATATTAAGTAAAAAGCCCCATAAAAACTGGCTTTCTGGAAAAGAAATCTTATACCTTAATTTTATATTCTGAATGCAGAATTCGCTTTATTGTCCATTTCAGTCTCAGTCCTGCATGCTTTGTACTCTGAACTCCGTTTATATTTTTCTTTTCTGAAAATGAACTCGTATGAATGACTCTTTTAGCAGTGCTTCCATCTTCGTTCGGATGAAAGTGCTGACTACTATACTGCATTGGCCTTAGCTGTCAAATAACTTCTGGTGTCTGGCTTAGGATACACTGTCATGTTTATTACAGTCTTACCTCTGAAATTCATTTTCATGTTAAATGCTTCTCTTCTTACAGGGTGATACTTGTCAGTCAATTTAATTGAAATGTCATGCTGACCTTTATTTGAAATACTCTGAACTTCCTGTGGTTGTTGGAAATTCTTTTTACTTTGATTCCAATTAAAATGCTTAAATTACCAGTGTACAAAACCTGCATGCTAATTAACCTTATGAAACTGAATGCTAATTAATCTTCCAAACAATATATCTTTTGCAGAGGTAGTTCAGCTGAGTCTGCCTGAAGATCAAAAACTAAGTACCACTGCAGCAACAGTGGGACAAAGCGCTGTCTTAAGTTGTGCGATCCAGGGAACTCTGAGACCTCCCATCATCTGGAAGAGGAATAATGTCGTTCTGAATACTTTAGATTTGGAAGATATCAATGTAAGTAAAAGAAAGCTCTATTTAACAGCTTATTATAAAAAGTTTTCGTAAAGAATAGAAAAGTGATAACAAAATCCATACTCCTGATGTTTCAAAGAAAAGAAATGGAAATGAAATGCCTGCCAAACTCAGTCTGTTTTTATTTTGCTATGTATTCAGACCTTTGTTGTTGAGTATAGAGAGAACATATTTCACAGACCAATCATTTAAAAGAATAGATATAACAATAAAAGAGAGAACAAATGAAGAAGAACATGAGAACAAAATTGCAGCCCGAAATCCAGTCAGCATTATACATTCAGGATTATAGAGTCTTCAAGCATCTAAAAGAAAAAAAGAAATCTATGAAATTAACACTTTAAGAAATTCATAGTGACTTAGTACAAACAGATCATAATAATAACCTTATCTTCTAATAATTCAATAAAAATGTACTTTTTTCAAAATAAGTATTTTACTGCAAAATTGGTTGTTTTGATTATTCTTCCAAATATTCAGCGGTGTATAGGGTATTTCTCAAAGAATTGTCAGTGAATATCAGTATAACTTAGAAATCTTTTTTTAGGAAGGCAAATATTTTCCACCTAACTTTGCCATGACCTCAAAATATGCGGCAAAACAGAAAATGAGAAAAATAATTACATCTTCTGACAAAACACTAAAAATAAGCTTTCAGCTGTATTTTGTTTGCTTGTGGGTGTGCTTACGTTGCTTTGGCCATTTTATATTCGCAAAGTTATAAATGTTGACAAACCCTTACATCAGGAGTTGTGCTTGCTCTCTGACTCATGCGAGTCCGTGATCACTGGAACTGTTAAGTGTGTGGAATATTGCCACAATCAAATGCCTGGTTTGTTTATTTTTATATCATTTTCTTATGAATGATTTGATTTCTAAGGTGGCAATTGTACTCATGCATCGCCTTCGTTTTTGTTTTGTTTGCCGTTTTTACATTAGGTCTATTTGTAAATTGAGCTTACTTGCTGTGGTGCTTTGTAAAATACGGGACAGTTTCAAAGCTCATCTTGCTTGAATGGTAGCTTTAAGACTTAGGATAAAACCAGCATCCTCTGAGAAGTTCTCAGTTAAATAATTGTTGCTTTTGTTAGTTTGGTATTAATCATATGACTGACATTCAAAAGTGTCTTGCCCACATTCACAAACTCCTTTCTGCAATATTTGTTAGCTTTCTGTAAATATTCATGATGCTTGTAAATAATGATTTTGAGTTCTTAGTAATCTCTTCTCAGTATAATACATGGCATGAGCTGTAGATAGAAACAGGAACATTCATCTGGACATGAAGAAATAAAAGGGAAATGATGAATGGAAATAATGAAGCTAACAGCTCAGTTTCAAACTGAAAGTTTCAGTTGACTATCTGCAGACGTGAAAAAAGCAAGTTTGTTCAAAGCCTGATATGTACATTTTGAGTATAAAAATTAAAAAACAAAAAAAAAACCCAAAAAACCAAACCAACAACCAAACAAAAAACCCACCAAAACCAAAAGAGAAACTTCTTGTGCTGGGTGCTGGTGCCCAGGTGTTGGCGGCAGGGGTGGCTTCTGAGGGAAGAGGCCAAGAGCTGCCCTGTGCCGGGTACAGCCAGTTCCAGTCGGTTCCAACAAACCCACCGCATGGCACAGCTGAGCCCCCCAGCCATGCTTGTGGCACCTCTGGGAAAATGTTCAAAAAAGGGCATAAAACACCAGAGAGAGAGAGAGAGAGAGAGGAGTAGAGAAAAGAAAGAGCAAGAAACTAGAGGGAAGTCCAAGGCCAGAAGAGGTGCTCCGTGGTGGAGCAGATACCAACAGCAGACTGTAGGGAACCCACACTGGAGCAGGTTTATCTTGAGGGACTTCAGTCCCTGGAGAGTCCTGGCTGGAGCAAACAAAAAGGGTGAGGTGACGCGGAATACTTCTGAAGCACTTATTACAGCTGGAAGAGAGTCAAGTATGGAATTTTTGAAGACTCATGGGAGTCTTCAGTTTGAAGTCAGATTGCAGAGGTGATCAGACATTCAAAGCAACAGTAAAATTACTGCAGTTGGCCAGATATGTTTATATTTAATAGGAGAGAAGGAATGTGTGATGGTGTACTGGATTGACAACCCACAAACATAAAAAGAAAGGTCTTCAAAATGCTACCTGAGTGCCAGGATGATGTCTCTGTGTGCATTTTGTGTACAGGTACAGTGAGAATGGTAAAGGGAGTAAAAACTTTCAGTGATGGGAGCACATAATTCTGAAGATGAATGTATTCATCGTTTATTTGTTAGCTTAAGAAAAACATAAACTGGAATGCTTGGAATTCTTTTTAAGCAAAAAATATGTTACGGGACAGTCCTTTAATATTAACAGTGTAGTTACAATTGAAGTATAGAAAGAGAATGACAGATCTAATGGAGTGAGACACTAAAATTAATAGCACTCAAATATATATAGGTGATATTCATCTAATATGTTTTTGTAAATACACTAACAAAGGGTGGAAGAAAGAGGTAATGGGGTCTGGATTTTAAAAAAAAAAAAAAAAAAAANAAAAAAAAAAAAAAAGAAAAAATAGAATGGGCATAAAGACATTGAGTTGAATTGGTCCCCAGCGTCTCTTTTCTTCAAAATTTATTTTACGTATTTTGCTGTTTGCAATGATTTGATTCCCCTATATTTATTTCTAGATCTTTCCTTGGTTTGTTTTTTTTTTCTTATTTCTTTGGTCATTCCATGTCTTTCTGAACCTCGTTCACAGAATCACAGAACAGTCAGGGCTGGAAGGGACCTCTGGAGATCATCTAGTCCAACCCCCATATATATTCCGTATATATATTCATCATATATTCCGTTTGGTTCTTAAAGTTTCACGTTTGCTTAAAGGTTGTTATGTAGCCATAATTTAGTATCCATTCAGGCAACATAAGAAAAATAAAACCTTGGGGAGGAAAAAATAATTGGACAAGAAAGAGTGGTGTTTTATATTTCACTATGGAAAATGAATTTAGTACTTAAATAAATATTAACTTCAAAGGAACAAATGCAGAGGGAAACAGTGTGCCCGGTTTATGTTGCAATTTAACCACCAAAGAATGTGTTGTACTTATTCAGGCAATTTTAAACATTCAAAACCCCTAAGTCCTTGTATAATTTAAGGTGTCCCCAGAGGCAATGTATTCTAGGCTTTACTATGGCTATATTATAAACTACAATCGTGTTTGCCTAACTCTGAGAATTATTAATTTACTCGGCTATACAAGAACCACATCCGTGCATCTCGAGACTAATAATGTTGTGTAAATAGTAGTACGCTTTCTGAAAAAAATATGACGAGCACTGACCTGGGAAGACAGGTAAATATTTTTTTTTTCTGCAAAACGCATCAGAGATCGTCATAACTGAAAGTCAGCACATACATAGGAAACCAATGAGACTAAGCAGTAGTGACGCTGTGATTTTGTAAATCATAGCAAGTGCTCATACTTAGAAATTAAGTTTTTGCACTGTGCAGTTCTCAATATGAGGTAAGCTATTTGCTTCAGGGAGGGACAAACTCAGAACAATATAGTGTCTAGTGTTTTCCAAATGGAAAAATGCAACAAGAAGCAGCAAAAGAGTCCAAGTCTAAACTCAAATTGTGACTTCCAAGTCTAAACTCGAATTGTGACTGTTGAATTTATATTTTGTTGAAAAATAGTCTACTCCTCTACTGAAAGTATACACGATATATGTCTAAGGTTGTCAACTGTGGAGTGGCTAGGAACCAGTCTTAAATAATGAATAGTGTTATATACTCTAAGATATTTTAAAGAAATATTAAGAAATACTGTTTGTCTTTCAAAGGATTATAATTAAAATTGTATTTAAGTAGTGCATTTAAAAAATGATAAAATAATTTAAAGAATACTGTCAAGTATGTGGTCAGATACTAATAATGTTACTGATAATATCCAGATGGTAATTTTAGAAGTCCTTAGTACTCCTCAACTCTTCTTATGGTACTTATGATTACTATTTGTGGAAGTAATGCATCTTGCTACTGATCTTTCTCTTATTGAAACTGATGGGAGTCGGGGATAATCAGCATCCATCTGAATGAAGCCATGAGAACTTGTATGCCTCTGCAATTTTCTTTACTTTAAATTGTAATATAATTGTGCTATGACTCGCTACAGTATTGATATCACAGGACATTTTGCTGATATTTTAGTACACATCTAGAAAGGCTTTTTTTCCTGCTGTTATCCTACATCTTAAATTTCTTATTTGTCTTTCCACTTACCTCTTTGACTATGTTTTATCTAACCTTTTATTCATTATAGAAAATAATTCTCGTTTATGGAAAATTAAAAATAGCATATTTTTCTCCCAAATACAATATATATTACTTTTTTTAATGTTAGTTCATTGATTTTTTTAACAATTTTTCTGTCTTATTTTACTTTAGTCTTTTTCTGACCTTTTCCTTCAGTTTCTTCAGCTTCTTCCCTATACCTGTCAGCAACCGCACTTTTCTTACAAGGTGTCTGCCCTTTGTTCTTACATTTATACAAGATTTACTTAGATGACTTGTCCACATGTAAAATTTAACATCTGCTAACATACTTAAATTAATGATTTTTTAAAAGAGAGTAGTTCAACTTTTACTTTTGATAAAAGCTCATGATAGCTTTCTTTAGGCTACCTTTATGGAAAGCATGTAATATTTCCATTTGGGGTTTTTTGAAGTTATGTATAGGTTGTCTTTCTCTCAAAACTTATCATTTGTTCATCTTGTTAAAATTAATTAACATATCACAGCTTTCACTTTTTTCATATCATTCAACAGTCTGCATTCTCTTGTTGATATATTCTTCCCACCACCCCCACNCCCCCCCTCCAAATAAAAAACAAAACTCCCCCAAACACCATGATGGAGATGCCATTGAAAGCTAATGTCCTCTGAAAGAACATGCTCCCTTCCATTCTGGAGAGTTCTGCACAGCAATTGATGACAGAAATGTTTTTAGACTGTCCAAAATGCTAAGCATATTTCCTAGAGAGCACTCCAGACATCTGCCCTCTTCTTTTCCTTCAAGCTTTTTTCTCTCTTTTTTTATTCTTAAGAAAATTATCAGGAGAGCCTTGTGAATTATTCCCTTTCACATTGTCTTCTGCCATGGGATAGTAGGGACCTATGTGCAAACTTCTCTTTATGCATGGTTAAATTGTTCTTTGTACAACACGGTTATGACTTTAAGGCAATAGTCATAAATATAAATACCCTGTCTGCCAAGAATTTATTTTTTTTGTATTTGTATTTATGACAGAATCCCTGGTGAGCCAGAAATGTCAGGGAAATATGCCTCAATCTTTTTTTCTTTTCTGCTACCCAAGGACAACAACTCTTAAAAGTAAAAAATCTCAAAAAAATTGTTAGGATATAAACTAGAGGACTTAAAAGTCTTTAAAAATGAGGATTAATAGGCAAAACAGAATAGAAATCAAAAATTCATACAGATTTTTTTCTTTCTTCAGTATCCCAAAAGGGGGGAATGCCTGCTTCCAGGGTCGGCTTCAGCCAACTGAGTGGCTTTCTGAATTGCTGCAGCAAGCTCTGCATGGTCTCACTTCATTCCTCAGGAGGGTTTCATCCTCCCTGAAGCTTTGCCATTGCCCCTCTGATCTTGCGGAGTCTTTGCTGTGACTCTCTCACCCCTATGTGAAGGAAAGTGTAGGGCCCCTGTGACGTGGAGGGAACACAAGAATCTCCTTCCCTTCAGAGATGATGCTCTGAACCTCTTCCTTTTTGGATGATTGTAACTCACAGTCAAATAGTGAACAAATCAAACTGGTCAGTCATAGTATCAAAGTCAAAAAGCTACCAATATTGTTCAATACAAAAACTGGTTCCTGACCAGCTTATTTTGAGCTTTCCTTAGTAAATAATAGTCAAATTGCAATGCAGCAATTGCAGCATCATATCTTCTGTGTCCAGCAGTATTCTGTATGTGTTACAACCAGGATATATGAAGCTCACTTTAACAGCTTAGTTGCAGGTTTGCCTTGTACATTATACTTATGACATCTCTTAAACCCATCTCTACATCTCTCTCATACCTTTTCTACTGAATTTTATAGTGAATTGGTTGGGTTTGATTAACAGTGACTTGTGAAAGTCAGCACGTTTCTATTTTTATCTGTTTTGAATTGCCCTTTATCTGTTACACGGTCTTTCTTTTAAGTAGGCTGTATTATGACCATTTGTCTTCTACTTAATGGGTCAAATACCAATTTTTTCTCTATCCCATCTTAAAAGTACCATGAAAACAGTCATTGTCAAAGGCGCCAATCAGCTTTGTCAAATCTCTGATGCTTTTTTTAATTTACTTGTAGGTATGCCAAAAGTATTTAGTCTTGAATACCAGTGCGATCATCTCGTTCAGTCCTTTATTTTTCTCTTCCCTTTTCTGGAATCTGATTTTGAGTCCTAATTAATTCTTTAGCAGATATTATTTTTGTGGGATAAATCACACCAAAGGGAAACTTTGGATACATATAAGAGTTGCAAGGTTTGGCATGTTTTATTTGTTTTGAATATTGAAGCTATTAATTTTAGTAATGGCACGATGAATGCTACTTTAGGCTGTACATCATGTTTTCGTGAAACTGCAAAGACACATTTAAACCAGGTACTAGTGTTGATCTGTAATCTTCTGGGGTCATGAAGTACAGTGAAAAAGACTGTGATGAGGTTTCATTCACAAGTACGGATTCCTGTTAAAATAATCTGGACATGCAGGTTCTATAACTCTAGCTTAGTCAAAGTTTTAATACCACAGAACTTTATGATACAGCTTATTATGTACATCCTTTTATGGTGGGGACTCTTTTAAATTTGAGCCAGCTGATGATTCTCTCTTTATGAAGAAGCATTAAGACCCTCATGGGATTTCTCTTCTCTTGTGCTAGATCAGTTTCTTTCATTTTATCTTCATTAGAAACGGAAGTATTGATTTCAGAGGTAAACAGAATTGTGTTCTGTGGACCATAATCTACTCTTCTGCTTTCAGCAGTGTCACTGAGATCATGATCTGGTCCTTTTCCTATCAGAGAGCGAGTAGGGCAAAGTAATTTCTCGCAGAGCCACGCCCCTTGTCTTGCACTACTCATAATTCCTGATTCTGGAGCTATTTCTGCTAATCATATCCAAAATAACTGAGTCTGTTAGTATTTTCCTGTTTGCTTTTCAGAAGTTAAAAATGAAAGACCTTGTGACAGTGAAAGGTGGTAATATAACATGTACATCCATTCAACCTTGCCCTGAAGAAATCCTGGAAAATAACCTCAGGCAAGCCACGTTAAACTGCCTGGAAGGCAGCACTGTACATTTTTGCCATCTGCAGACAGAAACTGTTAATAAAATAAAAGAGACATTGTGGATTTCTGAATTGATTGGTTCTTCCAAACCAATTTCTTCACACAACACATTTAACACATCTTTAGAAGAGTAGCTGAAATAACAGTTCTGTACCTCTAGCTGTTTTAAGAGGTGAAGCTGTTTCTCTGTGAGCTGAAATATATGAATACTAAAGGTGTTCAAAACATTGTTATCCTTGTTCTCCATAGACATATCTTCCTGTACGTTACAGCTGATTCTGTCTAGTTTCATTGGGGGTTCCACAATACACAATGACACTTTTTTTAGACATTTCTAAAAGTAAACTTAAAATATAAAGACAGCAAATAACAACTGACGATTTGCATCATCATTATTTTTTTGAATTTTACAATATAGTTATACCTGCCCCTTCCTGTTCTATTTTTAAGTTTTCTTAGTAAAGTTTTAAGTTTTCTATAGTAAATACTAATTAGCAGATTCTGTAGAAAAATGGAAATATTTTAGGGAAGGTACAGAGCTAGCGATTTGATTTATATTAATATTTTCCTTTCAGCAAGCTGTCTTTTAAATACATCTTGATTTTTCTACCATATTATTCAGTCAAACATTTTTTATTATTACAGAATCACAGAACGGTCAGGGTTGGAAGGGACCTCTGGAGATCACCTAGTCCAACCTCCCTGCCTGAGCAGGGTCACCTACAGCAGGTTGCACTGCCTGTCCAGGCAGGTTTTGAATGTCTCCAATGTGGGAGACTCCACAACATCTCTGGGCAGTCTTGTCCAGGCAGTATTGTCCTACCTTTACTCCTTTTTTCACAGACAGTAGAACTTCTATCACACCTACCTTTCTTGTCACTCTTGCCCATCGTCCCTGTGTTTTAAAATTAGTGGAAAGCTATTTGATCTATTGTCTTACAAGCTGACTTCAGAATTTTTGTAAGCCTCTTTTTTCACTACCATAGAATCTTTCCCCCCCAACCCCTTTCTTTTCAGTTGAAATTCACTGTTTTCTCTATTCTAATTCTATTCTATACTATTCTATATATGTCTTTATAGAGATGCAAGTTATGTCTGCACTCTATATGCTGATAGTAGCAAATTCAGCTTGTGCTATTAATTTCTGACTAGTTTGTGAAAAAATTGCAGTTTGATATTTATATATGGTTACAGACGTACTCTTCTCATATTTTTTTTTCTATAGTATACATTCCCTCAGCTGGGTGAAAACCAGCATCATTTCTGAATGCGTTTATTTCTAGTTACATATTTATTTTTCCAACTCGTCCAGGTCATTTTACAGTACTTTTTCTGTCTTACAAGACTTAATGCTTTCCACAGGTTTGATAAGAATTGTGTGAAAGAGTTTTATAGAGTGCAAAAAGAATTCTAAGCTTTTCAGGTTATTATTTTAAAAAAGTCATCTCCAAAGAGCCACCTGGACTAGGCTACAGCTAGCGGGAAAGGTCAGTCCTTCTTAAAAGCATGAGAAAAATGCTTTGTTAATAATGGCCTCCTGTGGCTTACAGCCCTGACTTTCAAATCATCGCTATAGTACATTAAATAGGAGGGCCACATCACTAGTAACAAAAGTGCTTTGATATCCAAGAGTCTGTTTCACTGAACAGAGAGGTACAATTGCTTAAATGCCAAAAAAAGAAACCCTTTCCGCCCCTCCCTCCCAAGCATCCCAGGAGGAAGAATTAGTGTAGGTAGGACATAATTATCTATTAGGAATTTGGCTCAACTGGCATTTGTAATATTTAAAAAAATAATAATTCTTAAAAAAAAAAAAAAATCCCCCAGAATTGTTGCAAGGTATTGATTCAGTACTGGCTCAAAAACAAAATTGCCACCCACCTGTAAAATCACCAGTACTGCTACTTGCAGAAGTGATAGGAATTGAATTACTTATCCAGATCAAACCTGCTTAATGTGTGAACTCTGACAGGATTACAACAGAAGATGGTTTGTCTGCCACGCTTTCGAAAAGATGACATTTAAGATTCTCTGAATCAAACTGCTGAGTGATCTGTCTGCCCATAGTCCCAGTACCGTATATCCATTCATATCTAAATTTTATTGATGATCTACTTTAGTACAGACTAATTTCTTTTTCACCATCCAAAGTTCTGTGCCATATGTAAATGTTATCACCTTGCTGTGTATTCTTCCTTTTCTTGTCATTTTTATACTGTTTGACAATCTAGAGCTCCTTTTTCAAAAGCTTGCATTCAGAACTTTTTCTGTTTGGATACAAGTAACTTTTGTCTCCATTGCTAAAGTGTTTTCATTGTCCTCTTAAAGAGGGGAGATAAAATAAATTGAAAGTTTTCCTAAATTTGGTATGAATTGGGTCAGTGCCTTTACCTGTCAGTACTTTTAATGGTTCCTGTAGTTTTGCTTGATTTTCCTATAGGTTTCTATTTCTAGTTCAAGTCTATATAGCTAAAATACTGAATTTTGGCTGCAGAATATTTTGCAGGGTTTTAATAATTTTTGTTTACATTCACCATGTTTAATATTGTGACAAATTTACATGTCATGATCATGAAAACCTTGGAACATTGGAAACATTGGGAACAATTGCTCAGTAAAGCAATGGTGCTCTTTCGCTGTCCATCATTTGGTCACACTTCAACTCTGAGCTGAAGGAAAAGTCCTGTGGATGCTCATCTCTACAGTCTCCTTCCGGCTATTCTCAGCTGGGCTTCTTTTGCCTGTTACGTTTGCTGCTTTGTCTTCTCCTGACTCTTATTTTGGCAATGCTTTATAGGTAGTAAGATTGATACAACCGTATATTTTTACACAGTCTTTGGAACATCTGTGCAGTAATGATATATTTCGATGGTTACTTGCCTGAGTTGGACTTGTTATATCTGGAGGTGAAAGATTCCATTTTCTCTTTTCTGCATTCCAAAACATTCTGCCAAGCCATGATGAAAAAACAACATTTCAGTCTTTCTTGCTCTTCACAGGATTACTTTTTTCTTTGAAGCTCGCTCTGCGCTCCATCTAGTCTGATGAAGAACGTTGGAGAAGTATTCTTCAAAGTGGGTGGGAATTACAAAAAGGAGGATGTGTCAAGATGTTCATCTAATTCTTCTTTCATGTCTGCCTGGCTGTTGTAGCACTTAAAACTCCAACCAGATGTAGGGAAGTTGAAACGTTGTTCCTAAAAAATAGCTAGTTTGGTTTGATGTAAAAATTTATCCTACCCTAGAGTAAGGAAAATTCAGGCAAATTTACAGAAGATCACTGAATCTACATTCTTTATTATACTTTTGCAGGTAAAATGAGAGAGAAGTGACTGGATTTTTGACAATTTACCTGAAAATACTTACCAAATATATTTTTGTTTTGCTGATGATCAACATTTTTGTTCTAGAACTTTCTAAGGAAAATATCTTAATGTTTTCCAATGTTAAATCTTTTTATATAGATATTTAATAGAACACTTGAAGGGGGGGGGGGGATTTTTAACCTAAAATAAAATTCAGAGTATCTTAGTAAGAGAAAACATTCTTGTCCGCTATCATCTGAAGTAGGTTATCTTGTCTGGTTTAAAATCAGATTTGAGTGTTCATTTATTCCTAAGAATTTTGAGCAATAGTTATACATTTCATTTCAAATTGTCCTGTTACTTAATTGGGATGAGACTATATCTTCCTTTGTAGAGTATGTGCTCCTTCTGGGCAAAAGTCTGTTTTGCAGACCTGTTTATGTTAATGAGAAATAAAATGGAATTGCCATACTTTGGCACAGTAAAATATCAATGTCATACTACTTTTGTCTATGAGATGTTTTAAATTTTGTGCAGCAGTTTGGCAAATGTTAGGAATTCTGTGAAGTTCCTGCTATTATCACTTACAGTTAAAGAAAGATGACTGAAATCCTGTTTTGCCTTCGTGTTTTGATATGGTATACATTAGATTTCACATCAGACAAGAAATTCGTTCATGGAAAAGGCTTAGAAGTTTAAGCTGTGAGTGTTAAAAAATTAACATTTTAAATTATAGTAAAAGGAAGGCAGGGGAAAAAAAGCCGCCTTTTCTCCCACCTCTCTGTATTAAAGATCTTATTTCTAACATCAATTCTATGATCAGTTAGTAACTGTTGATGATAAGGTTATAATTAAAGTAAAATATAATTGAAACCAAGGGTTAGCTAGAGGGATCAGCAATAGAAAAAGAACTTCTGTGCATTTCAGTCTTCCAAAGTAAGACTATACTGTATATAAGAAAACTTTGTATGGTGGTAATACAGTTACATATGGTGACAGTGGCATAGAAGCTTTGCAATGAATAGTGCTGTCCCATTGTTTAATATGAAAGCATAGAACAAAGGTGAAAAAAGAAGATACAGTATATATAGCTTCATGGTTCATAAAGAACCTGTACTTCTAATGAATTTCTAGGTCCATTACAGAAAGTAGTAGTTAAAAAATCAAAAATTAAATACCGGAGACAAATGATGGTGTACTGAGAAGTGAAATTATTTTGGTAGATCTCACAGAAAATTGAAGTCTGTTAACAGAGTTAGCTATTGTCGCAACAAAAGGGGATTACTTATTATGACTGGCACAGCAATAGTAAAATTGAAGCAGAGGATGTCTCACGGAAGAGAGAACTCGTTAGTCTCAATTCAAAGAGAGCACAAGAATGTGGTCATGACTCAGTGTGATACTCTGATTTGCATAGAAATCTTTTTATTAAGTGTTTTGTTTCATTGGAGTTCATGGTCTTATTTTCAACTGTGCAATTGAAAGTACTTGTGCTTGGGTTTTTTGTTGTTGTTGTTTTCTTTTTTTTCTCCAAACTATTACAATGCATAGGAAACACATGTACCTCAATTAGGCACTTTGCTTCAAAATAATACACAGTTTACTAAGAATTTTGCAAGTAGCAGGGTATGGTAAACTTTATATGTATAACAAATATAAAATTTGTTTAATGAGTGTTTAATAAAAACAAAGGTGCTAAATATCAGCAACACTTCTTTACTTTGTTAATAACAGCCAGAAAATATTAAGGACCACTATTCACAGTCCCTTCAGGAAATAGGGAATTTCTGTCCTCATTTCTGTGACTTGAAGACAGAGTACATCTAACAGAAAGATATGTACCAGAAAGATGTAAAACAAATATCTTACTGGTCATAATGTGTAGAAAAGTTGAGATTTTCTTAGTTCAGCATTATGCTATTGTAGTTGTGTATGAACAACCATAAAAATATATGATACCTGTAGTCTTATTAACTTTCTTTATAACAACTTGGCATGGTATTGGTAGAAGAGCAGAAGTCATACTTGGTACAGCTCTAGAAAATATGTTTGTCTGGACTACCACATGGTGAAACTTTTTTTTTTTTACAGACAACTTCTTGAACACTGTAATTTGTCTTGTTTTGCACCAGGATCTTCTTGCAATAGCTTGCAGTTTACCTGATCAGCAACCTTGACCAGTGGATACAAAGGCTATCACTAAAAAGTATCATTACAGTTCATTTATGTAGAGAGGGGAAAAGAAAGGAAAAAAAAGATTTGTTCCTACATAACTAGTTTCAATGGTTGCAGTGGAAGTCTTGAGGTAGCTGCCAATGATACTGAAGTGTCTTTTCTTTCATTGACATCAAGGAATTGATCTTGCCTAGTAAAGCTTTCTTGTGACAAAAGATTAGACTGATGACCATGTAATGTTGTATTACTGGTTTGAACAAAGGCAATGTTAGTGTGATGCTTGCAGATAGCTAAGATTGGTATTAAATGTAAGTTGTCTCAGCTTATATTTTTTTATTAGTGTAACTCAGCCTTTGCTTGTTGTAATCCAGCTCATATGAAGTGCTTAGTTCAGATTGACTGGGATTTGCTGTCTGCTTGAAAGGCTCTAAGAAAAATATTTTTATGAGTATTCAGTGTGTTGATCTGGGCTAGACCCTTGTTAAGTGAAGCTGCTGTGCAAGCATTCAAGGTCTTAATATTTTGATTTTATAAGCAAAGAGCACAAGATGGCAGTGGATAGATGTCACTCATTTTCTTCTATGTATTCAGGTATATATTTAAAAAAAATCTTTTGTATAGGAGTTCCATTCAAAAGTTTTG
This sequence comes from Anarhynchus alexandrinus, assembly GCA_008711295.1. Lineage (NCBI taxonomy): Eukaryota > Metazoa > Chordata > Aves > Charadriiformes > Charadriidae > Anarhynchus > Anarhynchus alexandrinus. Next base: position 455,320 of record VUYV01000245.1, read on the forward strand.
AAGCATGTATGTGCCCGTTTCTTATATAACATACTTGATAACAAACTGACACAAAGGTCACTGTTTTAATAATCCAAGTAATGCATGTGACTGGCGCTATTTTCTCTCTACTGTGGTCTGGAGATCGTACATTAATGTTGCATATAAAACGAGAAATAATGTTGAAGAAGACTATTCAAGTTACAATATGCTTTTTTTCCCTTGTACACTGAGAATAAATTGACGTGAATCATTCTCATTTTCAAAATCAGGTTTGAAAGTAATATTTTTTCTGTTTTTTCCCCGTATCTACTCTTCAGCTACCACAGAGTAGGAGATTCCCTACCAATCTCTATCTTTTTTGTTTTAGGTAGTTTTGTCTGCAAGATATTTGAAAGCTTATTTTGAAAGTGTTTGACAAGGTATTTTATTGCTCGTTGGTTGGTTTGTCACATGTACGCGGGATAGTTTGTGATAAAACAGAATGTATCCCACAGAGCTTTTGCAGACTGCATAAAGCTTAAAGACAGTCTTACCTGCCTGTCTGTCTCACTTCTGGATAGTTCAGAAGTATGTGGGATGGACTGGATGAAAATTGGCTGAAAATTTTAGTAACATGAAAGTTTAAAGGGTTATTTTTCTGTTTGTATATTCTCTTAAGTTTGTAAAGAAACATCCTGAGAAATTTGCTTCTGTGAAATAAAATGAGTTCTATTACTTTAAGATGAGCACAGTTCAGGAATCAAAGATAGGAATGATGGCCAACATAAGAAAAGGAGCTTGCACTCATGAAACTAAGACTGAAACCCAGTATTTTATGCAATAAGATCAAAAACTCCAATAAACTTTATAAATTTAAAACAAAAGTGCTTGTAAGCTAAGTGACTGCAAATAAATTCAGTCTTATGCCAGTATGATTATGAAGAGCTGACGTTTTTAGAATCAGGAAAATTTAGGAAGTATTCAATGATTTCTTTACACTCTTCCTACAAATGAAATATGTTTAAAGAAGGTAGAAATGCCAAGCTCATTCCACAAATGTGACCTGAAACTGAGTCACCTTAAAGCATAAATTGTGTCAGAACTTCTTCTTCTTTGGGGCCACCTAGCACTTAGATACCACTTTGGAATGTGATCTGATGCAAGTAAATTGCACATTGCAAAGCTAGTTTCTTTCTGCAGATCTAGCTTGGAGTGTAGTAATAAATACATCTACAATTAAAGCCAATTTAAAAAAAAATAAAAATAGTTTGGGGGAATTGTAATAAACTGTGGTAATTGGATAATTATTATAAATTCATGCCACTGGTTACAATGTTAAATTGAAAAATATATGAGAAACGAATGTCAAATAGCTTTATCTGATTAAATTTGATTATATAACAATTTGTTTTGTTAAAAAGGAGTAGAAGTTAAACGGTATATGAGTCATTCTGAAGATCTGTGTGTGTAACATGAACCAATAAAAAACACAGCTGTATCAGAGTGTGCTGCAATTTCCATTTAAAATAAACTGTATCTACTCAGTTGGAGATCTTGAGTGTCTAAATAAATTAGCAGTCGTTATTGCAGATTCATAGCAAGATAACATAGAGTTACAGATTTTTTGGGGGGAAGTAAAGGACTAGTGATGTTTTCTAGGTAGCCTCAAGTGCTCTAGTACTTTGGCAAAGCTGTCACTTGTGTCTAGTTCATATCTCCCATATACAAGATCCAAATTATTTTTACACAACTACATATAAAATGAATTTGTTATTCCCACTGTTGATCTAGGAGTAGGGGGCGTTATGGCACGTTTCTGTGTGGTCCCTCTGCAGGTTCTTAGGAAACTTGTAACATTATTAGGTTTCTAAATAGCAATAGTGGATTTTTAATCCACTGACATAGTTTGAAAAACACAAAGATGCTGCTTTTTTCCATAGAATAATGGATGTTACCATTTATTAGATGTTACTATTTCCTCATGAAGTGAAACTGCAGTCCTTACTGTATCCAAGACAATAAAGGAAAAATCATACGTCTGCTTATTTAAGTGGGTACAGTGTTATTCTATTCATTTATAGTTAAAGAAATAATCTTTTTCTCAGATTTGCTAAATATGGACAAGCCTTATTTTAGGAAGAGGTAATAGAGGATGATCTCTGCGTTGCCCATTTGTAAGACAAGCTTAGGAAGATATACATGAAGACTTCCTCAAAATCTGAGATTTACTTAGATGTTCTGAATTGCTTGACTGGATGATCACATTTTTACCCATTGGCAGTAGAGTGGTGCTAGTGAGGCTACCTTGCTGTGCTGAAAAATACCATAGTAAAAATTACTCCTTTTTTTTTTTTTTTCATCTCCCCAGTGTCAAGAAACAGAGGGGCCAATGAAATACTTACAATGTCTAATTGTAGCTAGGAAGTTTGTTTCTGTGGTCAGCAGAGAGATGTAGACGGCACCTCAAAGCAATGAGCAAAGACACATCTACTGAACTGTCCCATGAAAGGATTTTGCTACCTTTAGCTTTCTTAACTGACTATAAAAGAAGCTAAGGAAAATTAATTTCCCTTGACTAAAGTTAGGCTGCATTAATAACCACGAACTGTTGTCTGGTGTTACATTCTTCAGAACAGAGTATCTTTTCAGATCTCGCCACTTTCTACTGTATATACTATACTACTACTACTTGCTGTATTACACTGTGTTCTTTCTTTAAGCTTTGACGTGATTTACAATTTTCTGTCAGGCTGGTTCTTCAACCAGCGGACTTAAACAGGATTCACGATTTGCTCTCATTGCAGCTGTAAAATATGAGATTGAGGGAACGTATGCAAAATTTGTGCTTAGGAAATTTAGGTTTTGTTTTCCCTCTTGAGCTGGGAGGAAAACTTAAAAAATCTTGGATTTGTGCCAAATGCAATTATTCTCAGATTTCTTTATAGAATTTAGTTTCTTCCTGACAGGCAATAGCACACCACAGAGTTGCATTGCTCTGCCAACATGAACTGAGAAACTGACTGCTTGGAAAGTAGGAGTTGTAAAGTTTGCATTAGCACGAAAAGCCTGAGCTGAATTTATATGTGAAACCAAGCATACATCAATAATTATTTTTAAAAATGTTTCCTGTTAACCCTCAAAAGGTTATCTACTCTCTGCGTCCTTGTAATAAAGTAAGTTACAGATACTGAAATATAAATACATAAAATATGAACAAAAATGCGACATTAGTATTACTGATTTCAGTCGACTCATGGAAGTACCAAATACAGGATGCATGGAGGGATGTATAGGAAAAGAAGGGGATTATGTACACTGGCTGTATTTTACAAGCAAACAACTGTTGTTTTGAAAATATCTAGATGGCTGCAATTATTGATGCAGCTTTTCCATAGCTGACCAATGCAAAATTTTAATTCTTAGGTGCAAATTATTTTCCTGATCAGTTCAGAGACATGATTTATTTTTCCTTTTCCCATAAGAAAATCAATATTTCTCTTTAAAAAGGAGAGGAACATCCCCACCCAAATTGTGTTGTCATTATCGCTGAGCTAGTATAAAAGTATTACAGTGTTTACATTATTAACTCTCAGTAAAAAAGATAACCAATATAATTTTCTTCTGTTTTAGGTTTGTCAAATACTGCAAATAGAAATGCATGTTTTATATGTAATCAAAAAGCTATTAATTAAAAATATTTGGTGCTTGCTAATTCCATTTATTAAGGACCCAGTAAGCTGATTTTTTCCTGTCTGAGGATAACATAACTAAGAATTCACATCTCCAGTTCTCACATCCTCATTCCTGTATTCTTTTCTTACTGTCCTTTTTCTTTTTTTCCTCCTTCTTCCTTCCTCCCTTTCTCTTTTTCACTTACCCTAAAGTGTGGTGTTTTGGAGTTAAGAGTAATGTTTTGAAGTTCTTCAGAAGTTGAAAATTTTAAGGCCATAAGGAGATAGAATAAATTGTTTCTTCTGACCTACGTGAAACAGGCTCCATAAAATCAGTACTGTGAAAGTGCATAGGTGTAAGCTGTGGTACTGTGTACCAATGTTGAGGTGCTGGTGCTTACTTTTTGAGGGGAAATTTCAAAAGAAGATTCTTAACCAGTTCATAGGTCTTTTAAATACAGTGTGTTCAGTTTTATATAGTGGTTGGATCTTGATGTAGAATGCTGAGGCTGAAATGCCGGTCAGAAAGTTATCATCTAGACCTGTAATTACCCACCCCACCCCCAACAGCAAAAACAAACAAACCACCACCACCACCACCCCCAAAAAAACAAACAAACAAACAAAAAAAAAAAAAAA